>CM068836.1:45715641-45848141 GCA_028554795.2 Sinohyriopsis cumingii | reverse complement strand
CTAAATTCCTTACTAACAATAAATTACTACCTGAGGTTCAATCTGGATTCAAGAAAGACTACTCCTGATTGACAATATATTTTAAAGACATTGCAAAAAGCATGTATTTGTATTACTTATTATTTTAAGTTATATTCAATGTGCATCAGGAGAAAGTGTTAAAATGTCAAAATAAGGATTTAAAATAATATTAAATCAATTGTCTATGTGAATAATACAAACTCCTATTTATTCTTCTGTGAAAACGGTATACGGCTGGGGGTTAATTTATCTCCAATATTCTTAATTGACCCAGCATTAGTAAATGGGTGTCAAAATTGTGCTGTACCCTCTGGACATACTGATTTTTTAAATGTTAAATGCTATGTTGCATTAATACGCTGATGACACTATACTTGTCGCAGATAATTTTAATGCATGCTTACCGACTATAACACGAAATATATCATGAATATGGCGGAAATATTGAAACAATTATTCTATAATGAAACATAATTTCCCATTAATTACTGTTGAGATCTCAAGTTGATGACGTCAGATGATAGCAGTTGTTTTCTCATTTCAAATATCATATACGCATATTTAATATATATATATATATATATATATATATATATATATATATATATATATATATATATATATATATATATATATATATATATATACATACATACATCGTATTAGATGACAGAAACGTTGTCAGAATCGACATATTTAAGTAAGTTTATTTATCGACTTCAAGTATGCATGCCCGTAGTACATGTTTCAAAAACCATTTTCAGTCATGTACAAACACATTACATTCATGATGGTGCGCATGCCCATTATTTGTTTTAAGCGAATTCCCAGCTCATGCATGTCTGGACAAAATTAGCAGTTTACCTACTTAAATAACATAGCTTTACAAAGTTCCATATCGTGCAAGGGATTTTTTAATTGTTTACTGTCGAAGCCTTTTGAACAGATGACATATTGGATGATATCTTGTGAATATTGAAAAAGATGAAAAAAGATGATGTGGAGGCTGCTTAGAATGATCTTTTAATTAGTGTTTAAATTTTGTTCTCACAATTTCAGCGTCCCCCCCCAAAAAAAAAATGTTTCAGTGTCGTCTGCTGGGCATGTATATTTATCTGCTTCAAGGATGCACGTAGCACGTTTTTAAAACCATTATTTATTAAAACCATTATTAATTAAAACCATTATTAATTAAATACTAAGACGAAATCACATGGTAATTCTGATGGGATTCCCAGGTTGTGTGTTAACCGGAAAAGACCTATTACTTAGCCACTGAAGTCCTTTGACATTACAGAAAGAAAAAAAAACCGTAACTACATTAGGTCATACTCATGTGCGAGTATCATTCGAAACTGTACATACACAAATAGGAATGACGTACAGGTCAGCATAATATAATTTTCCAGTAAACTTTAACGTGCAACGATTAAAAAATCCCAAGGAATCGAAGGAATAATTTCCTTCAGCAGTTTGTTACATTGAAATAGATTTAAATGAGGTAGAAGGTCCCATTGAATAATAACGAATATCACTCATATACCTTATGATACTATATTTCATTATCACAAAACTTGTTGCCATGACATTTGGAATCTTCAGAACGCCTGTAGGGCGTATTTCAAGAAGTTCATATAGTTGGGTGCCGTAGATCTTAAAACCTCAAGGACCATCTGCTACTTGCCAATGTAATTTCGGACAGGACCATCTGATATGTGCCGAGGTAATTTCGGACAGAACCATCTGGTACGTGCCGAGGTAATTTCGGACAGAACCATCTGGTACGTGCCGAGGTAATTTCGGACAGAACCAGAGAAGCAGTTAATACACATGCAAAGACAAGCACTGCCTGATCTGTAATCAAATGCCCATGACCAAATGGTTCGACCGAAAGAGTCAGTTTGATCGTCACTAAGAATTTAGGATGACGAGCCAAAAATGTATTCTCTCTCCTGGTTTGTAAAATCTCTGCCATACAATATTTTGGAGAAAGCATTGACGTCAGAAAAGTAATTGACAAAGCACAAGTCACGTTCGCTATTCCATCAATGAGAAACTGACCAAATACTACAACGTAATTGGACATTCTGAACAATCACCCAGGAACAGCTGCTATTGACTGAGTTGCTCTCGAGGCTGACCAGTATTGAATGCACTCCTAAAGAATGATACTGGATTGTACAACTGAGAACTCAAACGGATTCGGTCCAAATTTAAAAAAAAAAATTAATCTTCCCAATGCAGTTTTGTCAATATTTCATCAAGGCATCGTACATATATCTTTGCGATAATGTTTACTTATGTAAATACAAGATGACCCCTTTCATCAGTTATTATTATTATTATTATTGTTGTTGTTATTGTTATTATTATTATTATTATTATTATTAAGTTTCCCACTTCAGCATTCTCATGACACATTTCCTTTATAACCTTTCCCACGTATATCAACTGATAATTCTGCTGGGATAGATTTTTTAGGACTAAGACCTACTGTACTATCTTGTCTTAGACGGTTTCCGTCTTTTGTCTTTCGCTCGGAAATTAGGTCAACGCAGTTTGATTGTCCGGCATATACTGCACAGCCCCATTATTTTTGTTGCTTCTATTTATATGAACCTTTGTTATCATAACCTTCACGAGGAATAAATATACAGTTTACACATCTTGAGACCGTTTATTCATTTAATATTTTATCTTCATCATTTAACACTTTTTTTCTAACTTAGAACCCGCATTCAAACATTTACGTTTGCTTTTGTGTTAGCATTTGCTTTATTTAAAAAAGCTGTTTTTCCTCAGACAAAGAGTGGAATAGCTAAAATAAACTCGAGAAACTGTTTTCTAACTGAGTGTTATCAATATATATATATATATATATATATATATATATATATATATATATATATATATATATATATATATATATATATATATATATATATATATATATATATATATATATATAGAGAGAGAGAGAGAGAGAGAGAGAGAGAGAGAGAGAGAGAGACAGACAGACAGACAGACAGAGAGGGAGACAGACAGACAGAGAGACAGACAGAGAGACAGAGATAGAGAGACAGAGAGAGAGAAGTTGATGACGTTTCACATTTAAATAGCATGCAGTGTAAAGTTGTAAAGGTAGGACTTAACCTTATAGAATACGAAGTTTTCAGGGCTCACGAGGCACGTGTCATCATGAGTCACATCACTGACACATTTATTGCCTTAAGCTAAATACATGTATTGAGGACAAATACATTTTTCAGTTGATAAGAAACAAATTTGTTGTTTTTACCAGAGTACCCGCTGATTTTCTATGAAGCCTTTCAATATTTTTGGATTGATAGATATACTATTTTACTGAGTTTCAGACGTGTAAAGGTCACCAATTGTGATTAAATAAACATGCAGCGAGATTGCTGGAAACCTGAGGTCGCTAGCAAGGGTCAATCAACGGATGTTTCTTCATTGCTCAATTAAATCACCCCAAAGACCGCAACAAGAAAAAAAGGAGGAAAAAAGAAAGACCGTTTTGAGATTGCCATTAATGGGTAAGATGGGATCTGGAGGCAGGAAAGCGCTTATTCCTGGATCCAGGGATAAGAGTTTTCTTCTCTATTTTCTATTGGGTGTCAATTGATAATTAACATTTAATGTATAAACCTTGCATTTTAAATAGAAATCCAGGGAGTTTGTGAATATATCTGAATATTAGACCTCGACGTGCCTCTCGAGTGAGTTCTTACGAACTTTGAGACACTACCTTCAACTTTGTGCCACTCTTTTGGTTTTTTTTTTTGGTTTTTTTTGGTGAGTGAGCGCATGGTCGAGTGGGTTAGGGGTCTTGACCATGAGCGATAGAACATATGTGTCATTTCTCGCGCAACAGATTTGATATCTGCTTCAAACAAATTCAAAATTCTTTAACCTTTGCGATTATATGTGTGTCATTCTGTATTAATTTCTTTCCTATAATCTATTATCTAAACACACGAGTGTGGGATCAAGGGATTAGCGATGTCATCTGTTTAGTATATATGTGTCTACAATTTTATGCATCTACCTTACATTTCTAAATAGAAATCTAGGGAGTTTGTACGCATATCTAAGCGCAAAGTGCACTTGCCTAACGAGTGAATTCTCGTGCACCTTAAGTCCTCACCTTGAACTTGCTTGTTCCGTCCATTTTTGAGCAATATATATAAATATATATATATATATATATATATATATATATATATATATATATATATATATATATATATATATATATATATATATATATATATATATATATATATATATATATATATATATAAAGATTGATTTGTGGTCTCTGCTCTTCCCGCCTCCCCCCGATCCAAACATTATTATTTTCTCTCCAGTCGAGTTCAGAAAAATTAAATCCATGCGTCATCACCTGCGAGAATCGCGTTCAAACAACGTCTCTGTTTTCGTATTTGGCTTGCTGGCGATTACAAAATATGTCCCAGTCTGTTTTTGACCAGCCGCCAGCAAATGCGGGACCCATCATGCACGAAATTTGCACAAAATTTTCAGACCTTCAAATGATTCTTGAATATATTAAAAACAGCTAATGAATGAATAAAGTTGAAAATATAAATATCTTCCATTGTGTAAAGTGATGGTCACGGATCAATGTTACATTTACTGTTATGATGGTGGCTGTAGCACTAAAACTTATTGATCAACTTTTATATACTAGTAAGACAATGTTGGCAACTTGACCACTTTCATGGTACTCACTTTAAGGTTAAAGATGAATAGTGCTATTTCTGTTTGGAGCTCTAACTTGCAAACTTTGAAATAAAGTTATATCCATAACACTTAGTATAGCTATATATCATGACTTGATGTTGTCACTTATCACTTTCACGGACCTATCTGCAAGGTCAGGACTCGGGGCAGCATAATTTTTTTCTGCTTTCAAACTGTCACCCAAATGCTATTGTTAGATAATAGAATATACTGTTTTACCATATCAAGAGTTTCTCTAAAGTTAGGTCAGTCGTCTCAAGATTATTTGTATTGTCTTGGCTCAAACTCGAATACCAGGAAAAGTATAATTCTCAAATACTGTCCACGTTTAAAGCAGTTTTCGGTGAAACTTTAGTCTGTTATCTATTCGTTATTTAGGTGGCTTACGGATTCAACCCCCACTGCAACCTGTTAGAGAATATATTTTTCCCGTCTCAAAAATTACGCTGGTCAAATTTTAATAGAATAATTGGAGGGAATATTTGTCATGACATGATCTACAAAAAATGTGTGCATCTTGGTCTCAATGGCAACCAGGTGAGAAACATTGTTTTCACGTCTTCTCCAAAACAACTTCATTCAATATTATCAGACTTTCAGGAAATGTTCCATGTGAAATGTTCTAATCAATTTTGTTTCTTATAACCTCGTTGTCAACCATGTTTTTTTAAATTACAATTTCATAATTAGTTTTAAAAAGCTTATTTTTTATTATACAGCTTTTTGCAATTGAGTCACACACTCAATACTGGGTCGCTATGACCTACGTTTTAGTACCCCAAAAGTAATGACAAGTATTTCTTGGTTCAAATTTCAATAAATCTTCACCAATTTCAATAACTCTTCACCAATTTATATACAAATTACACGACGAATGTATCTCAGAATTGGTCTATCACACAATTCAATGATTTTTAGCACTACTTAACGATGTGTGTGTGTGTGTTTTTGTGTGTGTACGATTTTTAACGTAGCTTTAACAATTTTTCAGTCTTATCACTACGATGTCTGCAATGTGGTAGTTGATAGTGATGTCTAGCACTGGGGCATCATGCCGAAGACACGTAGCATGATGTCCCACCCAGTCACATTATCCTGACAGCAGGCCGACCAGTCCTAACACTAACATGTTCATGCTGAGCGCCAAGCGAGGTAGCTGTTTGTACCATTTTTGCAAGTCTTTGGTATTACTCGGCCGGGGTTCGAACCCGCGACCTCCCGCATCCAAGGCGAACGCTCTAACCACTAAGCCACCGGAACGGTCACACGGGAAGAAGAAAAAACAATCACAAAATCTTCTATCCACTCAACGTACGCGAACTCACAAAAACACCCACTCTGCTATCCACACGGAGGGAAGATGAAAAAAACAAACCCCAAATCTACTATAAACAAAAATGTACGCGAACGCATACAAACACACACTCTACTATCCACACACGGGAAGAAGAAAAAACACCCAAATATACCATCCACACAAACGCACACGAACGCATACAAAGCCAAAATCTACTATCCACACAACGTACGCGCACTCATACAATCACAATATCTACTATCCACACAAACGTACGCGAACGCAAGCAAACCCCATATTTACTATCCACACAAACGTACGCCAACGCATACAAAATACACACTCTACTATCCACACAAACGTACGCCAACGCATACAAACACAAACACACACATATATAGACACACATATATCAGTAAAAGAGTGAGTGTTTCTACTCACACTACTCTACACTCATGCAAATTGGAAACTTGAATAATCTCTTTTCTACAGATTTGGCTAGCCCTGAGAAGGGCTGTTTTTTAAACTCCAAATACACCTGGCTAATGGTTACCCTGGCACCACAGTCACACCACAGTCCTGCTCCCAATTTAAGGTTGGGGGTTGACTGGTTTCAGTCTCCCAGTCTTCACTTTCAGGGATAGTGAAGACGTCCCTCTGTCTTCTCTTATGCCAAACACGTGGATGCTGTAGCCTCCTTATTTCCCCTTCCCAGTTTTCAGTCTGGTGAACTATTGGCCGTTGTACTGGTAGCAGAGGCTGTGACTGTGGTGCTGCTATTGCCTGTGGAGTTGTTCTCACATCAGGCTTGACATTACACATATGTCGTAGCATCAGGTGAGGCAGGATCCCTCGCTTCGTTTCCTTCACCTCTGCTTTCTTTTTCTCCTCTTCCTCGTCCTCTGTCGTGGCTTCTTCTGCTATGGCTTCCATAGCCAGCTCGTCTAAATGCCGCCTGGCATACTCCAGGTGCATTTGGAATTCTAATAGTTTCGCTATTCTGTTGCGTATGATTTTTGTGGTTGACTAGTCAACGATGGGTATCCAGACTGACGAACACTTCCTTTATATGCGTGAAGCAAAGACGTGAAGGAAAATATCCCCTGGCACTGAAACTTACATTGCCCATAACATTACCCACGGAACGCGTGGACTTAAAAGAAACACTCACTCACCTTTACCTACAATCACTAATTACAAACACAAACACACACATTATTTGACAAGCTACTGAAACGAAGTGCCTATAGACACACTACTATTTTTTACATGAAACAAAGTAATGAAGTACTTATAGACGCACTTCTATTTTTTGAACTTACTAACATGCAATTGGCAATTGAACTAGTATATATTTTCTAGAGTACTGAGGTAGCCATGAAAAGTTATGGCAATCTTTTATGGCCTAAGATTACGTCTCCGTCTGGGGACAGGCTTTCCCACAGGATAAGGTCTGCTTCTTTGGAAAGAGAAGGAGAACTCTTTCGCGTCCTCACGACAGTCGACAAAACCTCTGTCTGGTTCCTGATATTGCTGCTGCTGCTGCTCTCTCTCTCTCTGCTTCTGAAGTCTGTACTTCTCCGTCAATTCTTCTTTCTCCTTCTTGATTTCTTCTCTGAAGAGCTCTTCCATCAGGTCTTCGTTCACTTTCAACATTCTGACATTCTCTATCTCTTCAGGTTTGGGTATCAGGCTTTGCCTGACACGATGTATATTCTTGTAAGCTTCCTTCAGCTTCGCTAGTCTTGAACACATCTTCATAGGAGGATGAGTCAATAATGAATGGTCCGAATGGAGACTGCGACACTTTATATGGTTCAAGCGCGGACGCGATAGAAAAAATCCATACGATTTTTGTTGGGTCGGAACCCTATGATAACTGAGCATAGGGTGAGAGAAAGAGAGAAGGCAAAGAG
The DNA here is from genome assembly GCA_028554795.2 of Sinohyriopsis cumingii. Taxonomy (NCBI): domain Eukaryota; kingdom Metazoa; phylum Mollusca; class Bivalvia; order Unionida; family Unionidae; genus Sinohyriopsis; species Sinohyriopsis cumingii. Next base: position 45,840,125 of record CM068836.1, on the reverse strand, counting down.
CATGTGCAATGATAAAAATGGAAAACAAACGACAGACACAATTTTTTTCCTTCAAAACACAACATTTTTATTCAAACAACTAACAATCAACAATAAACAATAAAAGAAACAAACAAACAATTTTTCAAACAGATAAACTATTTGTGATAAGGTTGACAGTGTTGTAAAGTGAAGTGAGATTTCCGCTGATGGAAGTCATTGGATCATTGATGTACACTACGTTTCCTAGCTAAAGACAAGAGATAACCATAATGGTCACAAAACCATCGATCTACTTTGTTATCGTTTCTAGAAGAGTGGTGATCAAAATAACTCACTAAATGTTCTAAAGAATATCCTAGACTTCGTTGATGAAGGAAATACACACAATATTGTCCACACACCATGGAATATGTGCCTTGTGTAATTTCACATTATTGAATCGTGTCGTCTGGGCATTTCTTCTCATGAAATATAATGATGTCTTCCAAAGGTGGAATCAAAATGCTCCACATAACCCTCTTTAGGAAAGTAGACGGCTACCCATTGGGTTCCTGGGAGATGACTGTCGTCTGTGTTGATGACATAAGCTTTATGGTATTGAGGTTTGCGATGAGGCAGTTCATCTTTAGCACACACGACAGGATTTCAAGAAGAGGTATATGAACTGTTGTTCAAAAGGTAATAAAGTTCCCTGGTATCCATTTTTTGTGTTGTTAATTTCGTCTTGTTTTTTTTTTCCGCACAGGTACTGATAAGTTACCAATTCAATCCAAACTTTTCGCTTAAAAATCTCTCTCAAAATCGTCTCTTCACTTCGTCTCCCCACTCTGGGCCAAGAGAGCTTCAGTGCGATGGATCTCTAGATCAATCAATGGAGAGGAGGAATGATTCAGCAATTTTTTTTTATCATTGATGTAACACTGCTTCTTCTGAGATGAGACCCCAAGCGTCCTCCAGATATTCGTCCACTTTTTCTTCTTGACTCAGCATCAGACATTTATCGTGTTGAATTTGACATCCATAGCAATAGTAATTGATCAATTCCGTAATTTGATTCACCAGGTGTTTGGCAAAACAAGAGACTAAATGTTGTTCTTGTTCTGGCCATCGGGACTTCATCTCTATATCCTCTTCGTCTTTGTCTTGGGGTTATGCTTCCACGTTATCGCTCCCCCCATTCCATTTCCTTAGATTCTTCGACATTTAAAGAGGGATTAGTGTCTTCCATAGTTTCTAATAATCTAGAGTGACTTCTCTCAAACTGTTGATTTCTACCGTATTGTCGAATGCGGCATACCAGATGACGTTCACCGTGTTTTTTTTAACGGGTATTGCCTTTGCAAACTGAAGTTCATACGACTTTGGCCTGATTTTGTAGGGTGGAAATGTCCCTCGTCGCTGCCATGGTCTGGAGTGAAATCAAAGTCGATCTAACGTGTAACCTTCTGCATAATTTTCCTACGTAATTCCCTGACTGGTGTTGGTTCCTAGCAAAAGGTAACACCTCCAAGAGAACCGCTACCTCCAGGTATCAAAATGATCGGCCAGGCTACTTTGTTTCTGTCAAAAAAGCGTTTTGTTTGATGAGGAATGTGAATGATGCCTTGCAGTAATTGACGTCCTGTCACCGTAAACCATCGTAAAACTTTTTTGAGACTGGCTTCTAAGACACGAGCACGTATTTGCGGATTTATTTTCGCGACTGATACCGTACAAGACACGAATCAATTTGACATCAAGATGAGACTGAAGGGACATCATGTTGATGCTGTATAAGACAGACCCAAAGTGTCCGCGGTTTCATAGATTTTCTTTTGTTGTTGTTAAGTCGACGACAGGGACGTGTACACGATAGGCCTTCCGTCATGGCACCAGTGGTGAAACAGATAGGTACGAAATCGCAAATAATCAGGGGTGGGGTGTGGGTTTTAAATCCACGAGTAAATAGGCGTGTGGGGTTTGAGTGTCATCGTCGTACGCATGAGTTAGCCAAGACGTTCCTAACTGTTTGGCTAAGACTTGGACTTGCGATTTATCTCTAGGGCTTTTAAACAAGACCACGTAATGAGCATTGAGAATGGTGGTGCGATGAGCTTTACCTTGTTTAAACAAATTTTGGGTGATGTAAATGACACTGGCATTATTATGATACCTTTTGCGCGTAAACCACATTTTAATTTCTTCTTCGTCTTCTCAAAGCATGTCGTCGAAGATTACCAGATGGGTTTGACTGGGGTAAGACACAATCCCGTTGTCTTCGCCTTGACATTCTAGCAAGAGGCTATACGCCGATTGTCACTCATTGTAATAAAACGCGATCCGTTGAGGTGGAAAATCGATCAAATGATGTTTATGTTCGATCAAACGTTTGTTAAATTCGGTTTTGCCTGAACCGCTAGGTCCGGCAATTAACAAGAGATGGCGAAGATACAGTTCCTCCCAACTGGCACGATCTAAGTGTTCGTCGATGACTTTGAAAGTGGAGGAAGAGGGAGCAGAGACAGTAGAGGTAGCCATAGTGCATGGAATACTACTTTTTGACACGAAGACAAACAAGACAAGAGTTTTATTCTTTTCTCAGGACATTTGTATTGCAAGTTAAAATGGAACAACACGAAAGACAAAAATACATAAAAGCCAAATGGTTAAGTTCAGCGATAAAATACAAATCACAACGATCAAAGCGGAAGATAAACAAGTCACTGTACAACATGTTTTTGGTAAAAACGGTGTCCTGGTGACAGCGTGTAATGTCATTACAGTCCCTACATTGGGTACAGTCACACAGGTGTCCTCAAGGAATGGTCTTTCGGGAATGTCCATGGCAGTCGTGTCCTGAAGGTAGTGATTTCCATCGGTGTCGGGTTCTTCTTCTGGCACTGTCACTAACACAGGATTACAAGTTACGCTTTTCACTGGACGTTTGAATTTAGGATCACAACTATTGGGCATAATTGGCCACTTCTTTGGTCCATGATACGAAACCCAAACATTTCCCGTCACGTACATCTGTCCAGTGAGGGTGTAAGTCACAAGCTACACACACATCGTCGTACACATCTTCAGTACCTAAAAGTTTACGAATCTTTCTTTCCTGTAGAGGTCCAAAAGTATCCAGATGATAGCGCAAGGCTTTTGGCAGAATGAGTCTCTCGTGGACATTTAAGGGGATCACTTTCATGTTTTATTTGGTGATAAGTACTGTTCGTAAAGATCCCACAAGGAATCGGCTGGTAAACGAACTGCCAGAAAGCAAGTCACTAAGACACATACACCACATGACGATCCCAATTCATGGGATACAGTTCTCGTAATAAGTTTGGTAATGCTCAGCCGTCTGAATACTGGCATTGATGTCCTTCCACGGAATTTGTTGTACCATCACTGATAAAGACCATGGAATGGTATCCCGTTTATATATCTCTCTTTGTTGGAGGCAATAAGTGTACTTTCTGTTCAGAGATGATCGTACTCCAGTGGCGAATCTAAATGGTTTAGTCACTAGATTGCACATCAAACACTGTTCAAAAGGTTGCTCTTGAACTAAGTTTACATTATGTACAAGATTTTGATAATCCTCTAACTTTTCTTCGTTGCAATATGTCTATCTTGTAGTAAAAAGAATCAGTCCCTACAAACCAGTCCTTCTCGCCCACGTCCAGTTTAACAATTTCTCACCAATGGAACACTTTCATCTGAATTAGTCCTCTTATAGCATTCAGGTACAAGTAGTTTAAACATCGGTGACGGAACGAATGCAGATGTTCTTTACGTTTCACTAGTATTTTGACCAGCTCTCTGTAAATGCGTTCTCTCAACTCCACAGGCAAACCACGAATGTTCTCTTGTAAATTATCCATTCAGTGTCCTCCAAGAATCAGGAATCGCTAGGTCGTGGCCCATAACCTCATTTAAATTTGTGACTGATGTAGTGTCCTCCCATAATCAATCTTCGTTTACTTTGGAAAAGAGCATAGTTTAAAAATGGAGAACTGATTTTGAGTTTGCATTTCACTTGTAATTTCGCCTCCTCCGTTTCTTCGAGAGTGTTGAATTCATTCGTCTTCCTTGTCGCACAGGTAATGTAGCCAGCTTAGGGCTTTGACCGAGTATTGACGTTTGACAAAGTTCGTCGTTTGACGGCTTATGGCAGACTGGGTGTTTTCGGGCATGAATCGTTGGCGGTACACTAAGGAACACGCTCTGGCAATGGTGCAGGTTTCTTTCAAAGGATCGATCCCTCTGTGTTCCATGAACAGTTCTCGAAATTTTCCACAGCAATGCCGTAAAATGTCCACGTCAGAACGACAATAATTTAGCATTTCATCCTGAAAGTCGAAGGGGTCCGAGGCGTGAGTCTGGTACCAAGCGTAATAAGCTTCTCGTTGTTTGGTACGCATGTTCCCGGGGTCGTAGTAATAAGCATCATGCAAATGGGGTAGAAAGCCGTGTTGATTGTTTTCGGTACTGAAAAATTTGCGGAAATAACATTTTTTAATTTCTGTCATTCCAAACGATTTAGGCATTCGAGTCAATAGCATAGTCAAGTAACTCATCGAATCTTTAAACAGTATTTGTCCCACTTGCATTGAAATGATTTTGGCTTCGTTCAAAGTCACTTTAGGACGTTCGGTACTTTGTTCCGTATCTCAAAAGAAACTGTCCATCGTATCCCGAGAAATTGTAAGCCAATACCATGGCATGGCGATGATAATCTCCGTAACGTTCGATGTCCTTTTGGCTCCAAGTCTCGTCGATGGGGTTCAAGATCCATTAGGCGAAATCGGTTAACGTGTTTGGTCCCCGAAAGATTTTTTCACGTCCTGAAGGAATCTTGCTGCAGCGAGCACAATGACTAAAGACAGGTTTTTGGATGCACTTCTCACACGCTCGATGAGCCACACAGAAATTAGGGATGTGAATCCCGGTCTCTTGCATGCATTCGAAATCGAAAAAGATGAAATTTCCCTTTGTTCTGGTCATCTTCCTCCTCTTGTTCGGAATGGTATTTTTGAATGTTGCATTCGTGTTCCAAGTCCACGATTTTTCGACAAATGTGACATCATTTCTTTTCAGAACATACATGTACCTTGGTATTATTGGTAAGTATGCATTGTCCACAAGTAGGGCTCAATCTCAGCAGTTGACAAGCATTTTCTGTTGTGAACATTGCGTCCTCAGATGTTGTTAGTAGCAGGTTGGACTGACAAAGTATGCTGACAAGCAGGGCAATACACACGTTCTTGTCCATCGTCCAGACAGGGTTGAGAGGCCAAATATCCCTCGCATTTTAATCCACAATGCTTGTGTTGCTCTCGATTGTGATAGCCATAGTCACATTTCTCACAGTAATAGCCGTATCCCAGGAATGCATTGATACTGAATTGGCATCGAAATGTTCACCGTGATCATAGATGTAAATGTATTTTCCGTCTTTTGAATATTTACCTCGAAACAACAGAGGTCCGCGCACTTCTTGAGGGTTTACTTTCAAGGTGTAGCATGGAGCCAAGACGTCTTCGAATTTTTGCAATTCAGGAATGCCGCAGGGTGTGTCTTTGGATAGCCCCGCTTGCTGTAACAGGAGTTCTGCTTCACTTTGTTGTTGTTGTTGTCGAATGTTCTCCCAGGCACTTTTCCATTCTGCCGTGTCGTTCTTGTCTGCGTTCGTTCCTCCCACCACAATGGCACGGGCTAAACACATCTGGTTTAGAGGGTTGTTAATTCAGACAAGGCTACGCTTGATGCTACGAAGTTCGTCCACCAATAACATCTTTTTGCGTCCTGTCCCTTGGGGAAGAGTCATGTGGGTCATGAACAGTGTCACTTTTCCGTCAGTGATGTGAAACTTGTAATTGGATTGTTTCACGTGTTGAATCTTGTCAATGACTTTGGAAGGTAACAGTTCTGCTAAGGCTGCTAAACCCGATCCGAAGGGGGAACTTCAAACTATCGTCATGAATGGAACGTCTCAAGCGATCCTCTTCTTTGGCTTCACATTGCGGTTTCAGTGTGGTTAACAAAGATTCCCACTCCTCGGTGATGAACCCCACTGCTTTGTCCACCGGTACATCGGACTTGAAATCTTTAAACTTCACTGTGTACATGTAGACCGTGGTTCTAAATTTTCTAGAGGAGCGCTTTTCCATCTCTCGAATGTGGTAGTACTTTTCAGGGTTTACTGTGGTAGTGGACTTTGGTTTCGTGTAGGCTCTGGATTTGGGCTCACTCATGTTTCTGCCTCTTACTTTCTTCACCTTTCTCCAATAAATGATGCGATCGTTTCATTTAGGCTGCAAAAACTCAAACGGCTACATTTTAAACGTTATGGGTCCCCATATTAATGTCAGACAAGTCTCTTCCCTATATAAAGGGTCAGTGTTTTCCCTCCCAGTATTCATTTCACTCTTAAGCAGAGCAGAACGATGGAAAAACCAACAAAGATCAAACATCTGATCAGAACTTTGTGAGATGTCACACGAAAGTTTTCTTCAGACAAGCCGACGGACAACTCCTCTTTCTTTCGAGATAAAAGCTAAGATACTTGCTATATCTGTCAGAAGAAAGGGCATTGGGCTATAGAATGTCTAGACCGTCAAAAAAGCAAGACAGCTGTCAAAAGTCAAGATACCTGTTATCATTGTCAAGAGAAATGACACTGGTTTGCAGACTGCTCTAAGAAACAACAGGAGCAAGAGAAAGAGAGGGGTTCCGAACAGAAAGAAGAAGAGGTACCCTGACATAAGTTAGAATGCAGACACGTCAGAAAGAAAAAAAAGAGAAGAGAAGAAGATGAGTAGAAAATGGGAAAGAAGAGGAAAATAACTGTGAAAGTGAAAAACTTCAAAACATGAGATAGTAAACAAAGACATACAAGAAGTCTATGAACTTTTTAAAGTGTTGTGTTGTGATATTGCATTGTAAAATTTGTACCAGAATAGACCAGAAAGAAAAACGCATGTGTCTCTTGGTTTTGTTTTTTAGAATAAGGACCTACACTCACACATTCATACACGTACATCATGAGGCAAAAGAAAGGGGATTTTGAGTCTTAATTGATTTTGGCAAAATGAATACTATCACTTTTCGAGAGAGGTGAGTGGCTCTGAAAAGGACCGTTGGATATATAACAAACTCAGGAATGGTATGTGATCAGATTTATTTGCCTTAAGCCTTTGCCACAACCAAGACCTACTTCTGGACTTGCTCCTGTCGATGATTTGTTAGAAATCACAAGGGTGGCTTTCTCAGGGCGTAGTAACAGGCTTGGACCGATACATTTGTTCAGACTCCTTAACTCTGCTAAAATGTCTAAGACTTTCTCTGTCCTCCTTCTCTCCTAGACTTTGTTTCTTCTCTGCTTCTTCTTCTTCTTCCTTTAATTTCCTTATTCTTTTCTATTCTTCTTGCTGTTGCTATTGAAGGAGAAAGCTTTTTCTGCTTCTTTCTGCTGCTGTCAAACTTTCTCCAAATCTTCTTTCTGTCTCTGTTTAAAGTCCTCGACGTGTGGTAAAGAGGGAGAAGGTGGCGAAGGTGCTGGTACAGGAACAAATTCTTGCGAAGAAGAGAGAAAATCAACTAAATCCCAATTAAAATCAGTCTCGTCTGGAAGTCGAACTGTGTTGACTTTGATGGCCGCTGCGATGTCATCGCTTCTCATGCGGTGCATCCCAATTCATCGTCTTCTTAGTCTACGTCATGTTTGAAAACTTGGTCGCATTGATTCATTGCGCACAGACGCTAGTGCAACTTTATAGGGAATGTGACGTCACTGGCAGCTGTCTTCGGATTGGAAGACAGACTCCGTACTGTGACTGAATTTGAAACGCGTATTGGGATTGGTGAAAAATTTCGATCCGTTTCGATCCACTCTTCCACTATAAATAACTGCAATTCACTTCATTCCCTTCACCTATTCTCGTCACAAATGTGGACTAACGTTGAATCGTCTACCTTCGTATCAAAAATGCTGTTCCGAACGGACTTACTTATTTATGTCAAATCATCATGGACAGTTATCCGGATCACCAATACTAACGTTTGGAAACGAACGATCTATGTGGAGAGACAAAGCTGTCTGAAGCGAGTCCTTATCTGCGGTCCAGCAGTCACAAGAAGTTTGAGAAAGAGAAGGAGACCTATGTGATGCTCTCTATGATAACGGAATGATGTTAAGATAAAAGCAAAGACCCTTTTCAGGGTCACTCATATGCCTCGAAAAGATTTGCTTTCTTGACTAACAAACCTTTTAGTCGATTTTATAGTTTAGGTGTGATAGATTTATATTCATCAATCTAAGTATGTATGTTGTACGTGTTATATATGTCTTTGTCCCACCAGTCCCGTCCCGCCAAGCGTTCTATGTTTTACCCCGTTGTTTGATCCGACTGAGGTCAGCCCCTTGCAACATTGTTACCAATGTATAGTACCGTGACGTCACCTCACCTGTTCCATTCCTATTATCCCTTTACAACAACCCCACTTTCCCTTGACGCTATTCAGCCCCAATATTCCTCGTGTTAAATTTCCCTTTATGATATACAGTCCCACGATATTCCCATGTTAAATTTCCCTTGACACTGTAGGGTTCCTATGTTAAATTCCCACTGACCCTAGAGAATCCCACCCATGTTAAATTCTCTTAGACCCTATAATACAAACACCCACTTTTACATAGAAGTCCCATAGACCCAATAGTATCCCAATCCCTTTCGCTATGTTCAATTCCCCATTCACTCAATGTTAAATTTCCCCATGTTAAATTCTTATAGACCCTACGGTACAACCACCATCACCAGTTTTAACATAGAAGTCCCATAGACCCTATGGTATCCCACTATACTACTTATGCTGACTACACCAGTCCTGCTCACTAACAATTCCAGTTCACTGACATTTTATTTTTGTTTTTATAAGCATGCCAATGGTTGCCATGGGAGGTACAGGAGGACTGAAATGCACTTGTACAATTTTTCTGCAAAAACAACACAACTAACTAAAGAAATCTGAACTGGCACAACACATGAATCAGAGTTGTCCCGGGTCCATGTCTTTCACAGTTCCTTTCGGATTTCTCAACTCACGAGTCTGAACCTTAATAAACTTTATTATGTAAATGCACTTTATAAAATAAAAGTTGTATTTCCAAACCAGTCTAAATTGAGTTGCATTTCATAACATAGATTTTTGTGCAGATTTCGATGACAAATTCAACACTCTTTACATTTCTGTTCAGTTCTGGCATGCATAATGAAGGACCGTAAGTTTAATAATATTTAGTAACTTAATAAATGTTTCGTTTTAATAATGAGTTTCTTTATTTGTTTTGGAAATCTATTGTAGAGTGGACATGGGCGTATTATTTGATAAAAGCTGGTGTACTTGCGAAAATATGAGGTTTTCGTAGCTTTGCCCTTGAAAAATCAAGACGAACCCTAATGGATCTCATACTGTATTTTTTTTTACTGATATACCTAACACATTTTATATTCACATTTTACATTGGAGGCTCGTATCCTAATGATATTAAAAAGATAATTTTTCTTCAACTGTATACATCCCTCATTAAAAAAATAAAAGCAAAAACAAGGATGTAATCTCTTTCTTTCATCTTTTGCCCATTATTCGCCGACAATATTATCAAAATATGTATATATATATATATATATATATATATATATATATATATATATATATATATATATATATATATATACCACCATGTCGGCCTATTCTACGCGCCGGGTAACTCTGCACAACGATACGTCATTTCTGTAAACATTGGATCACGTGTCATTTTGGTTCAAAAATCCATTTTGTATCAAGAAAGAACGATCGTACTTAGTTAAGAAAAGTGATATTCATAAAGTGTAGGAAAATATCCCACTTTTAGACTCGAAATGTACATGAAAATGTAATTTCTAAATGTCAAAATGTAGACCCACTCCATGACCTACTTGAACCTGTAACTCAGAAAATCCGATTTACTATGCATCTTTTAGAATCATACAAATAACTACATTATATAAAAGATGGAAATGTGTACCTTAAAACAATACTGGATTTTAATCCAAGTTTCCAAATTTGCAAGAAGTTGTCTTACACGTACAAAATCGTCTGATACCCAACTTGCCGCTAGAACATAATTTCTCAAGAAATTCCCCTGCGTATAGTTTGTTTCTAAGTTCTGTAGTAATATTTCCCCATCAACAAGACATTGTAAACACATTGCATCCTATTCATTGTTGTTTATCATCCACATAATAGCTTATTTTTTTAATAAAATGTTGAACTTTACTAACTTTTTACAATATCGGTTTAGTTTGCTTACTATCGCTTGCCATTTTTTGGCATTTTTACATTGAATTATGTAAAACTAACTATAAACCTGATCTAATTACTCGACTGAACTGATGACAGAAAAAGTCCAAAGTAATATATTTCATTTATAACGGCCGATGGATAAACATTACATATTTTCAAAACTGTGCGCAGAATAAGCCGACATATCGGGAAAACACGGGGGTGGTATCCCCTGTGTCCAAAATTAATATTATTTTGAATAGAATATTCTGGTGACAATAATTGCCTCTTTGCAAATGGCAAGCCTTGCTTTATTTTATTTTCATCGTTCGGTAGAATTCGGTATGCGTTTTGAAACCTTAGGTGCGCAGATTAGATTTGCCCGACAGCATTGTATATATATATATATATATATATATATATATATATATATATATATATATATATATATATATATATATATATATATATATATATATATATATATATATATATATATACATCATGCGGTACAAAAGATGCTATAGTGAGTAACTAAAGAACATCGTATTTATAAGAAGTATTATACATGAAAGTAATAAGTATTGCTTTTTTCGGATATAGGTGAGATACAAGTATATTCTGCAGAGTAATCAAACGGATATATTTAGTGTATGAAGGCTGCTTGCTCGCGAGACTTACCTGCCATCTTCGCCTTCGGACGTGAGCAGATTACAGGTAGCTAAGCTCTATATTTAGACGAGAAAACCCTTACGTACATCTGAGTTTGATCGTCTCTAAACGCGAATTTACGCTTTTTACACCGAAAAAAAGGCTTCTTTTCCTAATCATTCGACATTTGTAATCAAGATGAAAAGAAAAAAAAAAAATGCAAAGTTAAGTTTAGGAGATAGGTATAATAGGGTTCGTTTAATGTTTGTGCTTTTACATACGCGGAACTTATCATTATTAAGTATAAAAATAGGGTGTATTTATATCCGTATGTTCATTCTATTTGATTTTAATTCGAGGAAATAATTTTACGATCTATTATTTTCATTATTTCGTCCATTCTGTATTCCTAAGAGTGTCTTGAAATTTTCTGTCGAGTGAATACACTAATGGTTTAAACTGATAACTCACAAAAGTGTCGGAATTGCACCTATATAGTTGGTCTGTATGTTAGTCATTATTTCAGTGATAATATGTAACACGAATCTATCAAATAACGGAACATCTAAGTATATGCATAAGACTAAGTGAAAACAACAATGACTTTTGTCGTTTGAAGTTCTCAAGTGCATATATTGTTATTTTACTTTCTCCATATTTCAGAGAGCGTTTGCCGGGACATCTTAAAAGTAACTAACCAAACACGCAGATCCCCGACTATCAGATGCATGATTGTAATGCAGCAAGCTAAGGAGTTGCTTCCTGTGCTCTGCAGTAGTTGTGTTTGTTTTATTCTTTAAGTGTTGCATGATATTTGCGTTCTTTTATATAAAAAAATAATTATATCAAAACTCGTGATGTTGTAAAACTTATTTTGAGTGATATCTCAGTAAATTTCCATCAGGACTCATAATCTGCTGGTTGTTTTTGTGTTGAGCCACTTTTTCGTGTTTCTCTCCTCCTCCTTTTTTCTGCTATATTTATCTCTTAACGTGCTTCCACTAAAAGCGTATATGGAAATATTTCTGCGTGGTTTTATTTTCGTTACTTTCTCGGTCATTTTGAAAATCGTGAAATGTTACTCCCTTAGACATTAGTCACAAACATCGCAACAAATATAAACACGCGGAAATATGATAGACTAATAGAAAGTAATCACTGATGGAAAATGAAAACATGCAGTTTTGTAATGGTGGATTTTTATAAAAACAATTTCTTACTTTCTCTCTTGATAATTCCTTTTCAAAATACAATACTACACATATCTTTGTTTTGCTAAGCAATAAACACATTTGTGTCATGTTAATTTCCTCTTGAAGGAACATAATGTTAAAGAAATTTTTTTTAATAAGAGTTGTTAAAGGACTTTGAATTGAAACATTTCTTTGAAATTTCTTTGAATATTGTACATGTGGACATTTTACATGATCTGAGCACACAGCTAACCAAAATGATCGCTCTTACGTGGGGGCCCCGAGTGGCCGAGTGGTCTAAAGCGCTCTCCGTTACGGATCACTGCCATCTCACCTCTGTCTGCGTGGGTTCGAGTCTCGGATTCGGCTAATGTGGGTATGTGAGAAAGCTTTCCAGTAGCTTCTCGTCGATCGGTGGTTCTTTCAGGGGTTTTCCCGGGTTCTTCCTCCACCAATAATACTGGCCACCATGTATAGCCTATCATGTGCTGAAAAATGGCGTTAAACCCTACAACAATGCTCTTACGTGCTCCAAATATTAGCCTGATTTAGTTTTTAAAGTACACTTTCCTTAGCAGTTATTAAAATAGGGGAAACGAATTTTGACAAATTAGACAGTGCAATTAATGAATTATAAAATATATAAAAGTTAATAATGTTATCGACTCCTTTTTATAACTTACCTTTGAAGTCCAAGACGTGAATACGACCAAGCGGAGCTAGAAGTTTTTTAAAGGTGTGTATCTAAAGTAAGGTCAAGCTATTGTATGCTATAACCCAAATTACACCCATCAATCATATGACAAATAAAAGGGAATTCAAGATCCTTTTCACAATACCTAAGATATACGTTGTCTTTTATATAGTCAGTATAAACAGAAGGGAAAATCTGGGAACTTTTTTTCTTCAAAAATCTAATTTATGCAAAATACGAAACTAGCGCACCACCTTTACGAGTAATATATCCATCACCTATCGTTCAAGCATCATTTTTGCATCAAAGTAAAATATTATTGCTGATGAAAAAGAAGTGAGAAATGCAAACCCTACTGCAGGGAAGTTTTTCGCTACTAGTTTGAGATGGGGATACAGGAAAGGGGGAAGGAGTAGGATTTACGGAATTTCTGTTATAATAAATTTCATATTTGTGAGTGTACAAGTTACCTCCCATCCAAGAAATGGATTACCTCCTCGTAGCAGGTATTGAACTAGACACAGACCCTAGCTGAAGGAAATATTTTGCTCTTAGTTTAAAATGACTTGAAATTAATAATCATCAATCAGTTGATACAGATTTTGATATTTATATAAAGTAAATATACATATGTAGATTATTTTGGATCATTACTGTTATCAGCTAAAAATGAATGATAGTTCTTGTTATTGATATGCATTGTAAAGCAACGTACTTACTTAAGAGGCGGTAATTCCTTGAACCAGCCTTTATGATACTAAATTAGAAAATCTGAGCATCCCAACCACCAAAATAATAAATAAAATAAAAGAATAAAAAAGTAAAATTAATAAATAACAAAATAACATGAAAATCTCAATAATTAAGGAATTGCGGAGGCTAGGGGCAGTATCAGGTGACGCAGCAATGATTTTGTTGAAAACTGAATCACTGGCATGATATGGCTATTGTGTAAATTTCATAATAATACGATAATTTGTATTCCTAGCGTCGATTTTGGAGAATACAGATACTTATCGTGTGTCAATTCAGCAAAAGATAAAAAGTATACAAAATCAAACTCACCATGGCTGGTAAAAAAAACAAAACACAAGCTATAAGCGAAAAGTTTTTTTTAGTGAAATATCGGTCAATCATTTGAAGCGTAAGGATGAATACTTGTAGATTATATGTGCATTTTATTTTTGTTTTACACTCGGAAAATATTCAGAGGCAATTAAGAAAATCATCGTCTATTACTATAATGTCCACATTATTATGTGCAGGCATTTCGGACATGATTGCAAGGCATTTCGGACATGTTTGCAAGGCGTTGCAGATTTATTTAACTCAGAAGACAGTTCAAGGAATTAACATAGCGTATTCTTCACATTCAAAAAAATGAGAGAAAATGATAAATGTAACTATTGCATGGATCAGCTTATTATTTGTCAGGGTTGGTACAAGATGTAACTATGACATGGATCAGCTTATTATTTGTCAGGGTTGGTACAAGATACATAATGCATTTTATTCCTCGATAAACCTATTGCTCCCATCTTTCCTGGTTCTAAGTTTCAGTTTTAAAATAAACTGCATAGATCAGTAATATGAAAAAATAGTTATAAAACTTAAAAAGGCACTTTAATATCAAACAACATTTTAACTTTATATTTTAAACTGTCTTATGGTAACCATGCATATTAAATATGCTGCAATAATTCTTTTCATCGCCATACTTTAACACACAATTTCCAAGGGATATGCTAAGAAAATATATTATTAAACCTTGCTACATCTAAATTGCCAATTGTCAAGCTGTAAAAATGAAACCTTGCTAGAACTAAATTACCAATGGGCAAGCTGTGAAAATAAAATTTTAATGCAATTGCCAATAGGCAAGTGGTGAAAGTCAAACCTTACTATAACCTTATTATAACTAAATTCCCGAGGGGCATGCTGTGACAATTAAACCTTACTGTGACTAAATTGTCAAGGGACAAGCTGTAAAAATCAAACATTTACTTAACTAATTTGCCAATGGGCAAGCTGTAAAAATCAAACATTTACTTAACTAATTTGCCAATGGGCAAGCTGTAAAAATCAAACATTTACTTAACTAATTTGCCAATGGGCAAGCTGTAAAAATCAAACATTTACTTAACTAATTTGCCAATGGGCAAGCTGTAAAAATCAAACATTTACTTAACTAATTTGCCAATGGGCAAGCTGTAAAAATCAAACATTTACTTAACTAATTTGCCAATGGGCAAGCTCTGAAAATAAAACTTTACTATAACTACATTACAAAGGGGCAAGCTGTGAAAATCAAAACTTACTGCAACTAATTTGCCAAGAGGCAAGCTGTAAAAAATCCAACATTGCTACAACTAAATTGCCGATGGGCAAGCTGTGAAAATTAACTCTTATTATGACTAAATCGCCTAGGGGCTATCTATGAAGATCAAACCTTAATAAAAACAAAATTGCCAATGGGCAAGCTGTGAAAGTCAAACCTTACTATGAATAAATTGCCAAGGGGCAAGCTATGAAGATCAAACCTTAATACAACGGAATCGCCATTGGGCAAGCTGTGAAAATCAAACCGTACTATGACTAAATTGACAATAGGCAAGCTATCAAGACGAAACCTTATTGCAACTAAATTGCCATGTGGCAAGCTATGAAGATCAAACCTCAATACAGCTAAATTGCCAAGGGGCAAGCTGTAAAAATCAAACCTTGCTACAACTAAATTGCCAAGGGGCAAGCTATGAAACTCTGACCTTACTGAAATTGCCAATGGGCAAGCGGCGAAAGTCAAACCTTACTATAATCATACTATAACTGAATTCCCAGGGGCAAACTGCGAAAATCAAATCTTAATGCAGCAAAATTGCCAAGGGGCAAGCGCTGAAAAATCAAAGCTTGCTACAACTAAATTACCAACAACAAACCACAAAGCAAATAATGTCAAGAGGTGAGCCATGAAAATCAAACATTGCAACAACTTTACTTTACTCAGCTAAAATTTTCTTTTACTCTTTGGGGCTGATGGAAACACAGCCTGTGCTGCATTATTATGTTACTTTTCATTGTAATATTGCCCCACAAAATGTGTCAGAAAAAGATCGTTAATCAGATAAGAGAAATATATTGAATTCATAATTAATTCAAGACAACCAGGAAATGTTGTATTTATTATGAGCAAAATATTTCCAAAGTTACTTCTAGTACAAATGATGTATGGAGGAGGGGAGAATCATACACCTTGGTATCGGTGACTTCATGTAAAACGCAACATAATTTATAAATAAAAGTTTGGTCTTGTTTCATCGGAGAGTCAGCTTAATTGAAGAGAAGGCTCATCAATTTACCAAAGTAAAGTTATGGTAGAAGTCGCTTGATCAAGAAAGAGTATAATTCTTGCTCTTGAACTAGGACAAATTACTGCATTTTTTTCACGCATGTTTTTGTTTGGCAATCACATTTGCAAGATGTGTCGCTACGGATAGTGCATGTTCTTATCTTTTTCATCACGTGAGCGTCAAATTACGAGTAGAACGAGCTTTTTTGCGAATCAAATTTGTCACAACTAACGATCAAATCCGGATGCCATGTAAGCATGTAAATAGGCAACACTGAACACCATTTATACATGAAACTTGCTGAGGGGAAAAAAATTACTAATATATAATATAAAAATTAATCGATGTAACAAAAATGTCCAGTTCCATATGGATAACATTTACATTTTTGAATTTTATGAAGAAATATGGTATAAAACTGAATAAGCTGGGAGGTTGGTGTTGGTGTAAATGTCCCATGTACTTGACTTGGGACTTTTATCTGTACATTATTATAATAATAACGAAAGCTTTATGTAAATCTTATTTTCTAATTTGATGTGATATTTGTAATTCTTATCAGTGCTGATACTTTATAAATTAGCGTTACTCTGTAGGTAGTACGCACTTATATAATTATAATATAGTCTTCAGTTACTAGGCTACATGCATGAGCTTTAAGTCATTTACTTACTGCATAGCCATTATCACTTTTCTTATAGTAAAAGCT
Source organism: Sinohyriopsis cumingii (assembly GCA_028554795.2). Classification (NCBI taxonomy): domain Eukaryota; kingdom Metazoa; phylum Mollusca; class Bivalvia; order Unionida; family Unionidae; genus Sinohyriopsis; species Sinohyriopsis cumingii. The sequence goes on along the minus strand of CM068836.1, from coordinate 45,823,247 downwards.
GGACACGTCAAATACTCATGTGTGTGTGTGTGTGTGTGTTTACCAAGTCTTGGAACATAGTACAGGCTTTATTATCGGTATTTCAGCAAAGGTATACTTTCTTAATATGACCTTGTGACACTCAGCTCATAAGAGAACACAAATAAAGGAGGAAAAAATGTGTGGGCTTGCTAGAACATACATATAGCATATCAACTTACAGTGAACATGCGCTAATTAAACTTTACATTAGTGATTCCGCCACCCCCACCACCAGCTGCCCCAACAACCAATTCTCCACCTGGTATGATCGAAATCCCTGTGGTAATTCCTAAGATGGGAAAATAATTATTAGCCCTCTCGCCTACAATATTATTTCGTAATTAGTTATGACATAATTGTTGCGTTATATGCATAATTAATTATTTAGGGCGACACTAAGGATATAGAGTGAATGACAAAGGAATCAGTGAATGAATAATCAATAATTTGCTTCGTCACATGGTGTAAAAACCCATAGTGTACATCACCATGTGATTCATTGTGATCTACTCTTCAGTTTGGGAAAACAGTTTTAGTCCATCACGCCAGGCCAATATCCAGAACACAGTTACCATTTAGCTTTAACAATAAAGCGTGTACGTGCGTTTGTGTGCGTGTATGTGTGTGTGATTTGGATTTTTCAGTCATATCGCTACGATGTCTGCAGTATGGTAGTTCATAGTGATATCTAGCACTGGGGAATCATGTCACTGACATGTAGCATCATGTCCCACCCAGTCACATTATCCTGACAGCAGGCCGGTAAATCCAAACACTAACCTCTTAATGCTGAGCAACCAGCAAGGCAGCTGTTAGTGCTATTTTAATAAGTCTTTTGGTATGATTCGGCCGATGTTAGAACCCGCGACCTCCCGCATCCGAAGCGGACGTTCTAACCACTAGACCACTTCAGCAGTCACAAAAAGGTGTAACTTAGCTGAGAAAAGTAGAACAGTCTAGCGGCTACAGTAAAAAAAAAAATTAACTGTTCACCACAAAAATAAACATGCATTAAGCTTAATTGCGCTGAACAAACGTTCAGTTTCTCTATCCGTTACGCTGGTCACATGACACCTTCGTGAAACTAGGATCAATCTTTCAGAACAATTTACATAACAGATATACAATCTGTTGCTATAAAATATTTTGAGATTATGTGAAACGTATTACGGTGAAATGTATTACGGTGAAACGTATTACGGTGAAATGTATTACGATGAAACGTATTACGGTGAAATGTATTTATTACGGTGAAACGTATTACGGTGAAACGTATTACGGTGAAATGTATTACGATGAAACGTATTACGGTGAAATGTATTTATTACGGTGAAACGTATTACGGTGAAATGTATTAGGTAACGCGAAGAAATTGAACCAAATGCATTTTAGTGATACACACTACAAGACTAATGTAATACAAAAGCACAAGTAATATATATATATATATATATATATATATATATATATATATATATATATATATATATATATATATATATATATATATATATATATATATATATATATATATATATATATGTATATATATATATATATATATATATATATATATATATATATATATATATATATATATATATATATATATATATATATATATATATATATAAAACTGCTTGTACCTTGCAAGGTACTCTATCTTTTCCACCTGCATGCTCTTTTGACCATGAAATAAATGTACGAGCTGAATTGAATTTATAAAACTGTGTTGAATTCTAATTATTTGAAGTGATATGTTTAAAGAAGTAGGGGAATTCAATGATATATGTGATCATGGAAGTCGGTGTAGGTCTATATTATTTCGTTGCATGCTCTTTTGAACCGTTGTTTTCTAATTTTATTAACTTAAATTATGGGATGTCATCCACCGCATTTGTGATCCAGTAAGAGTCAACAGTGCATAAAAGTGATCATAAGGAAGACGAAGAAAATATCCTTATCCGAGGGCGTAGCCGCAGCCAATACCTTTAAACAGGTAAATCGACACACACCTATTACCACAGGCACCGGCACATAGGAACGGGTGTGGTGGCACATGCCCCCCCCCCCCCCTCGATTTCACCTCTAACATGTTTTGGCCTATATCCGTAAAATGTAATAGTTGATCACTACATTTTTGTCCACCCACCCACAAAAATAATTATACTGCTAGGGGAAAAAATATCAATCTACTCATAAAATCTAGCACACGGTATGACATTATCAGCTAAGTTGTCCTTGAGACCGACATCGTATGTGTAGTCATTATGCTCAATAACCCGTAATGTGCACTTGTCTATATTTACACCTACATACGTCATCATACCCATTTCTGTTCATATGTAGAGTACAAAATGCGTTCAGAATTCTATTTATATATGAAAAATGTAAATAGAGGGACGGGTCTGTAATTATGTATACCCTACTCATGTATCCTCGAAACGTATAGAATGTATTTTATTCAAGATATTGACAAGTTCAATGACGAAAGCGAATAATCACTGACACATAAATATACGTGTGTCTGGTACGTTATATATCAATGTGCATGCCTACGCAGAGGTGATCCCTTTATTTATTAATAAAACGGCTGGCTTAATGGCCTAATCAGTACGTTTTGAGTTTATTGCTGAAAGTATAATGGAACATATTTCTATGTGCGTATTTGGATTTAACAGTACGTCATCACAATGATGGCTATCAAAAGTTTTAAAAATGAAAATCTAAAGCATTGCAGAAGAAAAGCAAACATAAAAGCGATTATTGGAAGATTTAAAGTTCAAAAAAAAACTTTAATATGAAATACTGCAAGATACAAGCTAAAAGTACAAAATGTTGTTAGAAGGAATAGCAAAAATCAGTAGGAATATAAACCCTTCCAAATTAACGTAAGCATGAAGAAATATAGGTAGGAAATAAAAAGTAAAGATATTAAAATTATATAAAATGTATATAAAAGAAACTAAAATGTTTAAAAGAACACAAAATCTTAAATTACAGGGCAAGCGTTTGTTACATGAACACCATTCTCTCAAAACGTCCAAGATTTTTTCTTGTGATAATAGTCATGAAGTTTCTTAGTTGAAGTTGGAAACTCAAAGAGCGCTCCGGTGGCCTAGTGGTGAAAGCGTACGTCTCTGGTGCTGGAGGTCGCGAGTTCGAACCCTGGCCGAGTAATAATAAAGACTTATTAAAAATGGTACTAATAACAGCTGCCTCGCTAGGCGCTCAGCATTAAAATGTTATTGCTTGGAATGGTCGGCCTGGTGTCAGGATAATGTGGGATATCATGCGATATGTCTGCGGCATGATGCCCCAGTGCTTGACATCACTATAAACTGTCACAATGCAGACATCGTAGCGTTATGACTGAAAAATTGTTAAAGTTACGTTAAAAATACATATCACACACACACAACACACAAATTCTTTCTCACATGGTCGAGATCAGTACACTCACTCAACAAGAGTGGTATTCTATTGGCAATTGGCATTAGCTCGAGGTTCAGGCATGCATGAATCAGGTATGCGTGTCCCTTACGCAATTTCGTCTTTGCATTTTATTCCATATAAGGGACGTCATTCTCTAACTATGGATTTGATGCCCCCGAAGCTTTTTGAAGAGTTTTCGTTCCACATGTACCAGTTATTGCGATTTATGTCATATTTAAAGTCAGTATATGCATTCTTCTATTCAGGGCCGTAGAGAGCGATCAATAGCCCTGGGGTAAGAAACACCCAGGCCACTCCTAGTTGTTCTTTTAACAAAAGTTTTCTTTTATAAAATTAAAAAGTGTTGTTCGGCCCGGGTCCCGGGGCTATATATCTGGTTGCCTCACCTCTTGTCGGCCCTGCTTCTATTCGGAAATTGGAAACTAATGTTTGCCCTTTCTTTACCCTTAATGACAAGTTGTCTAGGTAAGCAAAAGACCAGAATATTTTTCGTCCAGATTGTTTAAGAACTCTTGGTTTCCAGATGAATCTTTCTCACATATGATTTTTTATTATTATTATACAGGTATGATTTTTGCTTCCCATAATATCTGTACTTTCAATGTACATCATTGTAATCTTTCTTCGTCTATTGCACTATCTGATACTGATGTACCAAGTTTGTGTCTCAAAGTTCAGTTGGAACAATAGATGTTAATAAAAGCATGAGTTGTTATATGAAAACTACAGACTTGCCCCTGCTAATTATCAAAATGCTCCCGGCTTAGTGTTTGAAATCAATGGGAGTAGAGCTCTAACTGCTGACGTACTGTCATCAATCCTGACCGATTGCGAGTGAAATTGGAAGTGGAATACGCATGGTACTACATTGATTCACCATAGCCAAGCACGAATACCAACAAACGTGGTGATTGGGACACGTACTGATGGTCCAATTACAAAAAAGCTGATTGCTAAAACAAACTTGTTCCAAAAGACAGTTAAAATGGAGACATTTTAGAGTTTAATTTCGAAGCATCAACTCACGTGCGTGGCTATTTCACGGACTATCCGTTAGCACCTGAAAAACTTGTACATAGCATTGACAACTTATCGCACTTCAGAGAATTTTCTTACAACAGGAAAAGGCAAAGAACCAATGCCATCAAAACTATTTTGAATATTGGAAAACTAAAATAAATAAGTCATTCAATATCAAAAGTTAGTTATTGGCGCAATTTTGTTTACAACTGACAAAATTATACAATTGTCCTTTTCAAAAAATAAAAAAATTATTTATATTCTTCATCTAGTGAAATAACAAGTTTGAGAAGAACAATAACTTTGATAATAAGTTTGAGAAGCATTCTATTAAAATGAATTGATGGACAACATTAAAAATATTAGAAAAATAATAAATGTTGAAAAACATCCAAGTAAAAAGAATTTTTTAAATGTCGGAAGAATTTTGTCGTTTTTCAGGAGAACAATACTATATTAAAAAGGAGATTATTTGTAAGCGTGAAAAATAAGAAAATCAATCTGGAAAACAACTGTACTGTGGATTCCTGTGTCAGAGCTATCCAAGCGCCCTATGGACGAATTTTAGTCTAATAAGATGAAAAAAAGAATGATTGATTGTAAACTGAAAACAGTTCTTTGGTCATTTCATTATGGACTGCAAAATACCTGAATTAACCACTGGCCTTGCATATTTCATTAGGGTTGTAAAACACCTGAATGGAAACAGTGATTTGTGGTCATTTCATCGTGGATTGTAAAACACCTGAATGGAAACACTGGCTTTGCTCGAGTGATCATAATTGTAAAACACATGAATGAAATCAGTTGATTTGGTCATTTCATCATGGGTTGTTTAGCACATGAGTGGAAACAGTGGTTTCGGAAATTTCATCATGATTTGTATAACACCTGAATGAAAACTGGCTTTGCTCATTTTATCATGGAATGTATAACACCTGAATGAAAACTGGCTTTGCTCATTTTATCATGGAATGTATAACACCTGAATGAAACCTGGCATTGCTCATTTTATCATGGAATGTATAACACCTGAATGAAAACTGGCTTTGCTCATTTTATCATGGAATGTATAACACCTGAATGAAAACTGGCTTTGCTCATTTCATCATGGTTTGTATAACTCCGGAATGAAAACTGGCTTTGCTCATTTCATCATGGAATGTATAACACCTGAATGAAAACTGGCATTGCTCATTTCATCATGGAATGTATAACACCTGAATGAAAACTGGCTTTGCTCATTTCATCATGGTTTGTATAACACCTGAATGAAAACTGGCATTGCTCATTTCATCATGGAATGTATAACACCTGAATGAAAACTGGAATTGCTCATTTCATCATGGAATGTATAACACCTGAATGAAAACTGGCATTGCTCATTTCATCATGGAATGTATAACACCTGAATGAAATCAGTGGCTTTTTAAGCTCATGACGATAAATGGTTAATGCTAGACAATGCGAATACGGTTACTTAAGTACAACCGTGATGGGGTGTTTGTGGAGTATATTACGAAATGATAAGGGTTTTTTGGTATATCCTCTCCATTTGCGTAGGCGATACAGTTAAAGAAAATGTTTTGTCTTTTGAAGAGCGTGCTTTTGAACACTTATTTCAGTAAGATTGAAAACAATTAGATAAGTTTGAAAACAATGAGATAAGACTGAAAACAATGAGACAAAACTTAAAACAATGAGATAAGACTGAAAACAACGAGATAAGACTGACAACAATATTGTTGTTATTGTTGTTGTTGTTGTGGGGTTTAATGCCATATTTCAGCACACGATAGGCTATGCATGGCGGCCAGTATTAATGGTGGAGGAAGAACCCGGGAAACCCCGGGAAAACCCCTGACCCATGAGAAGCTACTGGCAAGCTTTCTCACATACCCACATTGGCTGAATTCTAGACTCGACTCCGACAACAATGAGATAAGACTGAAAACAATGAGATAAAAAGAATCTGAAGGGGTGAGCATCTATTAAACAATATGATGTATAATAAATAAGTGAGATTGTTCAATATTTGTACGAAACGGATTTGCAACATATTTTGAAGGAAAAGATTTGAATGGAATTCAGTGAATACATTTCAACAACATCTGGTGCATCACTCAAAAATTACCCTTGACGGCTTACCAATTTTTGTTTCATATACACTAAATTAATGTTTAATGTAAATTTTTAAACTCAGTAAATGAAGTGGATAATCGTGCTGATGTATGTATTAGAAAATCACATTCGGAAATAATACAATCATTTGTGCGCAACATCGTTGAGAAGGCAAACAAGCATTTTAGCAAAATGATACAACCGGGACACCATATCAAGAGTTAGCAGGATGCGTAAACAAAATATAGACAAAGTAAAGCGCCATTAAACAGCTGAGAAATCTTTATCCGTTTAAAATGTTCTCTTTTTTATACACAAAAACAGATGTGGATATTCAACAATTGGAAGTCTTTCGAGTATAGGAAAGGTTTTCGCTTAAGAGAAAAACTTTTATCATGACGCTCCGTAATGTGTTCAGTATATATTTTGCATGTTGCTATTTATGGTATGGCTGGTGAGAATTTAAGGCATAATAGATGTTATGACATGGCAAATTTGTACTTTAGCAATGAAATGAAGTAATAACCAAGTCACTGTCAAATTTGAAATGGCTAGCATACACATATTCGATACTCCAGAACTCTTGCCTTTTGTACAACTACAAGGCAAGATACTATACTAAAATACGCTCTCTGAATTAAATATTTCAAACTAAAGGTTCGTATAGTAAATTGCTGTTACCGTAATAATAACAACCCTATCTATACCATTGAGAAATACAGAAATATCAGTAATTCTGGGTAAAATTATCTTCTAATTAGAGTTCATATTTTTCAAGTCAATAATAATTTCATTTATTTTATTATTCATTCCCTTTCCCATACTTACATGCCTTATTATTGTTGTTTTAACAAAAACAATGAATTAACTGGAATATAATCTACGGTCACGTCATTTTATATCAAGACAATATATGATGTTCTTTTTTAGCCCTTGAAAGACAGTGCCAGCTTAGCTGTATTTTGTCATCAGGATTTAAACCACCCACCCCACCGCTCAAAAAGACTTAACGTGTACAAATTTCAAACAATTCTTCCATTTTACATAAAATCAGGGTAAACTTTGTGTAAGTTCATGCGGTTTCTTTTGTGTTTACCGTTTGTTTAGTTTGTATCTGATCCGTAAATGCCTTCGACCAAGACTAGAGTTTAATATATATATATATATATATATATATATATATATATATATATATATATATATATATATATATATATATATATATATATGCATGCGCCACGATCACGCTATCATTAAACAGCAGTGACTCGTGACTATACGTGACTATACTCGTGCTCGTGACATCCTTAAGAAATCAACAGTGTTTACGGTTACCATATCTGAACTTTCAAAAAGAGAGGACACTCCGGAGAGTGAGTTCTATGTATCAGTACTTGTATAAAGATTTAAGGACCAAAAAGGAGGACAAGTCCGGGAAAAAGAGGACATTTGGCAACCCCCCTAGTTTTCACTTTTACGGATCATATGGTATTTAAAGATGATTATGCAGTTTAAAACAATATGTTTTGACCTTTGATCTCTTCATAGATCATGTTCTGAAAAAGAAATGTAATGACCATCACGCGTAATCTAAAGGCGACAACATTTGGATTTATTTGGCTACTAATGTTTCCTTCGATGATGTTGGATACATGATGCCAAGGCTGTGCCGATTCAATCGAATTAGATTCAGTTCATCATTATTTGTGGTATCAAATGAAACTTTATTTAACAGGAGAAAAAATCTTAATGAAATACATTTCATGTCTGAGATATGTACACAAATTATAACACAAAATACCTCCATTGCCGCGCAACCCCCAACCCAACGAATCAAGTAAAATAGAAAAAGCACCAAATTCTTGATCTAAAACAATTGAGAATTTGCATTACACTCTAAATGCTGACGTTATAATTTTAATAAAGATGCAGATATTCTTTTAACCAAGTTCCATCACAAATAAAAAATAGTGCCTATACCTTGATAAATGCTTGGAATTTTTTAAAAAATAAGGTTTTATATATTTTTCTCTTTCAGATAGAACCTTTAGGCAAACTATAATATGGTGGAGTTTGTCTCCAATCACGCCATTTAATCAAGCATATTCTTCTTAGCTTTCTTTCCTTCCCGTCCCCATTTCAGTGGCTGATTTATCATTTGGCTTACGAAATTTTATTTATACACATCCTAGTTTACTTGGATGTGTAATAATATCTATATATTGTGAAATATTATAACTAAAACTACACAAGTTAATTTTGAAAATCAAGTTTATTTTTAACTAATCCGTTTTAAACAAACTCCGACATCCCTCCTCTGGGGAAGGCGGCTACTGCCGATAATTAAGTAGTACAATCAAACTCTTCATATATATATATATATATATATATATATATATATATATATATATATATATATATATATATATATATATATATATATATATATATATATATATATATATATATATATATATATATATATATATATATATATTTATTATTCTTTTGCACGATTGGTAAGATATATTTGCAGCTGTAACTAAATCCTTAATTAAGCTACGCCTGAAAGATTATCAAATGATGTTTTTTAATTAATTTAAGCAAAAGGCATTCAGCCTAGATCCAAATAGCACATGGGAGCTGTTTGCTTTTAGCACAATATAAAAAATATGTCTCATAAAAAAGACGAAATCTTTTATCAACCTCACTCCTCCGCCCCACCCCCTACCCACCCTATATCAAAACCGTTTACTGAAACTGGAACAATTTAATATTTAAAAAAGTTTTACCCATAAACAACGGCGGTTTTAGAGCAGCGTGGGCCCAGCGCGAAATGTGGCATTGAGCCCCCAGAATCTAATTTCTATATCACTGAAGAAATATTGTGAAATATTAATTAAAAACACACAAGTTCTTTTTGAAAATCAAATTTATTTTTAACTAATCCGTTTTAAGCAAACTCCGACATCCCTCCTCTGGTTAAGGCGGCTACTGCCGATAATTAAGTAGTACAATCAAATTCTTCAATCGCACAAACATTAAATTTATGGAAGGTATTTGGTACATTATCTTTATGAACATTTAGAAAACGACCTGATCGAGAATAAAAAATCAATTTAGAAATGTTTATTTTGATCACCGTTTTCCACTTTTATTTTTTATATGTAACTCATATGAATGTAAATTTAAGCTTCCAACCGTTACAACTTTCGTTTCCTTCTCATTAACATGCAACGTAAAAGGACGATTAAATATTCCCCCCAAAAATTGTAAAGCAGATAAAGACTCAGAAAGGAGGCACCGTGTCCCATATGTAAAGCAGATGAAGACTCAGAAAGGAGGCACCGTGTCCCATATGTAAAGCAGATGAAGACTCAGAAAGGAGGCACCGTGTCCCATATGTAAAGCAGATGAAGATTCAGAAAGGAGGCACCGTGTCCCATATGTAAAACAGAAGAAGACTCAGAAAGGAGGCGCCGTGTTTCATATGTAAAGCAGATGAAGACTCAGAAAGGAGGCACCGTGTCCCATATGTAAAGCAGATGAAAACTCAGAAAGGAGGCACCGTGTCTCATGTGTAAAGCAGAAGAAGACTCAGAAAGGAGGCACCGTGTCCCATATGTAAAGCAGATGAAAACTCAGAAAGGAGGCACCATGTCCCATATGCAAAGCAGATGAAGACTCAGAAAGGAGGCACCGTGTTCCATATGTAAAGCAGATGAAGAATCAGAAAGGAGGCACCGTGTCCCATATGTAAAACAGAAGAAGACTCTGAAAGGAGGCGCCGTGTCCCATATGTAAAGCAGATGAAGACTCAGAAAGGAGGCACCGTGTCCCATATGTAAAGCAGATGAAGACTCAGAAAGGAGGCACCGTGTCCCATATGTAAAGCAGATGAAGACTCAGAAAGGAGGCACCGTGTCCCATATGTAAAGCAGAAGAAGACTCAGAAAGGAGGCACCGTGTCCCATATGTAAAGCGGACGAAAGCTCAGAAAGGAGGCCCCGTGTCCCATATGTAAAGCAGAAGAAGACTCAGAAAGGAGGCACCGTGTCCCATATGTAAAGCGGATGAAGACTCAGAAAGGAGGCACTGTGTCCCATATGTAAAGCAGATGAAGACTCAGAAAGGAGGCACCGTGTCCAATGTGTAAAGCAAAAATAAAATTTGTAAACTTTTATGTGGCATCAGGATTCATTCAATCTCAACATATTGTCTTTAAGAAACGTTCCAAAGAGAGAGAGAGAGAGAGAGAGAGAGATTTTCTCTTTCGCGGAATCCATTTTTGGTAGCATAAATGTTTTACAATATTTATATAAACCAAGCGTGAGATTCTCATGTACTTCTACTGATTTTCTCCAAGACAAAATCCTGCTTCGGCAGTATAAATTGTTTTAAATAATTATATTCAACAGGCTAGAGAATTTTATGTAGCTTTTTATATGTTGAATACCAGAGCACATCACACATCAAACACCAAATATTACATATTACAAACAATATATTACATTTTACTTATTACATACCATATATTACCTATCCCATGCAATATATTATATATTATTTATTACATACAATATATGACATATCATATATTACATACCATATTGCATAAAATGTTACGATTCCATTATTACAAATGGAACTATATAACACTTATTACATACCATATATTACACATTACTTATTAACACTGAAATACATGTCAAATATTACTTACCATATATTACATATCGCGTATTACATATCATATATTCCATATTACTTCTTACATACCATATGTTACAGATCACATATTACAATATATTCCATGTTACTTATTAAATACCATATCAAAACAGATATATCATACATATTACTTATTACATATAATATATTTTTTATTAAATATTAATACCATATATTAGATATGAAATATTACATACCACATATTACATAGCCAGCAGCTTGAGGTTGACTTCTGTGTTTCAGTGCGTTCAGGTAAGTAATTTGCTTTTAAATGAGAACAATACACCATCATCATTTTAATTTTGTTTCGTTGAGTAGAAAATATCAATTGTTCTTTTGTATTAGTTCAGGATATTTTACTTTAGTGTACATTGTTACTAACAGATGTATAAGTTCACCATTTTACTTCTTAGCTAAATATATAACCCTCATTGTAAAAGTTAGTAGAAGAAGTAGTAGTGGTAGACGCAGCAGCACTAGTAGTAGTAGTAGTAGTAGTAGTAGTAGTAGATGTGGTAAACTACAATATCTATTTTAGAGAGTCAGAGATATAGATGAACAAACATCATATATAGCGATGGGTCGAAATCACTTATTCTGAAACTAGTCACAGATAACAGACACCTATAGTAACGATATCATATCCAATAGACCAATCGATATTTCTCCGAAGGTATTTACGAAGAAGGCCCCTTCGCATATGGTCAAAAATCAATCGGGGGTTTAAGGAAAGAAAAATATAAGTTTTGCTTAGAAAGTCGGTAATTCAGATTCGTCATTAAAAATTATCTAAGCGCCAAAATATGCAAAAATTTGAAACTTGTATACAAAACATAAATAAAATCTGCGTTATTTCTGAGTGTAATTGTCGAAATTCCTTCCAAACGGAGACCGTCTAACTCTGACGACTTCTAATCTGTTGAGGTCTTCATCTCGTAAAAAGCAACGGAGCTTTGTTTATGGGCTTATTTGCCACATCCTAAAAATCTCTACGTTTAAAATGATTAGATTTTTAATCTTGCATATGTACATTTATGTCCATGAGTTTGTTTTACTGAAATTAAATATAGTTAAATACAAGAAAAATGTAATATCTCGACCAAGTGACATTAATTTTTAATATTTTCCTTCGCTTCCTGTAAATAACTTTTTATTCACATTGCAAAATGCACCAAGTTTTCATGTTCGACGAAGAAGCATGTAAAGTAAGATTTTAATCAATTTCTGTGAAAAAAACATTTTCGTGGATTATAAATTTTCGTAGACTTTGTGACTGCTAAAACTACGAAGTAAAAAAGCATACTGAAGATTTAAACAATTTATAACCACGAAAATAAAATAAATCAACTATATATATATATATATATATATATATATATATATATATATATATATATATATATATATATATATATATATATATATATATATATATATATATATATATATATAAAGAATACAAGTCGTATGGCGAATAACAGTCCTTTCAAGTGCACTGGATCCAGCATGGGATCACGTGTGCCATGGATTGATTAAGATAAATGCAATAAACTAACCGTTTTTCTGTTGTATTTGATTGTCTTGTCTAAGTTTTGTATTTGCCTTTGAAAAAGATTCGGGCTAGTTAGATACTAGTTTTGCACTGTTCGTTGTTATATATATATATATATATATATATATATATATATATATATATATATATATATATATATATATATATATATATATATATATATATATATATATATATATATATATATATATATATATATATATATATATAAATTTCTTGGAGACTTTAATCCACAACATCCATCAAATTGTGTTATTATTTTTTGCTCTTCATTAAACAGAGCTAAATCCTTTGGTGCTCAAAATTATCCTCTTTTGAGATAATCATCAAAAATTGGAAATGACTCCAAATCAATCGTCTTATTTTGTCCACGAGAACCTGAGAAATAATTGCTATAACTCTAGCTTGTATCTGCTGAAGCTAAGGCGAAGTTACTTATGGCCAGACTGGGTGGGAGCTCTGTAAACCCCCTTCCAGGCTTAAAAAAAAACGTGCACACATAAACACATATACACACACAAAGCAGTCGCTTGTCATTAGAAATTTGACCATCGTTATATTCTTACGCGCGATTACTGGGTATTGCGCAAACTTTGAATAAATAAACACAGAGACTTTTGCTCTCGTGCCCATTCGAGGAAAGTCAGGATCCTTTTTAAATCTGGGACACCCTCCTCCAACACTTGACCTGATCCGGACCTGTCACTGGTAGTTACTTAGCTTCCTGCAATGTACATGTCCTCTGTCTGATTTGTGCGGTATTCCGAACTCGTGGTTACGGATATATCTGTCTTCGTGGAATGACCCGTTTCTATTTCCGTGTTCGATCCAGATGCATAGTGAGTCAGTCTATAACTTCGATGACAAGGATGCAGCTGTAGTTGGAGGTCCTCCGTTGTTACCAGACAAGTTACCGTCATGCTCAGATCTATGAACCAAATCTACACAACTTTATTATCTTTCAAATTTCCTTTCCACAAAGAAATCCAAACAGAATTTTAAATTTGACAACTCGCTAATATCCTAAATCTTACAGAAACATGCTCCAAAAATCTGAGAAAAATATTCTCAGTTGTTTGCTTCCTACTCACATTGATATTACGGGAAAAGGAAGGACAGATGAAACAGCGAAAGATGTCCTGAAATCACCCTTCCCTAAATAGGAGATCACAGAGAGTAACATCGACTATTACATAAATTGTCATATTCTATATACTTGGCAGACGTGCATGAATACCTTCTGAAGGGTGAACCTCGAATAGAGTATATATTCTGCAAGTGCCCAACATCTTTTGTCGAGTGTATCTACAACCATCTTGTGACCCCGAAGTTTATCATGCCATCTCATTTAATAAGCATTATTTTGCCCTTAAATTAAATAGTGAACGTTTTGTAAGATATATATATATATATATATATATATATATATATATATATATATATATATATATATATATATATATATATATATATATATATAACATTTTTTTATTTATGTCAGACTCTGAACTAAACATCGTTTGCAAAACTTGATTGAAACCCGATGTACTGTGCCATTTAACCAGTTTCAGCTGATTAAAAACAACGACGATTTAACAATTATAAAAAATAAATCCAAATATCACTATTGCTTCAGACGTTTCCTGTGATGAAGGATAAATAAATATTAACACCATTTGGAAAATTGCTACCTACTAAAAGTATTAATGAAGAAATCAATATCTTTTTTGTTGCAGGATACACGGACATTTAATGATGTAATAATGTTTACTGTTTCCATATAACATTTTAACGTCTTAAGGAATTACATGGCATCACATTTATATATTGTGAAAGGCACATCTAGAATATATCAAGCTGTAATGAATATTTAGACGTAACATTTATTCAATATCAAAATTCTTTCTCTGATTTACATGCAAATTTATACTGTCCGACTGTGTTAATAGCGGCATCCCTCTCTATTGCACCAAGGCGGCAAAACACTCTATCCCCTATCGACAATGATATACTCTGCCTTCGAAGTGAGCTGAAATGAAAAAGCTCTATGCAGAATCGTTAACTAGACTGCACAAAGATAACTGCAATGTCCTTCTCATATGAACCAGTGATGCAACTTTAAAACAGACAATATAGGGAGTTTTGTTGCAGCAGCAGTAAGGGGGCAGGGGCCAGTTTTTATGTACAATTTCAATGCCGCAATCAGCGACCTAGTATAAAAAAGTCATACAAAAATCAAAGACACAAGTGAGATCATAAAGGTCCATACTTATAGATACCTATATTAAAACAAAGCATAATAATATTATCCTCTTGACCAGAGAAGTCAATGGCAGTTCATAGCAGAAGTTTATGCACCCCAACCCCTAATTTCTACCGGCAATTTTCATGTCCGAAGGTCATTTTTGACACCGGGTGATGCTCACAATACAAACACAAACCCCTTTCTTAAATGAGAGTTCTGCAAAACAGTGTGTACTAAACAGGGTGATGCAATTGAAAATAGTTGTAATCCAAGCCGTTTTTGAGATATTCTACTTGCCCCAAACCCATGTGTTTACTGTTATGGGAAGCTAGCTCTTCTTCCTAGCCGACTATTGGTATTTCACTATCAACATGCTGCAGAGTAGCTATGGAAGGTGTACATACCTGATACCAATTTCAAGAACAACACACACCCGAAACACCTAGTTCACAAATATATCCATATCTTTAAATAGTAAACAATAATAGCTGAAAAGGTCACACCATAGCCTTAAGTTAAAAAATTTGCCAGAGGCCAATTCACGAAACTGGACCCTGCCACCTAAGCAATTTACTTACGTGCAAACTATGCTGCTATTTTTCACATAGGGACATACCACCGCTCCAGAGTTGTGGTCAGTGGTGGACTTTAAAAGATCATGACCTAACAGAAACTAACTTGAGTGGGTTAAATCCGAATCGATATTATTAATTATTCTTAAATCTTTATTCAAAACCGTAAAAAAATACAACAGTAATAAATAATTATGAACGATGTACATTTCTATGATATTGTAAATTAATACCTAACCCGTTTCGTCTCCATTTACAACGTATGGAGAAAAGAAAGTCGGGGGCACATTTTTCATTTGATTGGGGTTTTATTGTTCTATCTTGTGACGGAAAAGCTCGAGCACATTCCGATTCATGCCATTGTGGTTATTTTGAAGTGCTCGCGATCTAATGGTCGTTAGTAAACAATGAAATGATGACTCCACTAACGTCACAACGAGGTGATGGAAATTAAATTATCTCTCTATTTTTTTGCACGCAAAGGTTACAGGAATAACATTACAAACGAAAGATATTTCATTGAAAGTTGAAATGTTGTTGCATGTTATTTTCTGCAGACGTCGTTTATGCTGAGACACCGTTCTTAACATACATAGGCGGATATTCGACCATCACAAAACTTACCAATTTAAGAAAAATCACTACGATTACTGCCGAGTGTCGCATCGGAAAGAGACCAGGATGCTCCGAATGTTGTCAACAATGGTGAATAAAGATGCTTGGATGCTGTACTGTTAGGTGAACATAGAACGATCTGTGTAAAAAGGACGAATGTCATTTATTTTTCATGTTAGAATCAAATAAATGTCTCGAAGAGATGTGTGAGGCATGAACAGCGTTTGGGTGTGGCAAGTGGGCCCTGTGCTTCAGGCATAAGGTCGTCCTTATGAGTTTAAAAAACCCGTTGTTCACAAACAGGAATTTTTTTTATGAATAACGAAAAAACTATATTCGTGTGCCAAGTCGCGAAAGTTGATCTAGTCTAGACATAATCAGTGTTTGCAGTAGCATACCAATCGAGATACCGATACTCTGGCCCCTCGCGGTCATGGTCGGCCCTAGACCCCGCGTACTCTAACGCCGCCTCTGGTGTGAGGTGACACACTTTTACATAATCTGAGGCATGCGCGCTCGGGAATTGTTTAAAATTGTAACATTTCAACGGCTATTTAACAGTTGCAATATACGACTCTGTTATTAAAGTCCTTGCTTTCTACATTTTGGAAGGCGAACAAAAACAAATTCGTGATGGAATTCAAACAAAAATACCCGAATTTTAAGAAACTAAAGTATTTAATATGCCTACCATTGTAGTTTATAACCTGGGCACAAATTATTGGGTAGCCAGCAAAGCTTCATCTGTTTGACCGATCACAGCTCGCGTATGACAGATCGTATCTAACCTTCTATCTGTACATGTCGTTTTAAAATCTTGTCATATAATTTATGCTTGGCAATTAATCCTGTGTTGAACACATATTAAAGACAAGAAGTTCGTTAAGTGGACTACTGATCTCAGACTCCATTTGGTTACAGCTTTCTGTATTACTTCCTGTATAGATATGTTGTTTGCAAAGCTTGTATGATCTTTACGTCAGTTGAGAGAATGGGAATGATGGACTTGTGGGTGTGTACAAACAGACATCAAGTGGTGACTAGAAGTATACCGTATGTATCCATTCCCAAGATAATAGAGGAGATCAGATTGGTCAAGGTCTATGTTTATCAAGAGAAATTTTAACATATGTCAGCGTGGATGCAAAGTTACAAGTGGGACCAAGCATTTGATAGATCCATTTTCAAATTCGTTTTAAAACAACATCGTACATTGCAATACCTGAAATAAATGCACATTGGTTTGACACTGTGGTTGTTACAGAGTGAAATTCCCATCACACCCAATCGTAAGCTGTCCCATTTTGGACACACACACACACACACACACACACACACACACACCACGCACTATTTCAGCTTGTACCCGTTATGTCTTTGCACAACGGATAAATACAAAACTGGACTGTGCTTTTCTATTGTTTTGTTTTGCTTTTTTAACATCAGCTTAAATCTCGATGCATTCACCGTAATTGAATAATGTGTTGCATACTTGCATTTAGGTCTCTGGTAGTCTCCGGAACTGGAACATTGGGTCTCTGGTAGTCTCCGGAACTGGGACATCTGGTCTCTGGTAGTCTACGGAACTGGGATATTGGGTCTTTAGTAGTCTACGAAACTGGGATACTGGGTCTCTGGTAGTCTCCGGAACTGGGATACTAGGTCTCTGGTAGTCTCCGGAACAGGGACATTGGGTCTCTGGTAGTCTCCGGAACTGGGATACTGGGTCTCTGGTAGTCTCCGGAACTGGGATACTGGGTCCCTGGTAGTCTCCGGAACAGGGACATTGGGTCTCTGGTAGTCTCCGGTACTGGGATATTGGGTCTCTGGTAGTCTACGGAACTGGGATATTTGGTCTTTGGTAGTCTACGGAAATGGGATACTGGGTATCTGATAGTCTCCGAAACAGGGGTACTTGACTTGGCGCCATTGGCATAACGTTTTAGTAATCTTACAGTAATCCGCAAGCCTGACATACTACTACTACTGCTACTTCTACTGCTACTACTATTACTACTACTTCTTCTACTGGTATTATTACTTGTTGAAGATCTTCTTATTATTATTATTATCATTATTATTATTTATTGTTGTTGTTGTTGTTGTTGAAGTATTAGCAGCCCAGGTAGACCGTCTATCTCTCTGCGTGTACTTCTATCTCTCTGCGCGTACTTTATCATCCGGTCTAAAACCGACCTGATATGGACTAAAACAAACATAAAAAAAAAAATATTTTAGAGTAGAAAAAAGAAAATGACTATCAGTTAAAGTGCATACTCTAAAGATCTGAAATTATTTGAAGTGAGATATTTCATTGTCGCAATAAATACCAGCGATGACATTATCGGTCCTCTTATCAGTTTAGATAAGTACTACTTACGTACTATGTAAGGAGTAATGCAGGCTATACAAGCAGCTTGGCATTTGTTAGGCATTGTGCATCTTTCATCAGAATGTACAACCTTGGTTTGTCGACAAGTGGTTGTATTATGTCGTATAAAGTGGTGCTAAGTTTTATCAGTTTGCCCGTCTCTGTATAATTAACAAACATTTCTTTGTAAAACATCAAAAAGCAAACGCCAAGAATTCCCACTTCAGACATTTTATATCAATATTTACAATAAAATCACCTCCATATCGAGATGAACTCAAGTTCAAGCATTCTTGATGTGACAAGAACATGATTTATTTTATAATTCGTACTTTGGAATGCCATCTTAACGTGTCATGCGTTTTGCTTGATTTGTTGAAAATTAGCTAAACTATTGTCACAAATGTTACTTGAGAGTGAAAATCGCAAAAAATAAGACATGTCATTCCTTCACTGAGATTCCATTTTGAGAAATTTATTTGAAAATAAAGTAGGCATTTCTTTGAAGTAAACATCAGAAGGGATGACTGGGAATGTTAACAATACATAAAGACAGGACGGTTGACTGGGAATGTTAACAATGCATAAAAGACAGAATGGATGACTGGGAATGTTAACAATGCATCCAAGACAGAATGGATGACTGGGAATGTTAACAATGCATAAAAGACAGAATGAGAATGTTGACAATGCATCCAAGACAGAATGGGAATGTTAACAATGCATCCAAGACAGAATGGGAATGTTAACAATGCATCCAAGACAGAATGGATGACTGGGAATGTTAACAATGCATAAAAGACAGAATGGGAATGTTAACAATGCATAAAAGACAGAATGGATGACTGGGAATGTTAACAATGCATAAAAGACAGAATGGGAATGTTAACAATGCATAAAAGACAGAATCGGAATGTTAACAATGCATAAAAGACAGAATGGGAATGTTAACAATGCATCCAAGACAGAATGGGAATGTTAACAATGCATCCAAGACAGAATGGATGACTGGGAATGTTAACAATGCATAAAAGACAGAATGAGAATGTTAACAATGCATCCAAGACAGAATGGGAATGTTAACAATGCATCCAAGACAGAATGGGAATGTTAACAATGCATCCAAGACAGAATGGATGACTGGGAATGTTAACAATGCATCCAAGACAGAATGGATGACTGGGAATGTTAACAATGCATAAAAGACAGAATGGGAATGTTAACAATGCATAAAAGACAGACTGGGAATGTTAACAATGCATCCAAGACAGAATGGATGACTGGGAATGTTAACAATGCATAAAAGACAGAATGGGAATGTTAACAATGCATCCAAGACAGAATGGGAATGTTAACAATGCATCCAAGACAGAATGGATGACTGGGAATGTTAACAATGCATAAAAGACAGAATGAGAATGTTAACAATGCATCCAAGACAGAATGGGAATGTTAACAATGCATCCAAGACAGAATGGGAATGTTAACAATGCATCCAAGACAGAATGGATGACTGGGAATGTTAACAATGCATAAAAGACAGAATGGATGACTGGGAATGTTAACAATGCATCCAAGACAGAATGGATGACTGGGAATGTTAACAATGCATAAAAGACAGAATGAGAATGTTGACAATGCATCCAAGACAGAATGGGAATGTTAACAATGCATCCAAGACAGAATGGGAATGTTAACAATGCATCCAAGACAGAATGGATGACTGGGAATGTTAACAATGCATAAAAGACAGAATGGGAATGTTAACAATGCATAAAAGACAGAATGGATGACTGGGAATGTTAACAATGCATAAAAGACAGAATGGGAATGTTAACAATGCATAAAAGACAGAATGGGAATGTTAACAATGCATAAAAGACAGAATGGGAATGTTAACAATGCATCCAAGACAGAATGGGAATGTTAACAATGCATCCAAGACAGAATGGATGACTGGGAATGTTAACAATGCATAAAAGACAGAATGAGAATGTTAACAATGCATCCAAGACAGAATGGGAATGTTAACAATGCATCCAAGACAGAATGGGAATGTTAACAATGCATCCAAGACAGAATGGATGACTGGGAATGTTAACAATGCATAAAAGACAGAATGGGAATGTTAACAATGCATAAAAGACAGAATGGATGACTGGGAATGTTAACAATGCATAAAAGACAGAATGGGAATGTTAACAATGCATAAAAGACAGAATGGGAATGTTAACAATGCATAAAAGACAGAATGGGAATGTTAACAATGCATCCAAGACAGAATGGGAATGTTAACAATGCATCCAAGACAGAATGGATGACTGGGAATGTTAACAATGCATAAAAGACAGAATGAGAATGTTAACAATGCATCCAAGACAGAATGGGAATGTTAACAATGCATCCAAGACAGAATGGGAATGTTAACAATGCATCCAAGACAGAATGGATGACTGGGAATGTTAACAATGCATAAAAGACAGAATGGATGACTGGGAATGTTAACAATGCATAAAAGACAGAATGGGAATGTTAACAATGCATAAAAGACAGAATGGGAATGTTAACAATGCATCCAAGACAGAATGGATGACTGGGAATGTTAACAATGCATAAAAGACAGAATGGATGACTGGGAATGTTAACAATGCATCCAAGACAGAATGGGAATGTTAACAATGCATCCAAGACAGAATGGGAATGTTAACAATGCATCCAAGACAGAATGGGAATGTTAACAATGCATCCAAGACAGAATGGATGACTGGGAATGTTAACAATGCATAAAAGACAGAATGGGAATGTTAACAATGCATAAAAGACAGAATGGGAATGTTAACAATGCATAAAAGACAGAATGGGAATGTTAATAATGCATCCAAGACAGAATGGATGACTGGGAATGTTAACAATGCATAAAAGACAGAATGGATGACTGGGAATGTTAACAATGCATCCAAGACAGAATGGGAATGTTAACAATGCATCCAAGACAGAATGGGAATGTTAACAATGCATCCAAGACAGAATGGGAATGTTAACAATGCATCCAAGACAGAATGGATGACTGGGAATGTTAACAATGCATCCAAGACAGAATGGATGACTGGGAATGTTAACAATGCATAAAAGACAGAATGGGAATGTTAACAATGCATAAAAGACAGAATGGGAATGTTAACAATGCATCCAAGACAGAATGGATGACTGGGAATGTTAACAATGCATAAAAGACAGAATGGATGACTGGGAATGTTAACAATGCATCCAAGACAGAATGGGAATGTTAACAATGCATCCAAGACAGAATGGATGACTGGGAATGTTAACAATGCATAAAAGACAGAATGAGAATGTTAACAATGCATCCAAGACAGAATGGGAATGTTAACAATGCATCCAAGACAGAATGGGAATGTTAACAATGCATCCAAGACAGAATGGATGACTGGGAATGTTAACAATGCATAAAAGACAGAATGGATGACTGGGAATGTTAACAATGCATAAAAGACAGAATGGGAATGTTAACAATGCATAAAAGACAGAATGGGAATGTTAACAATGCATCCAAGACAGAATGGATGACTGGGAATGTTAACAATGCATAAAAGACAGAATGGATGACTGGGAATGTTAACAATGCATCCAAGACAGAATGGGAATGTTAACAATGCATCCAAGACAGAATGGGAATGTTAACAATGCATCCAAGACAGAATGGGAATGTTAACAATGCATCCAAGACAGAATGGATG
This sequence comes from Sinohyriopsis cumingii, assembly GCA_028554795.2. Lineage (NCBI taxonomy): Eukaryota > Metazoa > Mollusca > Bivalvia > Unionida > Unionidae > Sinohyriopsis > Sinohyriopsis cumingii. The sequence continues at coordinate 45,800,764 of CM068836.1, read as the reverse complement.
ACTGGGAATGTTAACAATGCATCCAAGACAGAATGGATGACTGGGAATGTTAACAATGCATAAAAGACAGAATTGGAATGTTAACAATGCATAAAAGACAGAATGGGAATGTTAACAATGCATCCAAGACAGAATGGATGACTGGGAATGTTAACAATGCATAAAAGACAGAATGGATGACTGGGAATGTTAACAATGCATCCAAGACAGAATGGGAATGTTAACAATGCATAAAAGACAGAATGGGAATGTTAACAATGCATAAAAGACAGAATGGAAATGTTAACAATGCATACACGATAGAACGGATGACTGGGAATGTTAACAATGCATAAAAGACAGAATGGGAATTTTAACAATGCATCAAATCCGAACGGATGACTGGGGATGTTAACAATGCATAAAAATGCATAAAAGACAGAATGGGAATGTTAACAATGCATAAAAGCAGAACGGATGATGGGAATGTTAACAATGCATAAAAGACCGAATGGGAATGTTAACAATGAATAAAAGACAGAATGGGAATGTTAACAATGCATAAAAGACAGAACGGATGACTGGGAATGTTAACAATGCATAAAAGACATAAAACAATTTGCTTTAAAAAAGACATTCTTTTCTAAGATGTCAGAGTAGTGGTCATATTGTTGATTGATGAAGGCCATAAATTAATTTTGTTTTCATATATTTAAATTGTTTCTAAAACCTACTTCAGAAGCTTTTATCATCGTCTACCCCTTGGAGTCAAATTTAAAGTCACAGGAGTTGTCACATCTTCGAGTGACATCCAGTACGATCTTAGACGCATAGTACGTGCGTCAGTAATTACTTTGATCAGCCACTACAGCTGAGGCTTCAGTTGCATTGCACACTGTCCACTTATCTAATTTCTATACTAGTTTTCGTGTACAATTCGCAGTTGACCTTGGGAGTAACCCTCACGACATACGATGCATTGTCATTAATATAAAAGTTTACCACAGGATAAACCATATTCTCTCTTTACCTGCTTCTGAAGTGAGTGATTATTGCTCATGCGGATACATCTCTTGACCGTGTTTTATGATTTGATATACAACACTATGTGTATAACATGCACAAAAAACATTACCTAAGCCCTGTGAAATATAGATCATATCAACCTGTCTTCACGGATTTTGTTGTAATAGAGATGTACGCAGTCATCAAGTGTAATGATTCTAGCACGAACAATTAAAGCACAAAATTCAGCTAAAGTCAACCTCGTGAAATATGGATCACAGTGATCTGCATTGTGATGAGATTGTAGTCCTTACTCAAGATGCCTCCGCTCACAAAGCTTCGTTACTCCAGGTATACGTATGCAAAGAAAGTATGTGGTCATGAACGAAATGCAAATCTTAACCGAAGCGGAGAAAATATAAAATATTTGTCGCAGTGACCTTCTTGTTGTAAACGTGAGGCACTAATATCAATTTCACAACAATGATTGAGGAAAAAAACACGATTAAAAATGCAAAATCTGAATTCACTCAAAAAGTGTCTATAATATAGGAAGAAGAAATGTTGAGATGCAGTGAGGTGTGTGTGTTTTTATGTGCGGGCGCTAAAACCAATACGATGCCAACGCTGCGATTACTGAAATAGTTCTCTACTTCGTTGTGGCGAGCTTAAATCAAGATTTTTTAAAAATGTTTACTGGCAATATCTTGAGGATTAAGTGTACTACATTTTCAAATTTGCTGACGTATGTCTATGAGTATACTTCTCAGCTGTCGTTTCAAAGGACACACACTATCCGAAAACATTATTTCTTGTGAAATCATAGGGCAAAGCATACCCTTACTGTGGTGTCAAAGGTACCGACTGTATAGTGTGGATTCTGCAGCGCGAAATTTTTACGTTGAACCAGTCAGATACATCAGTAATTGGGGCGGATCCAGATATATCGTTTAAGTGTAGTATAAACAAACAAGCAGGCGAAGGGTATGCGGGAGAGAACCACTGATGCGGGTCCAGGGAGCGAAGCCCCCGGATGCTACTGCATTTTATGTGCTTTTAGGCATTTGCCACCCCCACCCCCATTTCAACTCTAAACGTGCGTTGGCCTACATCCGTCAAACTTAATAGCAGACCACTACATGTTTGCCCCTTCCCCCCAAAAAAAATCTGCGGTCGCCTCTGTTTTGCGAGCATGATTGTAACTATCGAACTATAAAGAAAACTTACTTCTGATGTTTCGCGCTCATTTATTTTATACCAATGTTATTTGTTTGTATTAACAAAAAATTTCGGGTGAGGGGCCAGTTCCATCTCGTCCCCTTGGATTCGCCCCTGTAGCAGACCTTTTGACTTGTCACTGGAATGACTTCGATTGAACATTTTTATTCCTCCAAATTCTTCTCTACTGAGATTTCATTGTCTCCTTGAAATTTGTTGAATCTATCAGAAACGTCATAACTTTGCACCCTGATAATGTTGTATATTTCTGCAAACGTGTATCAGATATTTGGGATACGTGTATCAGATTTTTGGAATGCCCCGTTCCTTCAGTTTTGAACCAAACTGAAGATACATTTCTCCCAAAGGAGCTACATCGAACAAAATACACACACACACACACACAAAAAAAAAAAAAAAAAAAAAAAAAAACGCAATTGATCTTTTGATGAATTCCCCGTGTTTTTCAGTCGAACGATCTTAAAAGCATCCGGTTAATGAAGAAAAAAGAAAGAATTTCTTTAAATTATATTTGATAATAATGCAAAGATATCCGAATATTCTCAAGGTATGAAGTACTTACAGAGTGAAATTCCATCGCAAAAATACGAAAAAAGCTGACGATTGAAGTGCCTAGACTCCACAAGGGTATTCCATCAGCTGAACACTGAAGTAGGGCGCTCATTTTTCTTCATCAAGACACGAACGCCATTTGTGCAATATGCATATGTAGGGAACCGATAACTGAATCTTTTGACAGTGATTGGTTGCTGTGGGGTGGGGTCAAGCAAAATACTTGTATCTTCCATCCAGAGATAATTTTTTAAAACTAATATGATGGACAGAATTAGCTTTATAACTCTAAATTCAAAATATTCGGGAGATGGAATGTGTTCCTCACCTACCCCTGCCACAAAAAGCAGCCCTTTTCTCAACGCACCTTCCGAAAATGAATGGTCGGTCCCAAAGTAAAAGCGAATCATTGGTTGGCTAGTCTAATCAAACAATATTTCCATCGGTGATAATCAGTGATGCAAGTAAGCCGGTACGGTCAGGTGCGATGTACCCTTAAGATATTTATTGCCGGTACGGTCAAATACGATGTACCCCTATGATATTTATTGCCGGGACGTTCAGGTACTACGTACCCGTAATATATTTATTGCCGGTACGGCCCTACCGGAAAGACGGGGTAGGGAGGTCGATACCGTACCGATAGGAGTTAAAATCTATTTGCAACACTGGCGATGAAACACCTTGTATATCCCACTAAGTAATATTTGTCCTCACTAGCATAAATGTTCCAAGCATTATTTTCCAAAAACACGTATACAAGACTGACACCATTGTTCTTATTTTTCACACATTTCGTATGAACATATTTCATGGATATCCATTTGTCCTCAGATTTTACTAGATGTTGCCACATGGTCAAATTAAGGTGGTGGGCACATGGGGGCATGTTCCCCGAATCCCCTAGCTATCCCCCGGTTGCCGTGAATTAAATTACTTGTGTTTAAGTACACCATATATAGGTCTAAGCCATATATAACGCTCGATCTAATACAGATATAATAATTATACACATATAAAGGACAGTTAAGGACTGCTTTCAGGATGTATATGTATATTCATAAGGGTCCACCTATCTTAAGTGCCCTGGGCGATCAAAGCCATAATTCGGCCCTGTTTTCGCCATAATAAAATTATTTTATTCGAGTGATTTTCTTAATCATGCTGACCACAATTTTCAGTATTTTATTGCTAAAGGAAACATATTCGATTCATTGGCTAGTTCAGATAGAACACATTTTGAAAGTCTTCTGTAAAATTGAATTGAAGATTTAAAAACAAAACATGTTGCATCATTTACTGGTAACACTTTGCATGATAGATTTCAATCGCCGCTGGAAAAGTAAACTCATCTTCAATTCGGTATTTATTCTATACATAATGTCATCCTTGTCGAAAAAGTTGACATCAGTAGCATCAAGGTGGACTAAAGATATGTAGCCTGAAGGTAGACTAATGATAAGTAGCCTGAAGGTAGACTAATGATATGTAGCCTGAAGGTAGACTAATGATATGTAGCCTGAAAATAGACTAATGATATATAGACTGAAGGTAGACTAACGTTATGTAGCCTGAAGGTAAACTAATGATATTTAGCCTGAAGGTAGACTATTGATATGTAGCCTGACTGTAGATTAACGATATGTAGCCTGAAGGTAGACTAATGATATGTAGCCTGAAGGTAGACTAACGTTATGTAGCCTGAGGGTAAACTAATGATATTTAGCCTGAAGGTAGACTACTTATATGTAGCCTGAAGGTAGACTAATGACATGTAACCTGAAGGTAAACTAATTATATGAAGCCTGAAGATAGACTAACGATATGTAGCCAGACGGTAGTCTAATGATATGTAGCCTGAAGGTAGACTAACGATATTTAGCCTGAAGGTAGACTAATGATAAGTAGCCTGAAGGTAGACTAATGATATGTAGCCTGAAGGTAGACTAATGATATGTAGCCTGAAGGTAGACTAACGATATGTAACCTGAAGGTAGATTAACGATATGCAGCCTGAAGGTAGACTTACGATATGTAGTCTGAAGGTAGACTAATGATATGTAGCCTGAAGGTAAACTAATTATATGAAGCCTGAAGGTAGACTAATGATATGTAGCCTGAAGGTAGACTAACGATATGTAGCCTGAAGGTAGACTAACGATATGCAGCCTGATGATAGACTAACTATATGTAGCATGATGATAGACTAACGATATGTAGCCTGAAGGTAGACTACTATATGTAGCCTTAAGGTAGATTAATGAGATGTAGCCTGAAGGTAGACTAGAGATATGTATCCTGAGGTAGACTAACGATATGTAGCCTGAAGCTAGACTAATGATATGTAGCCTGAAGATAGACTAATGATATGTAGCCTGAAGGTAGACAAATTATATGTATCATGAAGGTAGACTAACGATATGTAGCCTGTGGGTAGACTAACGATATGTAGCCTGAAGGTAGACTAACGATAATTAGTTAATTTTGAAGCCTGAATGTAGACTAATGATAAGTAGCCTTTAAGGTGTGTGTGTGTGATTTGGATTTTTAACGTAGCTTTAGCAATTTTTCAGTCATATCGCTACGATGTCTGCAGTGTGGCAGCTGATAGCGATGTCTAGCACTGGGGCATCATGCCATAGACATGTAGCATGATGTCCCACCCAGTCACATTATCTTGACACCAGGCCGAACAGTCCTAACACTAACCTCTCAATGCTCAGCGCCAAGCGAGACAGCTATAAGTACCATTTTTATAAGTCTTTGATATGACTCGGCCATGGATCGAACCCACGACGACCAGCATCCAAGGCGGACGCTCTAACCACTAGGCTACCGGAGCGGTCGTGAACTTTGTGATAGGGGAATATGCGATGATGTTATATACTTCAAACAGTGAGCTTAATTATTATCAGGGCTTCTGATACCATGACCCCGCTCTTGACACAGGAGACCTCCCGCATCCGAGGCGGACGCTTTAACCACTCGGCCACTGGAGCTGTCCTTTAAGGTAGACTATTGATTAGTCATGTAAAGGGGCCTCAAGGTAGACTAGTGATAAGTAGACTCAAGTATAAGTAGCCTTAATATGGACTAATAATATGCTGTATATATCTCAAACATACACATTAATAAATCATCAGTTAACAGCTCACAAGTTCTTTGTTTTCAAAAACAATATAAGTTCCTTGTTAAACGAACTGCACTGTACGGATCAATTTACTTCGTTGTCATGCTTTTAATTCTTATTCTTTCGAATATTTGTCGAGAGAAGCCTGTTTTTCTTAAATCTTTTGATGTTGCCTTGAGGGAACTAAGCACGAATAACTCACACGAAGTACAGTTCATGTCGCTGCTTTGCAAATGCAGACGCAAGCATGCACAGACGAGCAGACGGACAGACTCATGTATTCTCAACACTGACGTAAAAATCTGTCTCTGTGTCTACTTAGAGTCGCAAAATATGTACCCAGAATCCGATACTTGACATCGGGATCATCACTGCTTACAAACATAGTGGTGCAAAGTTTAGATACAGTTACTTTTTAAGACATCATGGCTTTGAAAACTGGATTAGTCACAAGAAGGCAACAAGAAGAAGATTAAGAAGAAAAAGTAGTAGAAGTAGTGGTAGTAGTAGTAGTAGTAGAATCGCCATAGTTACATAGACGTGCGAATCCTTATGTTTGCTAAATCCTTGTATTCTGATTAAAGTCTCTTAAACTATTTCGAATTCGCCATGAATGTTTTCGTTATACAGGTTTCTCATAGTATAAATGAGTAAAGACGTATTAAATCTCTTATTTTCCGTACTTAAAGCATGCGCTCGTTTCGTTTAAATAGCAGATACTTTCAAATACACTATTGTTTCTCAAAATTAACTAACAATAGCAGAGTCCATAAACACTAGGACTGTATTCTTTAAAGAAAACTTTACTACGTTTCTCAAATCTTGTCACAAAATAGTCAAGTATATCGCCAAGTTTGTTGTTCTCGCACCCAGCGTTGCAGAAGGTGAACCTTTGATTAACATACGGACAGAACGAAGGAATGATAGGCTACTGAAATCACTACTGTACAACGGTAAAGTATTTAGCAGTCGTAAGTACACACAATGATTTTTGCAAATCTTACATATTGAAAACAAATAACAATGTTGGTCTACTTTTCCGTCCTTTTGACTTATTACATACTTTGCGATGCAAGTTTTGTTTTGTTCTTTATGTAAATGTAACTTTCGCTTTGTTCCTTTTTGATTTACAAGGAATTATTTACAAAAGTTGATAGTGTCTTATCTATGGGATTAAGATATGTTACACATATTTCTTTAAGGTTCAGAGTTGAATTAGTCTACAAGCTGTTGAATTAGTCTACAAGCTATTAACACAGCACATGAATATTTACATAAAATGGCAAGGGAACAAATGCATATTTACAAAAGCAAACCAAAGCAGGGTATGTACTCTTACATATGATACGGATAAATTGTAATGTATCCAACCGAAATAACATTTTAGAAGCATAAAGCAGTATATTTAAAACTTAGATAATCCAATATGCGTAACGAATTCAATATTTAGAGCTAATCCAATATACGTAACTAATCCAATATACATGGCTAATCCTATATGCGTGCAGTGGGAAAGGAAATCTGAACAAGAACGTAATGCTATATTTCAAACCACCACATAAATTTGTCCTAGTACTATTTCCTTTTCGAACTATAAATTTAGGACTGACGATCTTCTCCATATATTTAAATACTTGGTCGATTAAGCTATTTTCTTGACAATGTAAACGAACGCTTTTAAACTAAAAGCATTGAATTTGGAAAAAGAAGATAACAAAATAATTACTTAATTGATTGTTTGCGTATAAATTACACCGTTGACTTTGACGATAGTGCTATGATGTAATTTAGATCGACTGGCAGATCGTGAGCACCTGTTCAAAATTTGTCAAGAAATTTCTATTTTAATCTAACAAGCATTTCAATTTATACCGTAAGGTAAATTGAGACTTACACATTCAAAATGCCAGCCTAGAATTGAATTTATTGTTTTTTGGGGTTGAACGCCGTTTCTCCTTGCAAGATAGGCGAGGCATGGTGGCATAACTTCAACTAGAGTATATTTCATTGATGAAGTAGACATTTCTTTAAAGATTGCCGGTAACTTTCGGTAGCTGGGTAGTTCTTCCTTGGGTCTTCCCGGGTTCTTCCTCCCCCAGATATACTGGCCGCCACGTATAGCATAGCATGTGCTGAAAAATGGCGTTAAACCCACACAATGAAAAAAATACTTTTTTTAAAGAGAGTTCACATCACGCACTGCCCCCTACTAACACCCTTGTATCATCTATATATATATATATATATATATATATATATATATATATATATATATATATATATATATATATATATATATATATATATATATATATATACACACACATTCTACACACAAAAATGTTCATTGTTTCAACAGTTAAGTTCCAACTATTACACACTATTCAGAGAAAATCCATTCCATGCCAAAGTAACCTCAACAACTTCTGATTTTAAACCCATGACGACATGCTTCAGCGATGTCCTATTTTTGTAACTGTATTGACACCCTGCCCCAGGACACCTGGGACCAGGTGTGAATTTGTTACATGTGTAATAAATTTTGTTAATTTAAGAACTTAACAAAAATTTAACGAAAAAGCACAATAAACAGAAAAGAAATAGCATTCTGTATATATTTTTACGATAAAACAACTTCTATAGGAATTCTGGGGTTGCACGGAAATTCGGAAACCTTACTCCAAATCTGTACATCACAATAATGTAACTTCGGAAATTTGATTGTGTAATGTCCAGGCCGATATCCAGACCTTGAAACTTTGGACAATGAGAAGTCTTTTCCCCATCTGATTTGATTTCATAACAAATAAAGCCAAGGAAAATAACCCCTAGAAGACCTCTCAAAACTACTTCTAGCAATGTCTTCCAAATTTTGAAGCCTACCTGCAAACACGACGAGTTCAAATTAGTGCGTATTCGTGTTGATCCGCCATCTAAATATGGCCACTTTTGAACAGTGAGATCCATAAGCAAACCTTTTACAAGCCGTGAAATCAGTTATACACGTGCATGTACAAACAATGTTATTATAGCATTCTTGGGTGCACCAGAAAAGCCTCGTCGAGACGATTTTGTGACATCAAAGATTAACTGTTAGGGCAAGGAAGAAACATGTTCTCAAATGTAATGTGTTTAGATTGCAGGTTTGCCGATGCATGTTTTTTATATAGACCAAATATAAACGAATAGCATGATTTGGTAAATTTACAATGTAAATATTTACACATCAGATGCAAAAATGAAAAGAAAAGAACAAACTGGTTGACATCTAAAGTAGAGCTGGAAATATAAATCTACATACCCCCTCCCCCATATATAGATATACACGCACACTAATACACCGTCGAACAAAATTTGAAAAATTAGAAAAGATGTAAAGATCTACTAAATGTACTGGTTTCTGTCAAATGGAACTTAACGTCATCAAACATTTTAAACTGCACAAATAAAAAGACTTTTAAAAATTTAAATTAAAAAATGTACAAATACATCACACCAACGGATGATTCTTGTCAATTTCTCATTTTTTTATGTTGACGATGATACGGTGTATTCGACCAATTTATTCTGTACTGCATAATGTCAGCAGCGTTGGTACGTAAAATAATAATAAGCAAACTAGACTGCAACATGAAAATAACTTGATTCTCAGTGGAAAGAATGTATGATCCTCGTGATGGAGCCTACGATGGAAAAACAAACATCATATAGAAAAGCGTTAATATTTGCATCTTTTTTTCATCAACCCTTTAGTTTAGGATGTCCTCTGACAACCACCTCACTTCTGGATAGTATATCAGTTTCAAGGCTGGCAGTTTCATTCTGTATCTTTCACATTTCATGAGTTAAAAAACGAATTAATGCTGCGATCGGAACCAGGAAGTCGGAACATCTGTATATTATCCATAGTATACTTTAAAAAAGAGTGTACATTTTCAGTTTCATTATAAACAGACATTTTAAATAAATATCATTTCTACCAGCAATTCTGAAATTACTTTAAATTAAGCAATGGACGAATAACATAGCTCAAACGTTTAGTGTATTTTCAATCCTGTAGCTGCTTATGAAAGGAGTCTTTATTTATTCAAACAGTCCAAACGGACTTATTTATTCAAATAGTCCAAACGGACTTATTTATTCAAATAGTCCAAACGGACTTATTTATTCAAATAGTCCAAACGGACTGTGTGGATGCATTTGGAAATAATTGGATTGCATGGTGGATAACACAGGTAACAACAAGGTACCCTCATCTATAATATGCAACAAACAAAGAAAGCAGAGTAAGGAAACACATTGTATATGCACGCAGTTGCAGATCAGTACAAATGAAATAAGCAGGTTAATTCACAAAATATCGCCGTACAGAGACAAACATAAACCACCTTTTTAAGATTAATAATATATTAGAAAACCCCATGTAAAATAAAATGGTTGTCACCGGAACACATATTTTCTTTCTTCTAAATTCTGCCTGTGCTTCCATAAAGATATGATTTTCTGCTTAATCATTAAGTCCGTTGTTAAGTATACGTGTGAATAGTTGACCCACGCAACTCCGAAGTGCTATACCGCTAAAACTATTAACGTCATCCCATTAGACTTTCAAACCCCATTTCTGGAAAGTGACCACTTTTAAAACACGGCATCAAATACATTACAGAATGTATTTAAAAGCTTATCTTCACTGTGATACTAAAACTAATTAATCATCATATCTCGACCAGTACTGCGGCCTAATTTTATTTGATGTAAAGCCTTTTTGGAAGGGAACTGTCTTGTCTTAGCTCATACAACATGTTATTAAACGCACATTTTACTAAAACTTTGCATCATTAAATTTCGCTTTTTCAAGTTTTAATGTTTTCAGTTCCCATATTCTTATCGGTATATATTCGTTGAAGTTCTTTTTATAGTCTTATCTTGCACTTGTCGTTTCATTTCTCGCTTCCGGTGTGTCGTAATCTTGAAATTTTGACAATTTACTCATAAACAAATATCCGTTTGCCGTCACATATCATTAAGCAAAGAGTTGTTTTCATCATATTTCTCCCACGTTCTATTATGACATGTAAAAAAAAGTCTTTTAAAGAATAGGAAACAAACACTGTGAACAATATCACGTAGTGTGTACAAGCATCTTTCGATGGCGCCAGTGTTAAAATTCTCAAGTAATTTTCCTTAATGGTTTATATCTTTTTCATTATAGAATCGTCAATTATGTTTGATCCATATTAATCCCTGACCTCGGACCGCCATATATATGTATCCTCATGCTTTCATATTCTCTTTCTTCCATAAAATTGCTTCGACGTAACTGAAACGGGGCGGAGAAGCGATGACCTAAGTTATTAAACTTCATCCATCGAGTCCAATGCCAAATATTTTTATCATTACCTACACGCATGTTCATTATAAGCAAAACTGTTTACCTTCAACAAGTCTTGTAACTCAATGAAACAGACAGTCTGTGTCATTAACAACTGAATCTGGGCGTGTTGACTATTCGGGCAATTAAAATCATCACATATGATCAATTTATAATCATTTCTCGAATCATTTTCTTCTAACACCAGAGAATGTAAGAACATGCCAAAACTGTGTCCACAACCGACTGCCTACTAGAACCGACCGGTACGATACGACAAAAACAAAACTCATAAATCAAAATTGTCCTCATATATTCAATCATCCGATTTTACCTACAATATGTTAACATCAACTAAGGTATTTCCATTAACAAATTTATCTCTACTGTATACAAATATCACCCCCACCCCCTCCCGGGAATTTTTTCAATATTTTTTAATTGTCTGCGCTAAATAAATTATGTACAGTTCTGTATAGTCAAATCAGATAATTTATTTGCCCATGTTTCTGTAAGAGAGACGACATCATTTTGGAAAGTATTTCATTTACCTCTTAAAAGTTTACCTTGTTATTTTGCTGGGGCAGATAAGTGATGAATATTTAATAGAGAAAATAGTAAAGACTCTCTCTCTCTCTCTCTCTCTCTCTCTCTCTCTCTCTCTCTCTCTCACACACACACACACACACACACACAACTTCGTGGCGCTTCCTGGTTTATATACGTGATTTTCCACAACCACGTCATAAATCGCGGTCTATGTTTCTAGTGCCCTGTCCTCTAGAATCCTGTGATGACTTCTGGTCATTTCCGTGTAAAGAGCTACTGAGTATTTTCCTTGTGGCCGTTGACTGCATGTCACGTTTGCTTTTTGCTAACGTAAAGTTCGATATATAGCGTGGATTATTGTGATTTTTATCCACCATATGGACATGTCACATTTGATTTTGCTGACGAAGATCACAGCCTATGACCATGATTAGTGCGATTCTCGTTCGATAGATAGACATCAGCTTGTTGAACAACAACATTTCTCGTGGAAGGTTGACGTCCTTGTATGTTTTCTGTTTTGTCTTAAACAAAAAGAAACGAATATTACATAGAAATAATACTTATGCAGTATAGAGATCTTACTTGCCGGGATTTAAGCATTTTAAATCATTTCCTGACAACATTTTCGTATACGATATACGTTTTCCAAGCATAACTTTGTTAAACTTTTTTTTTTATAACTTCATAACTGAACCGACTTAATTTTACTTATAAAACATATTTATTTTTAAAAACACAAATGATTTCATCAATGTAGAGGAAATGGTCCGCCACAGTGATTATACAATACTGTTCTGTGATAAAAATGTAAATAACAAAGATCCGGTGTGTGTGTGTGTGTGTGTGTGTGATTTGGATTTTTAACGTAGCTTTAACAATTTTTCAGTCATATCGCTACGATGTCCACAGTGTGGCAGTTTACAGTGCACTGGGGCATCATGCCATAGACATGTAGCATGATGTCCCACCCAGTCACATTATCCTGACACCAGGCCGACAAGTACTAACACTAATCTCGTATTGCTGAGAGCCTAGCGAGGCAGCTGTTAGTACCATTTTTATAAGTCTTTGGTATGACTCGGCCAGGGTTCGAACTCGTAACCTCCCGCATCCGAGGCGGACGCTCTAACCACTAGGCCAGCGGAGCGGTCACAAAAATCTGGGAAATTCATATATTTTGTCTCCTTCCAGATCAATGAACGAAGAACATTTTTGTCCTGATCTTGTTGTTGCGCATAAATGATGAACAAAAGCAAAAATATAAATCAATATATTTATCAGTCAATCGATCGATCGATCGATCGATAAATGAATCTTTAGTCTCTCTATATGTGTATCTTTCTTTTTTTTTCTCCTTCTCATTCTCCGTTCTTCTTACTTAATGGCCTCTTATGCAGAATTTGTTACTTGTTTCCAGCTATAAAGTAAAGACTGCTTGCTGATAGCAAGGATAAAAATGTATTAGATATTACGGACATGATCTATTGTACATAGCTTGCTTTTACACCTATGTATCTATCCACTACTTTCTATCTATGTATCTGCTGTTTTTTGTTCATGTCTCCAATGTTTTTTTTATATATATCTCTGTATCCATTCTTTTTCTGTCTATGTATATGTTTTGTTTCTGTCTAGATATCCATTGTTATTTCTGTCTATGTATTCGCTGTTTTTCTGTCGGTCAGTCTATCAACGTATACACTGATTTCTGTTTGTCTAGTATTCACTGTTATTTCTGTCTATGTATCGACTCTTTATCTGTCCGTCTGTCTTTCTATGTATACAGTTTTTCTGTCTGTCTAGATATCCACTGTTTGTTCTGTACAGGTATCCAAATGTGTCTGTCGTTTTGTCTATCAATCCATCTGTCTACCAAGTTACCTGAGCAGAGTTTGTATTCCAAATTTCACAGCACTATAGCTGAGCACAGTTTATATTCCAATCAAAGATGTACAATATATGAGCGCAGTTTATATTCCAAATTTAGTAGCACTATAGCTGAGCTGAGTTCGTATTCCACAATTCGTATCCACATTTCGTAGCACTATAGCTGAGCTTAATTCGTATTCCACATTTCGTAGCACTATAGCTGAGCTGAATTCGTATTCAAAATTTCGTAGTAATGTAGCTGAGCAGTTTACAATCAGTGCTTAGAAGTACTATAAATTTAGCATAGTTCTTTCCATCATTCAAAATAGTTTTAAGTTTGTAACAATAAAGTCAAACAAATAGAAATACCCAACATATATAAGAAATAAAAGTGGCTCATATTTTATTACATATATATCCAGTAAATATAGGCAAAATCTATAAAATATTAAAGAATAAAAAAGTACAAAAGAAGACACTGGTACTCCGCGTGGAGCGACAAATTTGGCTACGCCACAACGCAGAGGACTGAGGATGATGGGCAAGTTTGGAACCATTTCAAAACGGAAAGACACCGCAATGCAAACAACACAGAAGGATGACACAACAAACAAAAAAAGAAAATGGCCCACGCGCATCCAAACATCTTCAGATTGGTTCGGATTTTCAGGAAATGCAGGCTGTAAACGAAATTTGCACAAGTCAACGACAAGTACGCGAAGCAACGGTACCAAAAAGCAAGAAGTGCCACGACATTGACAGCAGTCTAGATCAAATAAAGGAACACCTCATCGCCGGGACCTTGGACATAGACTCAGCTTCTCATTTACTTTATATTAAAATGATGAAAATACAAAATTAAAATGTATTAATATCTTTTACTTTCGATCGGTTTTATGTGGGATACATTTTGTTACATTAGACCGAAGAGTGACAAGAGTTCTTTGACTTACAAAGATGGGTATATTTTTTCACACTATAATTACTGTCTTTCATTCGACCGATCCGGTGACCTAGTGGTTAGAGCGTCAGCCTCGGATGTGGGAGGTCGCGGGTTCGAACCCGGCCGAATCATACTTAAGACTTATAAAAATGGTACTAACAGCTGCCTCGGAAGGTGTTCAACAGTAAGAGGTTAGTGTTTGGGCTGGTTGACCTGGTGTCAGGACAGTTTGACTGGGTGGGACATCATGCATCATATCTGCAGCATGATGCCCCATTGCTACATGTCTGCGGCATGATGCCCCAGTGCTAGACATCACTATAAACTGCCAAACTGCAGACAGCGCAGCGATATGACTGAAAAATTGTTAAAGCTACGTTAAAAATCCAAATCACACACACACACACACACACACAGAGTCTTTCATTCAGATTAGTATTGCTGCGTAAACAAAGCCTATATAACGACTAAAAGTTTTACCTGAAATTTAACAAGTGTGGCAGGTACGGAATACAGCGAGAGATGAGTGGACGGATAGGTGCAACAGTGCAAGTTCTCGCGTTGATGTATTTAGCCCAGTCGACAAGACACAACGTTGTACAGTTATGCAAGGTTCACGACCCTGCTTTTGAATCGAATGTTTATTTTGGGGTGAAACTTACTTACCTTACATACGCAGAAGAATGTGAGGATTCATGGAAAACGATGCTTGCTAAATCTAGGCCATAAAGTCGGGACATAAATAACGATTCATTAGAAATAGAAAAAATTATGTAAATGCACACATACAGTGTGGGTTACTGAGAAGAACAGAAAGGATAGTATTGTGTTTTGGTTTCACCCCAACCCCCAATCAGATCCCCACCCCATTCACATTATCAGGATTTTAGAGATGAAGTTCCAACATTAATTTTGAGAAACAGTTTGAAAGTGCAAGCATGTATGAAACACTGAGAAAAATATTGTGATTCTATTGTCATACAAATGAGTTGTGACTACTGTTATTGTTTAGTAGTGGGGTGGGGGTGACTGTAAACTTGATTCTCGTCCATTTATTTTCCGGTCACTAATGAAAGTTGACATGAAAGTCAACTTGCTGTCTGACTACATGCATGACCTGTACCGCAATCGTGTTTTTTAATCAAAAATAAAGCAAAAGAAAACAAATCAAAACAAAGAAGAAAAGAAATAAATAACATAAAAATAAAAACTGAATCCGCAGTTTATCAAAGAATAAAGTTTTCCCCTTGCTTCCCCTCATGATGGTGTATTGCTAAAACAGAAGTGTATCACTATGTATTTACGGTAACTCCTGAAATTTAAATTCCTTTTCACTTGAAAATAGGCAAATTGCAAAAATGTATTTTTCCATATATCGACTTTTTTCCTCATCATTTTTTCATATTACCACTAGCTGTGATAATGCAATACACTCTGTATTTGTTCAGATTTGTGTGTGTGTGTGTGTATGTATGTATGTATGTATGTATGTATGTATATATATATATATATATATATATATATATATATATATATATATATATATATATATATATATATATATATATATATATATATATATATATATATATATATATCCCAAACATCTGGAAATAAGACATACTGTGGTGTTTTTGTTTGTAATAAAACTAAAAATCATTCTGATTTTATTCATTATTCTCCGTTAATTTAGTCGACTATTCATGGAACAGCTACGGTCTCGTACACTGAGGGTTAGGCACAGGTGTGTTCATACACATTATTGTGCTTAGAGAACCTTCGTGGAAGAGACAGGCGTGTACTCGTCTTTGAATATAACCAGACGATTCTTTCACTTGCACAAGATCTTACTCCCTGAACAGTGGATCGTCATTTAACGCCCCCATCTAACAGACAGTACACGATTTAGTGTCGTATCCACCAAACGATGCTTCTTGTCGACACCGAGATTCAAACATGCTACCTCTGACTCCAAATATCAAGACACGACCTTTTTTACACTCGGGTTGTAAAGGTCAAAACATATGAGGTATATAAGAAAAAGAACGATGTGCTGACGTCTAGGCTTGCATCTCATGCATGGATCCATTCATTTATTTATCCATCAATTACGTACTTTAAACATGGTCCATTAGTACTGTCATAAGAGTCATAATCGGTAATTAGTTTAGAGTTATACAGGCATCGAAAGTATATAATTTAACAATGTCCATATCATATCATAAAAAAGCATATAAAGTGTATACATTTAACAATGTCCATATCATATTATAATAAAGTATAACGTGTAAACATTTAATAATATCCATATCATATTATAATAAAGCATATAATGTATACATTTAATAATATCCATATCATATAATAATAAAGCATAAAATGTATACATTTAATAATGTCCATATCATATTATAATAAAGCATAATGTGTAAACATTTAACAATGTCCATATCAGATAATAATAAAGTATAAAGTGTATACATTTAACAATGTCCATATCATATTATAATAAAGTATAACGTGTAAACATTTAATAATACCCATATCATATTATAATAAAGCATATAATGTATACATTTAATAATATCCATATCATATAATAATAAAGCATAAAATGTATACATTTAATAATGTCCATATCATATTATAATAAAGCATAATGTGTAAACATTTAACAATGTCCATATCAGATAATAATAAAGTATAAAGTGTATACATTTAACAATGTCCATATCATATTATAATAAAGTATAACGTGTAAACATTTAATAATACCCATATCATATTATAATAAAGCATATAATGTATACATTTAATAATATCCATATCATATAATAATAAAGCATAAAATGTATATATTTAATAATGTCCATATCATATTATAATAAAGCATAATGTGTAAACATTTAACAATGTCCATATCAGATAATAATAAAGTATAACGTGTAAACATTTAACAATGTCCATATCATATTATAATAAAGTATAAAGTGTATACATTTAACAATGTCCATATCATATTATAATAAAGTATAACGTGTAAACATTTAACAATGTCCATATCATATTATAATAAAGTATAAAATGTATACATTTAACAATATCCATATCATATTATAATAAAGTATAAAATGTATACATTTAACAATGTCCATATCATATTATAATAAAGTATAAAGTGTATAAATTTAACAATGTCCATATCAGATAATAATAAAGCATAAAATGTATACATTTAACAATGTCCATATCATATTATAATAAAGCATAATGTGTAAACATTTAACAATGTCCATATCAGATAATAATAAAGTATAACGTGTAAACATTTAATAATATCCATATTATATTATAATAATGCAATACTTTAAGGGATCTGACCTTTTCTAAAAACGGATAGTCGGTAGAGTTGCATGGGGTCTGTATCGGGTCCATTTTAAAGCCCCGTATCTAGCCTCACGTATATAGCGTACATGTATTTCGGTTTATTGCACATTACAAAGTTATCATAACTTCAACACGTGGAATATGTATTTATTTAAGTACTAATGCCAGTATTGGTAAACATATTAGCGCACATAAACATACATTAAACAACCATGACCTGTCTTCTAACTGGTCATAGGTATCTGAAATCATTAGTTGCATGAAATAAGGATGATGGTGTCGACGTAAAATTTGATGTTGATGGTATGTATACGGTATACGAAGATGAAAGTTGATGAATATATTGCTATGAACTAGGTGTTTTCGTATTGCGTGTATTGAAGGTCATCAGTCAGACTGGTCCTCGTCTGGTTGTATAGGTTCTAGAAGCCAACTCTAGCCAATGCAACCAGTCCTGAACCAATATAATTGATCTTGAATCTATGACAAGGCCGATACAAAAACACCGATTTAAAAACAATAGCATTATATACATGTAAATTACTTATAAAGGGTTTCATAATTAAGATTATAGGTTTCCTATGTGGCTTAAGAGGTCAATATACCATACAGACATATTAATCAACCTTACTTAGAACGTACTTACCTAATTACTTCTCTTCAGTCTAAGTACTAACAGCGAGACCCGTGGTATTTGTGGCCGGCATCGTGTGTGCGTGTGTGTGTTGCATTTTTAAGGAACTTTAAAAAAAAAGTTCAATTTATAGTGATGTCTAGCACTGGGGCATCATGTCGCTGACATGTTGCATCATGTCCCACCCAGTCACATTATCCTGACTGCAGGCTGACCAGTCCTAACACTAACCGTTTAATGCTGAGCGCCAAGCGATGAAGCTGCAAATACCATTTTTATGTCTTTGGTATGACTCGGCTGGGGTTCGAACTCGCGACCTCCTGCATCCGAGACGGACGCTCTAACCCCTTGGCCATCGGAGCGGTCGGCTGGCATCGTATTACATACTGTGGGTCAGCCTGTGTGAACTGTTGCCAGAAACCTACCCTAACATGTGCGTAATATATTGTCAAAATATGTCAAAAAGGGACACATGGTACTAATGGTATGGACAAATGGGAAGCAGCCTGGAAATGGAAAAGATAAAATAGAGCATATATGGGTTTAGCTGACCAGGATTGGTTAATAATGTACGTTATGTTTTAGGAAAAAGAATCTTTTGAGAGGTTATCCAAGTTGTACGTGACTTTTTTTTAGAGACATTGTTTTATTGATGGAATTTCAATCCTTTAACAGTCTTGAGTTTGGAACACTCATTACTAAAATTATACTATGGGAACTGAATTAGTACCGTGAGTCCTCCACCATTGATACTGGCCGCCATGTATAGTGAATCTTGTGCTGAAAAATGGCGTTATACCATACATCAACAACTTTCGTTCAACGTTATATGCGCGTCTTAGATTTATAATGGAATACACACGGTATTTCAATCGCTCGGAACACCTCACTAGCCATACCTAGAAAAGATCGGGGAATTCCCCGACTGACGTACACACTATATAAATAATTAGCCCTGGGCCGAAGGTTTACAGAGAAAGAAAAGTAGAAAAACAGTGTTGTTAGAAGTTAAATACTAACACGTGACCACGTGTTACATAAAGAGAACCTGTTGAAGAGGGATTATAATAGTAGCTACATGGGATTAAGGATTTGTAATAACAAAGGATTAAAATGATAATTACGGAATACGTGTGTGTGTGTGTGGGGGGGAGTTGGATGTTTAGCGTAGCTTTAACAATCTGAATCATGTCGCTACGATGTTTGCAGTGTGGCAGTTGATGTCTAGCACTGGAGAATCACGCCGGAGACATATGGTATCATGTCCCACCCAAACATGTTGCATAATGTCCCACACCGTCATATTATCCTCACACAGGACGGACCGGTCATAACACTAACCTCTTAATGCTGAGAGCCAAGCAAGGCAACTGTATCTAACATTTTTATAAGTCTTTGGTACGGCTCGGCCGGGGTTCGATCCCGTCGATAGCTACAGAATTTATAATGACAAGGATGAATATTAGCGGTATGTATCGTCACTGATTTGCGAGATAACGTGCATCAAGATAGTAAGTCCCAACACGAAATATTTCGAGAAATATTCTAGGATCTTTTTAAAAAAAGTAAACGATGTTTATAATACGTTTCATCTTGTCATCACAACTGAGTAAAACCATGGAATTAATTACTTTGTACAAATCTGAACAAATGCAGAGTGTATTGCATTATCACAACAAGTCGTAATATGATAAAATGAAGAGAAAAAGGGACTGTTATATATATATATATATATATATATATATATATATATATATATATATATATATATATATATATATATATATATATATATACAACAGTCCCTTTAACTTTTTGCTTTCATTTCTTTCAGTTTACTATCACTATTATGCATTCTTCGTTTCAGAAAAACACAAATTCATTCATTCATTCATTCATTCATTCATTCATTCATTCATTCATTTACTGCTAAACACTAATATCAGAGGAGACGAGATTACTATATGAATTCCACCCTGCATTGTTAACAGGTAAATAACTTAATCGGTACATGGAACTGATAACACTACTAGAATGCCAGTCTGCATTGTTTACAGGTAAATAACTTAATGGGTCCATGGAACTGAGGTCATGTTCTTCAGGAGTGACTGCCCAGAGCATTGAAATTATAGTATGCTTTGATTTACCATGATGGTTATCTTGTCCATTTCTGTCTTTATGTGATTCTTGATAATTCTTTTCGGTAGACCTTGCAAAAACAGTTGCTGTATTAGCACATTTTAGCAAGACTGTCCACGTTAAGACTATTGACGCTGTAAGAGGTGGGAGGGTGTGTGATCCACCACTCCTTATGGGGCTTCGATTATCGTAATCGAGGAGATAATCGACCACGATGTTATTGTCCGGATCGAGTAAACAATAAAATAAAATATGAAATTAGTGGCTGGAATAACAGAGATCTGAACAGGGATATAGAACAGAACAACACGATCCACCGTATGTAATCTATAACAATGTAATCAATCACATAAAGGAAATGAAATTGAACATGACATTTGAATGATTCACTTACCCTTAAAAATATAGTTACAAAATTTATGTGAATTCAATCAGCCATTCTGTTACATCGACAAAACAAAATTTCATCATATAATCAAGTTATTGATCGAACTCAAATTGCTGGCATGTCAGTAGCACCTGGTTGCTCCCGTTTTTATTCTTCTTCAAAATCACTATTGGTGATGGGCATGCGTTACCGTATTTCTTTTTCCTCTCTCTCTCTCTCTCTCTCCCCCTCTCTCTCTCTCTCTCTCTCTCACACACACACACACACACACACCTCTTTGGGTTATCAACCATCATGGACAGTACATGTATGGAGCTATTTTTCTTTCAAATAAAATATATTACCCAACCTAAATACCGAATTCGGTTTGGGAAACACGCCCCTCGTTTAGCTATCCAATCAGGATTAAATTTTTCTAGCTGCCAAAATTTAAACACTTCCATTGAAGTCAGAATAATTCTCTGTAGTCCACACTTATTAATAACTATTATGGTAAAGGTCATTTTATGATACATATTTCCAAATGGCAAAAATTGTCTCGTGATAGTATCTAATTTGTGGTTTCCTCTACATGACCTTACGTTATCTCTGTTGGACCATTATCCTAGTGTCTCCTAAATAAAATCCAATCTTGGCCCCACCCCAACAGAGCATATCCCATCTTTCACAGGCATCAATGTATTGCGAGCCTATCCCATACGTCTCACCTGATACAGATATTTAATAAATTCAGGCCAACACACACACACACACACACACACACACACACACACACACACACACACACACACACACACACACGTGTGTGTGTGTGTATGTGTATGTTTGTCTGAATTTATTAAATATCTGTATCAGGTGAGACACATAATGGTACAGATGTATAACAACTTGACAGGGTTATTCATTTTGGCACTGCTTTGCTTACTTCTTCTATCATACTTTTAAAAGTATCTTACAAGAAAGCATCATTACAGTACGTACTTCACGTAATATTAGTATTCTATTTATTTCAGGTGGTGTTAATACGGTGAGCACTTAAGTTAGTATTAATACTGTACGCACTTTGCATTAGTTTAAATACTTCGCGTGCCTTCTGAGAAACACTGGTTGGAAATAGTTTGTGTTATGCGTAGCATGTAATCGGCCTTCAGCCTGCCTTATGCAATGTAATCCATTTCATTTATCACCTTAACAAAAGCAGTTTGCAGTAAAATGAGGTCATTAAACATTAAAAGGATTACCTATACAACACTTTAGGCTTTTATACAATCTTCTACTCTGAAATTGAATATTTACTTGTTCATATTTCAAGTTTTAATTTTACAGCATGTACACTTGCAAGTAATAGATTCAAGATAAAGAATCGTTATCAGTGTGAAATATGGTATCTATACATAACAATATCTTGTCACATGTTGCGGGTTATATACTCTATTCATGACGGTGTTATTTGATAAGCTGTGAAATACGAAATCTATGTATGACTGTGGTATGATAGATGCTGTGGAATAAGGGAATTTATGCATGCCCGTGTAATGTTATATGCTGTGGAATAAAAACGATGCTTGACGATGTTATATGATACATTATGGAATATGGAATATGTTGTGGTGTAGGCAGGGCATGCGGTGTTTTTCTTAGATCAGTTTCTTCTTTGGTGGCTTACATTTGGGTACATATTTTATCAAAAATAAAATATAAAATAAAAATAGGATTATAATATGAACATTATAGTGTGGTTATCTGCGTACATGTCTGCAACGGTTTCTAATCAGGCATTGATTTTAACCTCGAAAGTGAAACATGTGACCATGGCAGGTTGTATTGATAACAGTCCAGCCTCTCCCTGTGACAATAACGTTCGTGTCATTTTGTCGAGAACATACTTTTGAATAGTACGATTTGTTTAGATTTGGACACGCTGGAAAGTTCAGTGCTTGAAAATAAAAGTAGAGAATATATAGGTATGTACTTGGTCCAGTTGGCTATAAAGATATCAGTCAGAGACCGGTGTAGAATCACATTCTTTCATTTATATTGTTGTATACACCATACAGATGGTGGTTTGCATATTAACAAAACCATCTGATGTATTCAACGTTTACGAAGCCATTTGATGTAATTCAATGCTGTAATCTGAAAATTTAAAAATAAAAGTGGTTTGTATCACGAATCTGTATACAATTGCATTCACGTGATCTGCGTGGGAAGTATTTGACAATTGATGCAATTACTGAAAGTAGGCATGTAATGATCAACGGACGTGTAAAGGTGCAACTTGTGTGATAGGACTAACTGGTCCAACGACAGGAGTTGTCTAGCTAGTTGAATTATTAGATTATCATATAAAATATTGCAAAATAAAATAAAGCAATAGACACAAATCTACTTGATTCATTTTCATTTGCCTCGGTTTGCAGAGGTTTCATTTTCACAATGGTAAAGAAAAACACATGCTGTGCTGTATTTAACCGAAATTACAGCCTGGTAAAATGAAATGGTCTATCGTCAAATATGCACGTTAACATGGTACTAGATGTAATTTCACACTGCACTTAAAATCCATATCTATAAGTTTTATATACTGAAAGTTGTCAGTGCCACAGTTAAGTGGTATAGTCGTATACCTATAGACCATGCCAATGCATGAAAACAGTATAGAAATATCAAAAGCTTGTCATAGTTGAAACTGAGAAAATAAAATCGAGACATTGTTTTACTGATGTAATTTCAGTACACTAATGGTATATCTTCGCTAGCCAAGGTTCCGATAACCTATCTACACCTTGGCGGATCGAACAGCATTGTCGGTACTTTGTCTAACGACATCTATTTGATTTCATGTGTTGCATCCCTTAGTACGTAATGTCAACTAACCAACATCGTAGTGCATTGTATATCGGCCGAAAACGGTGGTTGCACCAATTTCATAAAGGACCCGTGCTCCTTTAAACACCTGATAAAAGAAATTGGAAAGTTTGGGAAAGCATCAGGATCTCAAATTAACCATGAGAAAACCGAAATCCTTAAGATAGGTAAATGGCAGGGAAATCACTCTGGATTACCCCACACTTAATCCGAGACAAAGTAAAAGCCCTAGGGGTTTATTTTGGACAAGGCGAGGAAAAGGAAAACTGTAAAAAATTAAAGAAGGAATCGAGAAAAATATGAAAATCTGGGCTCTAACGCCACTATGCCTCATGGAACGAGCCCAAGTGGCCAAAAACTATATGTACACCAATATAAATTACTTTCTCAAATCTATAGAGATTAGTAACAACACGTTAAATAAAACTGATAATAGGATAATAGATTATATCTGGGATTTTAAGACACACTATGTCAATAAAGAAACTCTATATAGGGCCAGAGAAGGGGTGAGGGTTAGCCATAACTAGTCCGATAGTTTTAAAATGTTCGAATATTCTAAATAGGTTCAAAAAATTAAATGCAGAACCAAAGGTACCGTGGGAAGGGATTTACATCTACTGGTTTGGGTTTAGTATAAGAAACAGACCAGATATATACAAAAACAACAGATTAATTAAAAAAATTGGAAGTACCACGGAAATTTAAAAGCATAAAAGATTTGTTACATAAATATAGAGATAAAAAAGAATTGTGGGACCTAGATGCCAAACTGTCATATAAATGGATAAGAGAAGAGATCACAATTAAGATTAAAAACAAAATTGAAGAAGACAATATACACATTAATTGGAAAAGATCATGTGGGGCACTGGGTGAAACTAGGGTCCCTAAAAATTCAAATCCTCTGCTTCAAATACATGCACAATGCGTGGTTGACAGGAGAGGTAGCAGTGAGACGGCACATGGTCAGAGTACCGCCAAAATGTCCACTGTGTAAAATAGGTCCTTTTAGCAAACTACACACGATGACGCAATGCGAAAAATCGAAAGGAAATAGGTTGAAAATCATACAAGAAATATGCAAAAACGATAGATATAGGAAAGAAAACATTTTGTTTCTTGATGGAAACTTTACCAAAAATACCCTTTATATGATAACAAGCTACATCGCAGCAACAATGAGAGCATGTGGACAAATTATAACAATAGGGAGATAGTAA
The DNA here is from genome assembly GCA_028554795.2 of Sinohyriopsis cumingii. Lineage (NCBI taxonomy): Eukaryota > Metazoa > Mollusca > Bivalvia > Unionida > Unionidae > Sinohyriopsis > Sinohyriopsis cumingii. The sequence goes on along the minus strand of CM068836.1, from coordinate 45,775,485 downwards.
AAGAAGTAAAAGGAGGTGAAGCTATGAATATATCCCGGTTTCTTCCCCCTTTGAGAGTCTTTTTTTTTTTTTTCAATTAACATCTCTGTCTCTTTCTGCACCACTTAGTAGCACAACAATAGAACGTCACTATATATATTAACTACATGGGAAAGTACAAGACGAGGAACTCCTGGGGCTATACCACATGGCGCTACGCGAAGTGGAAAGGCTCAGGAAAGAGTCTTGGAAATACCCCATGTAGTACATAAGCAGACCAAACACATATACAAAAAAAGCAAACACTATTATCCAAATCTCTGACTATGTCTCTCTATCTAAAAATCCATACAGCTCCAACTGTATGGGGAACTAGTCCACACTATAAATGGCAAGTAACAAACAACTTTTAGACTTTCTGGACAATATTAAATAAATAAATGGAGGTCTAGTTCGATCCAGGTAAAACACAGATAAATAAAAAGAGTGTGGATCCTGACTCAAATACAACCTACCAAACTGCTTGCAATACCTTATAACGATGAAACGACACACTTGAACACGCATTTAAAACAATATTTTTTTTTCTTTCAAAATAATGCACCGTTTCATCGGCAAAATTCAAAAACAGAAGCAAAATAACTATTTAAAAAAAAATTTAAAAAAAGAGAAAGAAAAAGGGAGGAAAAAAAACTGGGCAAAATTTGGAATAGAAGGCTATCCCAACAATTATGCCATATAGCATACAAACAATATAGCACTATACACAATAGCATACACGGGATGTAGGAGACCTCCCGCCAAGGTGAACTAGAAAATCAGGGATGAAAATTCGAAGACGGTGAATGAAACCGATTCGGAAAATCTAACCTGTAGAAAACACTAGGGCTAAAGAACAAATACCCCGACAAAATTACTCCAAATAAAATTTTGTTCGGAATCCTTTTCTAAAGAATACAAACAACATATCAGGGGGTTAACACACATACATAAAACAACTTTACTATTTTGGTTAAGTGGTGGTGGTGGTGGGGGGGCATCTGTCTGGTGCCCCCCTCCCAAAAAAAAGAAAGAAAACGGTGGTTGCAATTGACCTAAGAAGGACACTTTGTAAGTCTAACATAGAAAGTATGACTATGTACCAGAGGAAAGCCATTACAGGTCTATTTGAGTGAAAGGTATTTTTGCAAACACAGACCGACACTGGAAAAGTGCTTATTTATCAGTCCATTCAAGTTGTGTGCTCCCATTGTCTCGATCACGTATCAACAGTGTTCAAATTTGAACAACTTAATTTTAATCGTATGCGGTGGCTTGCCGCCACATCCAATGAAATTCACAGACCCGAAGTTCAGAAATATCTGCTCGATTAGCCAAGGTATAGACAAGGTTATCAGAACCTTGGCTAGCGAAGATTTGTAATTTGGTGCAGAATTGAAAGAACATGTTTGAAACACATGTAGGTCCAGAAAATGACGTGGCTCATATCCTTTTCTCTACACAGAAGCTGACATCCAGGTTTCATCTATACTGAAAAATATAGGTTTGATCATGAGCACTCAGAAATTTTAAGTTATTGAATTTTTAATATCATGGTCTTTGCAGAGGTTTACTATGGAAATTGAATTAGTACCGCGAGTCCTTGAGCGGCATGCGAAGGAACACCTGGATACTATTTTCTGTCAGCTGTTAAGAGTGTAACCAGGCAATCACACTGCTAAGCTTCAGTGTGTCAACAGTGATTGTATGTTACTAGAGTTAAGACACGTGTACTTTGCGAAATTTAATCCAATCCATGCAATAACATTTTCGAAGCATAAATGTCCTCGAATTGCAATTATGAACACAAAATTGTTAAAGCTACGCTAAATATCTAAATCAAACACACACACACACACACACATGCACAACAATGATAATGAATTTGTTAAAATAAAAATTACAGCCTTAACGTTATCCCACACCTACTCAACATGAAAAAATACTAACCCCACTGTATTTTATAGATAACAGCGCGAACGTCTCAAAAGCGCGAAATGATCTGTAATATACAATAATTTTAAACAGTCACACCCTCTGCAGCAATAACAGCAATTAGAAAATATAATTCCTCAAACATTGCAAACATGGTCAAAATCGAGTTTCTTGACATGGATGCGATATTTCTTTTATAATGCTGCAGGAAATTAACGGTTCTGCGGATTGCATAAAAAAGTGAATGAACAACATTTTGTTTCATTGTTTCTTTTTCGTTCTGTTCTGTTCTTTCTTTCTTTCTTAGTCACTATACATTTATTAGCTCTTAATTGCTTTACAGTTGGAGTGAATGGATGATGGGTGGAGATTGTTGTTTCACGTAAATATGAGCTTATATGCAATCCAACCACTACCACCATCTCATCATCATCGTCGTCGTCGTCGTTATCATCGTTGTCATCGTCGTCATCATCATCATCGTCGTCGTCATCGTCGTCATAATTATCATCATCATCATCATCATCATCTTGTTCTTATACTACTTCTTCTTCTTAAGGACTGAACCAACTTACACCGGGTGATGCACTGCATTTTAGTTGCTATGGTTTGCATACTTAACACCTCTTAAGAGCTATCCTTGATTTAGCAAAATGAGACATCCTTTTCTCCAAGGTCTTTTAAAGTACAGCCATCCATACTGTAGATCAATTGAAAGATTTTGTCAAGAGGACTCTAATCCAATTATATAGTATCGAACTCCGTCTGTAGAGGGAGCCCTCCATATTCGTGAATATAATACATTTTGCTAATATGGATGCGATAAATCGCGCATTTGGACCTAACAATAAAAGTACAAAATCCTTCTTAAAATGTTTAAAATGAAGTTCCAGATAAAGCGGTGAAAAACGAATGACCGTTAGAGGTCATAATTATAGGGTATAGTAGATACCTACATTTGGGGGGCTTATTAACTGGTGTGGCTTATCTACCGGAAGAAAGAGGTGTCGAGATGTATCGTGCGGCGAAGATAAGTCTTCCTGAAGAACAGATGACAAGATAGTTCATAATTGGATACTTCAAGCCCAATAGCCCACTCTCCAACGAGCAGTTCTAATTTGACCTTCATTACAAATAAACAAATGACACACTTAACAGTTTATCAATATTTGGGCTGATCAGACAGGCTCAGTGCGGTAAAGTGAATCATTGCCAATGTCGTACAATTAAGAATTATATATATATATATATATATATATATATATATATATATATATATATATATATATATATATATATATATATATATATATATATATATATATATATATATATATATATATATATATATATATATATATATATATATATATATATATATACTGAATATCAAGAAATAGCTTTTAAAGGATAAAATGTTTAGTTTAATGACCAAAAATGATAACAGAATAGTTATTTCACTTTCTGTTAAAAAGTTCAACAAGAATTAGAAACTTTGTATCCTTATCAAATTTTCTAATATATTTAATGTCATCATCGTTTTTTTTTAGTAAATGATGATATACCCGAGGGTAGTTCAAATAAGAAGTCTTCTTTTATTCTTCACCACTAGTATACGATGGACAATTAAACACTAGTAGTATATGATAAACAATTAAACACTAGTAGTATACGATAGCAAATTAAACATTAATACACGATAGACAATTAAACACTAGTAGTATACGCTCGCTCGATAATTAAACACTAATACACGATCGACAATTAAACATTAGTATTATACAACAGACAATTAAGCACTAGTAGTATACGATAGACAATTAAACACTAGCAGTATACGATAGACAATTAAAGACTAGCAATATACGATAGACAATTAAAGACTAGTAATATACGATAGAAAATTAAACACTAATAGTATACGATAGACAATTAAACACTAAATTACGATAGACAATTAAATATACGATAGAAAATTAGACACTAGTACACGATATACTATTTAACATAACACAAATATACGATACAGAATTAAACAATATTATACAATAGACAAATCGATAGAAAGTGTTGTTAATCGCCAGTCTTGTACCCGACCCCCTCAAGTTTGAAGACAGCACCTGAATTGTTCATTGCTTCATTACTGTCATTCAAGGATAACTAAACTACGGATCCGTTACTATCCCTTTTGGTCATTTTGATTATCCAGGGAGAAATTTGAGGATTGTACAAGGGTTACAGACTTGCTAAACAACATGTATAGTCTTGCCTGCTCTGAGAAGAAGAAAATGAAAGAACTTTATGGGGGGACACGATGGTGTGATGGTGTTTGTTATACTCAGAAATGATTTTCGCAGATAGTACCATTGGCCCCTTTTTACAAGCTAGAAACAACAAAAAGTTTTCATTTGTTTCAGGAACTTCTTCACGTCAGGTTTATAAACTGGTCAGTGCTTCTATGAGATATGTATCTTTCAAATTCAAGCATCGACTGTGACACGGTGGAGCCATGAATAGCGACCTATACAAGGTTTTACGGTGACACGGTGGAGCCATGACTAGCGACCTATGCAAGGTTTTACGGTGACACGGTGGAGCCATGACTAGCGACCTATGCGAGACTTTACGGTGACGCGGTGGAGCCATGACTAGCGACCTATGCAAGGTTTTACGGTGACGCGGTGGAGCTATGACCTTCCGTATCACAGAGAGGATGTCTAAAATAAAGTACGCCATCAAGTGTAAAGGAGCAGAATTCAAATAAGCCTTTTCAAGGGTTGACTAAAATTTCGCTTGCCAGAACATGTTCATGTTTTGCAACCAAAATGAATCTTAATCGGACACAAACTGAATTTAAGCGCACTGCATGGCAATATCATTTATATTTGATGCTAGTTATTTTCTTTACAGATATTTTTCTCTTGTTTTTCAATATTTTTTCTTTTTAGGGTGGATGGCTAGTTTGTTGTTTTCTTTTCTACAACTGACACGCGTGCTAGTACGTGCACTGTGGAAAGAGTGATGAAAAGGTTTGAAAACATTTTTGAATATTCAGAAAACGAAGTGTTGACGAATCAAGGCTCGTTACTCTTCTGCGTGCATGGGGTGGGTGGGTGGGTGGTGGTCTGTGTTTAATGGTTCGGTTTCAAGATTTGTGATTTTCTTCTTATTAATTTCTTGGATTTCATTTTAATTTGTGTGTGTTGGGAGCTTGTTTAGAAGCAAAATTGAAAGAAACACTGAATCAGTTTTCCATCAGTTTAAATACCAGAAAGTACCGGTGACTTTTGGAAAAAATATCTAATGATTTTCTAACTAATAAAGATGTGTATTATTATATTTTTAAAAAATCTGACGACACTAAGTAAGCTTGAGTTAAACGTAATTTCGCATCTATAATTAATAGATCTTCATTTAGGTAAACATCTGAGCGTCTTTATAGGTCATACAGCGTCTATGGTTTTAGAATTAATGGACACATGTCACAAGGAATAAAAATCGGTAAATCTTGTTTCCCCTTTCTCATTGGGCAGGAAATGAGGAAGTGATTATTAATGTATATTTCTCATATCTAAAGTAAATTAACCCAAAATAAGGTATAATTTCTGACTGACCGATATTTTCACATGGAAATGATTAATTAAGGGGACACTGAGATTCTCACATCCGTTAGTGTAAAGTTTTGCTTTAACGTTGATGGGAACAAATGACTTAATCACTGGATCACTTAATTACTCGATGAATTAATCAATTAATAAATTAACAAATTAAATCATTAATTATGTAATTCGTTCACACCCTTATAAATTTAGTTATAGGAATTTGTTTACCTTTTTAAGCTTTAAACTCTGATTCCGAATATAGCTCAGAAACTGTATATCAATTAATACAAATAAGGAAAAAAATGGAATTTTGGAATCTTATGTAGGACCTTCCTTTCACTAAACTTTAGCAAAAGAAAAAAAAGGAAAAAAAAACAAAACAAAGAAAATTTAATTTTGACAAAATCCTCGCGAGCGTCCATGAAAGTATGGCTACTCCAGGAATGTAATTTTAAAATACATTATAATCTTGGAAGTTTTTCAGTCAAATTTCTTTGAACTTACAAACTCCATTGATAGGTCCTATTCTTGTGCTCATTGTTCCTGAGTATGTCTTAAATTGTAGTGCTCTTTAGTCGTCATAATGGACGCAGATTCAAATGTCCATCTCTGGACTGCCGCAAGTAATCCACGTCAAGTACTTGAAGTCCTTTTTTTGTAAATCAAAGGGCTTCCAGATATACTTTTTTTCTATAAATCTCCGGGTATTTTGGAGTCCTCTTTCAAGCAAACGGCTCCCTGATATACTGTTTTCTGTGAATCTTCAGATATTATTTTCTTGTTAGTTAAAGTTGCTATTTTGTGACGTTGGAATGTACATACCCATTTCTTTCGTTTTTTTCAGTATCCACAAGCTCAGATAAGAAGTTATATTGTCGCTAGGGAAAATGTTCTTCCTAATCTATTAATTAGCCCAATTTACCAAAATTGTATGTCCTCCAGGTAAGGAAGAAAAATATTCAATGTTTCAGACTTGGCCAAATGTCAAAGTACAAGATCATACAAACAGAACATATCGTTAATCATCTTATTATCGTTTAGTGTTTTGAATGCACAGTAAGAGAGTTAGGGTCTGAAAAGCTGCTCCAGGCATAAAAACAAATATTTGAAAAAGCACATTACTGAAGTGTGATGAGAGACACTGATTAAACAACTGAACATGCCAGGATGAAAGTCAAACACAGTGGCCTAATCAGACTTGTTCTCCGAGTGTTTAATGCGATATGTTCAACATTAAAGTGTGTTTATTCTTGTACATTTGATTATTATTATTTTGTTACTGCGATAAGATAGAAAATAGTGACACAGTCTGTGTTTAAGGTAGCTTTGACCAGCCCTTTACTGACTGTTAACCTGTTTGTATAAAGTACTATATAAGCGTCATCAATCAAGCGGTCTAAACTCTAAAGTATCAACCTTCACCTGACTTTCTTAATAATAACATGGCGCAAATAGCGAAAGACCTTGCTGCATTGTTGTCTGGCTGCAAACAAAGATTAATTATAATGAACAGTAAAAGCTGCTTATGGTCAGGCTGACCACACGTACCGGTTTAGTCATCAGTGTCGTCATAGCTACGGATATCCGGACTAATAATACCAAAGTTCAAATTTGTTTCACATGGTCAAAGTTTACATTGTTTAATGGATCATTTTCTTCGACTTCCTGCATATTTCGCTGAATTTTATTCCCGGAATGTTTCTTGTATTTGTAAATATTGCAATCTAGAATGATGATTTACATAAAAAGAAATGATAACGATAGATCTCTCGATTTCTGTGTCTACACACTTCTACCGATTTCCTATGAGATTTCTTTTAAATATGGATTTGTAATGCTGATAATAGTGACCTTATATGTTGATAACAGTGACCTTATATACTGATAATAGTGACTCTATATACTGATAACAGTGACCTTATATGCTGATAAGAGTGACCTTGTATGTTGATAACAGTGCTGATAATAGTGACCTTATATGCTGATAACAGTGATCTTATGTGCTGATAACAGTGACCTTATATACTGATAACAGTGACCTTATATGCTGATGATAGTGACCTTATATGCTGATAACAGTGACCTTATATACTGATAACAGTGACCTTATATGCTGATAATAGTGACCTTGTATGTTGATAATAATGACCTTATATACTGATAATTGATACTCTAAATACTGATAACAGTGACCTTATATGCTGATATTAGTGACCTTGTATGTTGATAATAGTGACCGCATATGCTGATAATAGTGACTTTATATGTTGATAATAGTGACCTTATATACTGATAATAGTAACCTTATATGCTGATAACAGTGAACAGTAAGCTAATAATAGTGACCTTATATACATATAATAGTGACCTTATATCCTGATAATGGTAACCTTATTTGGCGTGACGGGTTGTTATGCCACCACTGTGGTAGGTTTGTTATGGTTGGGATGGGGTGCTCCCAATATTCTATTTAGATTATTATAGAAGTCCCACCCAGGCTTGATTTTGGTTGGAAGTTAAAATAGTGAAAGATAGATGTAAAGCTCCGAGCCCCAGTCAGCAATGCCAACGGCTAAATGGTTGAATATACAAAAAAGTGAAATTCAATTCAACAAATAGCAATTTAATTACAGTTAAATGGTCAAATGATTAAAATGTCCCAAGTACTCTCTTTCCGCTCGACCCTGTGATAGCCTATTGCATCACTTGAGTAGTAGTTGATAGCTTTCCACCTGTCCTTGTATTCTACTCATCTGTGTATTTTTCTCTCCTATTCCTACAATTCCTTCTCTTCTTCCTCCCGATTTTCTCCAAATTCCTTCTCCTCTTCGACTTCTCTATACTCCTCCTCCGTCTCCACTTTCTCCTCTTCTACTCCTTTTGCTCCTCCTCCTCGACTCTCTCCACCGACTAGACTTTGTCGACTCCAACTGCTTTGCTAGTCTTACTTCCGTCTCCCCTCTTAGAGACTCGGGATTTAACTGAACCGGAAGTTTTGTCTCCCGAAAAGCTCCCTTTACGAGGTTTTGGCTTTCCTTAGATACTTCTCTCTAAGTTTTACCGCCAAATTACGAGTGGCTTCCTCGGAGTAACCATATATTGCTTTGAAATCTTCCTAGGCGAGACTAAATTTTCGCTTGCTAGTTAGAAGTTATAATTCGGATCGAAATTGTTATCACAATTTTGACTGGGTGTCGGTTTGACCCAATCCAATCAAGTTTAACAGACAATATCCTTGTCATTGTCTGTCCACGTGGGGACGGATTTAGAACACGAACTGTTTCCTCGTGGCTGCTCTGATCTTTGGACTAAACTGTAACACATAGGTGGGAAGTAGCTCGATCTCACTCCTGCGCCGATCCAAGATGCCGGTCTTTTCTCTGGTCACGGTAACCTTGCGTAAAAGATTAACTCTAGTCTGCGGCAATTTTCAGACATCAAAACCATGGCTTGTAATAATACCTTAGCTTAAACACGACTTACTAACTGGACCTGAGCAAACTTGACACCTTATATGCTGATAATAGTGACCTTGTATGATGATAATAGTGACTTTATATGCTGATAATAGTGACCTTATATGCTGATAACAGTGACCTTATATACTGATAACAGTGACCTTATATGCTGATAATATTGACCTTATATGCTGATAACAGTGACCTTATATACTGATAACAGTAACCTTATATGCTGATAATAGTGACCTTGTATGATGATAATAGTAACCTTATATGATGATAATAGTAATCTTATATGCTGTTAACAGTAAGCTGATACATATATATTCGCAACACCCTGGTTTTCTTGTTTTGTCTTCTTTTTCTTTTTTACAGTGTAGTGTCTCAAAATTAACATATTTCTACAGCTGTACGCTTCTGTGGTCTATATGTTAAGAGGCGAAATTCTACCGAATTTATAAACGACCATTTATTACTGCTTTGCGATCGATCTTCACATATCCCTGCTTCGCCATAGAAATAACCAACGCCTTCCTTATCTGACTTAATATTATTAAAAACTTGTACTATACCGTTCGCAATGTTATCTCTCTTCTTTTCATCAGCAAAACAAACGTGATCTTTTGTTTGTTACATTGTTTGTTATTAGTACAATATACTCACGGACTCCCCTCGCTTGTATCGCAAAGGGTGCTGTGGCAGTTACGATGTCGACTTCTCAGACGTAAGACATTTATCGAAGGTGAAATTTTATTTAGAATTTTTGTATCGATGACGAGGAATGACATTAGTCGCGATAAAGACACGGCATGCCATTAGTTTTGTTTATTTCATTTGAAGTTCAGTGAAGTACGATATTGTCGTAAAAGCTGATTATACAATAATAATACAGAGAAAAAGAGCATGTATGTAGGTTGTAGTGACCAAAACAAAAGGCTGTAGTGTGTTATCAAAGGTTGTAATGTAGTGTCAAAGGTTGTAGTGTGCTGTCAAAGGATTAGTGTAGTGTCAAAGGCTGTAGTGTGCTGTCAACGTTTGTAGTGTAGTGTCAAAGGCTGTAGTGTGTTATCAAAGGTTGTAATGTAGTGTCAAAGGCTGTAGTGTGCTGTCAAAGGATTAGTGTAGTGTCAAAGGCTGTAGTGTGCTGTCAACGTTTGTAGTGTAGTGTCAAAGGCTGTAGTGTGCTGTCAAAGGTTGTAGTGTGCTGTCAAAGGTTGTAATGTAATGTCAAAGTAGTTAATTTAATATCTAAACACTAATCCTGCGTAGAAATGAATGTCATCTATATTAGATATAACTTTTTGCTGATGTCCGAAAGTGGGAATCTGTTTGGATTAGGATTTATGAATGCTGTATTGAACGAAATCCTATATATAAAAAAACGCCCATTCCTCTGAGCATGCCCGACTTCCTTGCCTTCTACAAACTCCTTCAACCTGTTATAACTGCTTTAACGTAAATAGCAGATGTGCGTTGACCTTGATATTTCGATTGGGTTTTTCCCTGTACATTTGACAGTGACGACACTTCAGAGAAAAAGGTAGCACGTCTGGTAAGCATTGGTCCTGGAGGTACCTTAGTGACAGGTCATCTGTTTTATATTTCGCCTACGGCTTACTGTGATATACTGGCCGTGTTTCAAAGTATTCCATGCGAATCATGACATTTTGTTAATTGTTATATATATATATATATATATATTATATATATATATATATATATATATATATATATATATATATATATATATATATATATATATATATATATATATATATATATATATATATATATATATATATATATATATATATATCCTTAAAACTCACTGCTATTTTAAAGAGTTATTTTCATTAAATGTAGCATTTGAATGGCTGTCAAAAAGCATGATCTGACATTATTCAGCCGTAAAGCAAAATATAAACTAGTACCTCCGAACAGTTACAAGTAAACTGAATGATGCGAAGCAAAAAGAAAAAAGTATGAACGACGATCAATACTGTTATGGATGCACCGTCTGTACTCGCTTATAAGTAAAATACAACGGCAAACTGCTCAGACCCAGATCTGTCTTCGCCCAATGCGCCGGCAGATCTGGATCGATGCAGTTTGTTAGGAGTGATCAGCAGAACAAACAAGATAGCCCTGATATGTTGGCGCAGTAGACCGACGTTTAAGCAAGAGTATATGGCAGCTGCCTGGAAAAACGTAGAGCGGTTGCATCGCCATAACTGAATCACATAAAACAGTACAAAATTATTTTATCATGAGTGATCTTTTTGATATATGGACAATGTCTCTGTTGCTTCGGAAGAACTATATTAACCACCCATAGTAATGTTACAAAGATAGTTTACCTCTGATATTTCTTTTCCCATGTTTTATATCACATAATGAAGGACACTGCCAAAAATATTTAATCGGTATATATATTAAGGTGTAAAAAAGGAAAGTATACACAGTAAACTGATAATCTCTTTTTCCAACATTAAAAATTGAATTCATTATATTTATTAAGCACAAAGATCATCCCTGACTTCACCTTGATAGAGACCGCTCCGGTGGTCTAGTGGTTAGAGCGTCCGCCTCGGAAGCAGGAGATTGTGGATTCGATCCCCGGCCGAGTCATACCAAAGACTTACAAAAAATGGTACTAACAGCTACCTCGCTTGGCGCTCAACTTTAACAGGTGAGTGTTAGGACTGGTCGGCCTGGTGTCAGGATAATGTGGCTGGGTGGGACATCATGCAACGTGTCTGCGGCATGATGCCAAAATTGGTAAAGCTGTGATAAAAATCCTAATCACACACACACTCACCTTGATAGTATGATAAGTACACAACTTTTCGCCAAATATTTTCCCAGCAAATTGTTTTAAGATCGTGATTTGCTTAAGTCTTTCATTAGTATATGTTTAGTTTATAAGGGAATTCTGTACGGTTGTTAATTTTGTACATGTAGAAACAAAATGAGCCATTTTTTTTCTCGAAATCATCTAAAGACGGCATTTTGATATTCAACTCCAGTGGTAATAAATACGAGGATATCCTTATTATATGAAATATCAGAGGTTATAAAACTAGGAAGGAAAGTTGAAAAATGTGATGGTTGATGGGGAAAGGAAGTTGGTTGGGGTCCGTTGGTGTCTTACACTGGCAACACTTTAAATGCTATATCGTGCAGAGGAGAGTAGAGAAGTGTTCCTTGCTCATTGATATACCACTGCAGTAGAAACAGACTAATCTGACTGTGTAATCGAAGCAAGCAAGAATTAAAAAGGCTAAGAAAAGACTGAACAAAAATATTTGCTTTGGTCGAATTGATTTATTTTGCTTGTATGCACTTTGTTATCTCTCTCGTTATTATTATTGTTGTTATTATTATTATTATTATTAGTAGTAGTAGTAGTAGTAGTATTGCTTGGCACTCAGCATTAAGAGGTTAGTGTTAGGACTTGTCGGCCTGTTGTCAGGATAATGTGGGTGGGACATCATTGTACATGTCTGATGTCCCAGTCCTAGTCATCACTATAAAATTCCACACTGCATACATCGTGGCGATATGACTGAAAAATTGTTAAAGGTACGTTAAAAATCCAAATCACACACACATTATTATTATTATTATTATTATTATTATTATTATTATTATTATAATATTTGGATATCGTGTGTTTTATTTACGTCGCGAGGAGTTCTGAAATACTGTGAATAATGGACATCCATTTTTCTTTTGCGAGAACGTATTTGGCAGACTCGCAATGACATGCACAATGACCGTAACACATGACCAATCTACACTTTCTCTGAGCATGAGACGAGTTGACAACAGGTCAGATGTCATTTAGAGTGAAAAATACCTTGTTTGTTCACATTGGCGGGCAAATCATAAATGCAGAATAAAAATCCGAGGAATAAAAACGTTTCCTCTCAACTGACAGGAAATAAAAATGTATACACAACATACCATACCTAACATGACACGACTGCTTCTAAATGGAGACTTTTTATTCGTAATAAATTTTGACCGTCGAAGCTTGCGCTGCAAAAAGAGCAAAAGTTATTCGTGATGATGGTCGAAGTGTAAATTAATGACCTAATTCCCGAACGAGGCTGATATATTTCGTTCGTGTCTTTTGCTATTAGAAGGTAAGATTCAAGAGGAAGCACCATTTCTCCACGTTCATTTGTACACTGATCATTAATAATGATTTTTGTTTAAACGAAGCTTAGAAAGTGAATATACGGATACAGATTATTTGTCTTTTGGAGAGGATGTGGATCATTTGTGCAATTTATGAATATTTTAGGGATAATTTTTATATGGATTGTACATGAAGCGTTCAAGGAATATGAAATCTCATTATTTACTTAAAGGGATATGGGATATCATACGATATACTCCAAGGGAAATGGGATATAAGATGACATACTTCAATGAATAAGGGATATCATATGATATACTTCAAACAATATGAATTATAACTACTAACACGACTTACCCACCTCAAAGAGTTGAAAGCATTGTTTCCCATTGCCGTGAAAAATACAAAAAAAAATCATTAATATTTGCAATAAGAGAAAATTTACGTACTTTTAACCCAATCTAGAATCTGACAAAGTACAATGAAAACCTCTATGAACCATTACGTTAACTATCTAATTTCGAAGCTTTTGCATGGACTGCGTGAATATAGCCTTTTTTTAATATCTTTTAAATTCATTTAAAATGTATGATTAATACTGCTGATTTACTTTCCCGTGGATTAAATATATACATCCAGCGACATCGGAAGGGGTGAGGTCGATGGAAGGGCCAAATGCTTCCGGACGTCAGCCGGAAGGGGCCCCTAATTGCTCCCGGGCGCCAGCCAAAGGGGGCGTTTTTAGGGAGATTTTCTTCTTTCTTCTTTTCGCTAAAACGTTCATATTATTTCACCTTCACCTTTGTGTAACAGTGGTAATTCTTCACAAAACGATGTGGAGGAAGGATTGTACGTTAGTAGGGGCGCCAATAAAGAACATTGTCCCCGAACACCTCGAACCCTCGCGTTACCACAGCATACATCACAAATTATAAGGCTAAACCGAATACAAATTTCTTTACAAGACTCTTTGTACTTCTTGTGCAGTCTTTGGATTCTGAGCATAGTGCAAAGATCTGTTACCTTGATAACACAATTACTTGCTTGGGTTTTTCCCTGTTCGGTTGTCTATGACATCATTTCTTGGAAAAGGTAATCGGTGCGATTTGGTTGGTCAAAACATTGCCTTGGAGGCATATGTCTGTAGTTGTGGTACGCCGGCACATGATGTATTATTGTTTATAGTGCCTAAGGCTGATAGTATCAGGCTGTTCAGGTCTCGATAAAAAAAAAATTAAAAATGTTTTATGAAATAGAGCCTGATTTATTTTGTAAATATAAATAATAAAATACTAGTTTAAAAAAAAAAACAGAAAAGAAGTGCCCTTTTGAAATTGTACAAATGTTTTACAAAACTTCAAAATGGTTCTCTTAATCAAAAGACGCGCACATATATCGCACAATAGAAGCCATACATTAACGGTATGTATGTATGTATGTATGTATGTATGTATGTATGTATGTATGTATGTATGTTTGAAGAAAGTATCTTCTGTCAATTATTATTTTCATAGAGCTATAGAAACTGGTCAAATTTGCTGAACAACAATAGAAAAATGACGCAAACAGCAACGTAGAAAAAAACACGAGGAAGTGTACATACCGTCTGGTTTCCTCATAATAATCTGCATGACATTTACTATAGGCTACTTAAAAAAGGAAAATCTTGGAATTGACTATAGTACATACGGCTGCTGTGCTTTCAATTTAACTCGCGTTGACATAATTATGTAAAAACCAAAGGTCCTTCTTCTGCTAATAATACTACCACTACTACTACTAACACTACTACTAATGCTGCTGCTGCTTCTAATACTACTATTCCTTCACCTTCTTATGGATCTTAGAGCTAAAGTTTTGATTTCATCATGCAAAATAACACATCACCGCTGTGGGATTCGAAGTCATAGCAACTGAACCATAAAAACAAACTGATCCTTTGTTACTTTCCTTCGCCCAACTTACCCACCCCCAGAATAAATAAATAAATAAAAAATAAATAAAAAAAGAATTAAAATAGAATTAAAATATTTTGTAAAGCAACGTCGTAGATCAATACATGTATAATTTATTTTATTTTAAGCATCATTAGACTTAAGTATAGATAAAATCACCCCCACTCCCACCCCCACTCCCACCCCAATTGATCACTGAATATTTTACATATATATGGCCCCATTATCTTTGGTCCATTTAGTTATGTTTTAGGTTTCTCATTATTTTTGTCATTTCATCGTCTGTTATTTGTGTATAATGTTTAAAGGGAGTTCTTTTATCGAGTAAATCATTGTCAATAAACCGCGTTTAAAACCAATCGGTTATTCGAGTGAAAAGGCGCTGTAACTATGCCAAGTCCGTTAAATTTAACTTAGAACTTTTCCCTGACCATATTTCCGGATAGCGAAGTCATTCGATTCTGTTGCACTGGGTCTATTGGTAACCAATGAAAGAGCAGTATTTTGTTTAAGGGAAAAACCATTTTCGAGAAGATGATGACATACATACATACATACATACATACATACATACATACATACATACATACATACATACATACATGCATACATACATACATGCATGCATGAATGCGTGCGTGCGTGCGTGCGTGCGTGCATGCATGCATACATACATACATACATACATACATACATAGATGCATACATCCATACATACATCCATCCATACATACATCCATACATACATACATACATACAGTCCGGTTCTAGACTTTTTTCCTCGTATCCATCTAGAAGAAATAGATTCAAGCAAAGAGACATAGCGATAGACTAACAGAGGGACATCAAGAGACATGGCCCTTACAACTTTTGTGCCAATTTCGTATTTTCACTGTGACTGATATATTTTCAGACTACACTGACTTCAAACAATGTTTTAGCGACACTATTGACTGTACTGTGTACAGAAATTAGGATAAACAAACTATTTTGGCAATGGAAAACCCCGAAGTTTTTAAACATATAAATTATTTGTCATTTGAAGCCTACAGTCATATATTTTCTGACAAGGTTGCTTACACACTGCGGTAAGGAAAGATGAATTAGTTTGATTGTGTTAAGTGGAATTGCACGTAACTTTCATCTACGTGTTATTTAATTTACACTGAACAATATTTATGTGGTCTAATTGTGTTCACAGTTACTGGAAAATACACAAGCTCACCAAGTAAATAATGTATAGCCAAATTGTATAAGCTCGTCTATATATCTATCTATCTATCTATCTATCTATCTATCTATCTATCTATCTATCTATCTATCTATCTATCTATCGATCTATCTATCTATCTCAGTTTTCGTCAGTTGCATTATCTGCAGATAGACGGCTTTAATTCAAACGAACAACTAATCCATAACTTTCTGTATGTCCGTATATATATATATATATATATATATATATATATATATATATATATATATATATATATATATATATATATATATATATATATATATATATATATATAAAAGGACATTTGTCTACATACACATCCATCTATCCACCCATCTACCTATCTCTTGGTCTGTTCATCCATCCATTTATTCGTTTGTCTATCTTTCTGTCAGTTCATATACTTATATATCTATCAAGGACATGAATCTATTCATTCATCCATCCTCCAATCCATCCGTCGATCTTACCTATCAATATATCCCCAAAATATCAGGGTAAGTAGTCTCTCTGAACGTATTGAATTGTTTTTATTTTTAAAAATAAGCCTGTCAGAAATAGTCAGTCAATGTCTCTGAACGTACTGAATTGTTTTTATTTTTAAAAATAAGCCTGTCAGAAATAGTCAGTCAATGATGACCTAAACTAAATATGGCTATGTAGCATTCATTCTGATTATTAGAAACTCAATGAACACACATCTGTAAATTTTGTCTATACGGTCTTTAGAAATATCATTAAAGGCTATGTTTGGAGAATGTGGTTTGGGGAGACGATGTCCATTTTACACGGTTTTATTTGTAGTTTAGTGCATTCTTGGAGGGACAAAGGCACGGACTAGGGTACAGTAGAACTTATATTATCCGTCAGGATGCGGGATCGAGGCCATGCCGGATATGAGAATAGACGGATAATAGAATATGTACATTAAAAATATTATACAGTAGACTGGGTCATCAAAAAATCATATCTATATGTACATGTACCTGTTTTTAATATTTTCATGTACAGTGCCTTGACAGTTAACAGAGACTAGCGGTTAACAGGGTGACGGATAATCAAAGTTCTACTGTATATGACATTGATATATAACATAGGCAATATCAAGGGTATATGATATTGTTGTGTAACATAGGCACTGTCTAGGGATTATGATACTGATGTGTAATATATGCACCGTCTAGGGCTTATATTGATATGTAACACATAAAATGTAAAGGGTATAGGTTATTGATATGTAACATAGGCAATGTCAAGGGTATATGATATTGCTGTGTAACATAGGCACTGTCTAGGGATTATGATACTGATGTGTAATATATGCACCGTCTAGGGCATATATTGATATGTAACACATAAAATGTAAAGGGTATAGGTTATTGATATGTAACATAGGCAATATCAAGGGTATATGATATTGCTGTGTAACATAGGCACTGTCTAGGGATTATGATACTGATGTGTAATATATGCACCGTCTAGGGCTTATATTGATATGTAACACATAAAATGTCAATGGTATAGGTTATTGATATGTAACATAGGCAATGTCAAGGGTATGTGATACTGCTGTGTAACATAAGCACTGTCTAGGGTATATGATATAGACGTGTAACAGGCACTGTCAAGTGTATATGATATTGATGAGGAACATAGGCACTATCTAGGGTGTGTGATATTGATATATAACATAGGCACTGCCTAGGAATTATGATATTGATGTTTAACATAAAGACTGTCTAGGGCTTATGATATTGATATGTAACACATTCACTGTCAAGGGTATATGATATGGATGTGTAACATAGGCACTGTCTATGGATTATGATATTGTTGTTTACCACGATCATTGTCTAGGGTTTAGAATTTTGATCTGTATCTCAGAGGAACATAGACAATGTTTAGTGATTATTGTTAATGTGTAACACAATCATTGTCAAGGGATAATGATTTTGATGTGTAACATAGGCACTATCAGTGGTATATGATACTGCTGTGTAACTTAGTCACTGTCAAGAGAATATGATATTGATGTGTGACATAGGCGCTGTCAAGGGTATATGATATTGATGTGTAACATTGGCAATATCAAGGGTATATAATATTGATGTGTAACATATGCATTGTCTAGGGTATATGATTAGGGATTAAAGTATTAATGTGCAACACACGCACGGTCAAGGGATTATGATATTGATGTGTAACATATGTGCTGTCAAGTGTATATGACACTGATGTGTAACATAGGCGCTGTCAAGGGTATATGATATTGATGTGTAACAGAGTATAGGATATTGATGTGTAACATTTGTACTGTCTAGGGATTATAATATTGAGATGTAACACATTCACTGTCAAGAGTATATGATATTGAGATGTAACACAGGCACTGTCAAGAATATATGATACTGAGATGTAACACAGGCACTGTCAATGTGTAACATTGGCATTGTCAAGGGTAAATGATATTGATGTGTTACTATATTTCACATTCTACAATTATGGCACGAGTCAAAATAGAAGCATTTTCACAAGGATGGGTTAGTAAATAATAAGTCCATATTATAAATACTAGATCATACCTATTTTTTAAAAAAATCATTTTGGAAGGTTATATCGAGAGCATCAATGAGAGGTTAAAAAAAAAAAAAACAACTAAAACCCCGAAAACTTGATTTACAACCATTGTACCGCAGACTTATAGATCTACACCTAATTCTCTGTACACTCAGACCCCAAGACCAAGCCAGTAAAACTTCTCAGAAATACTACAGTAGCAACCAGTGTATATGCATGTACTTTGTGTACCAGATGACGTCATGAACACAGCACACCATAGCTTCCATTACGGGCGATTCGAATGAAATGATTTATTCTTGGTCGAAACGTTCCCAAATTTCTTTCTTTCTTCTATGCATGAACTCAAACATCTTCTTTGTTTTACTGAACTTGTTCATGTAATTCTATTAAGATATCATATTGCTAACGACAGGTTTCTCTTTTGTCTTGTGTAGCTCAGCGTGTGAGGGAGTTCCACTCGATTTTTAGATTCCCCTTTTTTACTCTATATCATTCCATCGAAGGATTTTAAAGATGGAATTTTATAGAAAAACCACGAAATGTTCGTGTTTACTCAAAGGCTTTATGGGATGAGCGTTGAGAAAAAAAAACGGAAGGGGTGGGGTGGCTTGGCTACGAGAGTTGAAACCAGGTCCGCAGAGATGCAAAACGAATATATCACACCACTCAACGAAATCAACGTCATGGTGCAAGGTAAAGAGATGGCGCATAGCGCTTGCGTTTGGTGTTAAGATATCTTTGTTAGACCTAGTAAGAATTAGTTATGCGGACTTTTATTTAGGGATTGTTTTCGTTTCAGATAATTCGCCCTAAAAACATTTCTTCACGACTAATACCATATTAAACCATATCTGGTTGCTCACAATAAACGTCACTGATGTCATGAATCACCGTGCATCTTCCCCAAAGTCGACTATTCTGTAAATAGACACAAACAAACCGACAAAGCATGTCCGGAAAGGGGTGGGGGGCATGATTTTTTCAAAAGAGAGCTTGACGTGAGGTTAAGTGGCGGTGATCGGTAAGCTTAAAGTTGCGAAGTTTGCCGGTTTCCATAATCAGGTGAAATGCAGAAGTGGGAAACGGGGTGGGGACTGAAACTCTCATCTCTACCCGACCCCCACCTCAAACCCTCTCTAAATCCGCTGCTGCAGGTCTGTAGAAATAACATTAAATGACGTAGAGGTAATTATATAGCATTGATTTTCAACTTCTAGATTTTCACAAATGTATGCATATGAATTATTTATAGAAAATCATTTTGAATCGAGAAACTATACTCTCGTTACAGATAGTTTTAATTGATCGATATTGATACGTAGTCCAAGCTTGCTAGAGAGAAATTTTCTGTGTATAAATTAGGCTGGATAGATGCATTATCTCTTCCACACGTCATCCATTTCTTCTATTTTCTGCTTACTGGAGATGATTTTCAAGCAGCGTCAAATGCGATGCACTTTCTAGAGAAACAAAATCAAGATACACTGTAAACTTCATCAATTCCTGATACATTGCAAAAATTACTCCTAATTACAAAATAAACGAGTATAAACATTTGACGAACACCGGATGAAATGAAACAGCGAATTAAAAAAATTCACATTAAAAACACCCTTTATGCGGTGTTTTATGAATTTTGAAAGCGAATTGTCGGTCGTAAACAATGCACATATCGTGCGGTCTTCAAGGAATCACGTTACTAATAAATGGAAAAATGGGAACCAGTCTAAAATTTGGTGAACATAAAATTTTGTAGGCCTATATATAGATTTGGAGGGCTGAAATTGGTTGATAATGTAAAGTAATATTTTAGTAAAAGATTAATTTTTGAGAGCTTATCCAATTTGTAACTGTAAAACTAACAACATGGCATTCTTAGACTGATGGAAGGTCAAAACTTCTAAAAATGGCACAAACAGCTGCCTCGTTTGGTGCACAGCATTAAGAGGTTAGAGTTAGGACTGGTCGGTCTTTTGTCAGGATAATGTGACTGGGTTTGCACACGGCACGATAATTCATAGCTGCATCATGATGTCCCAGTGCTAGACATCACTATAAACCGCCACACGGCAGACATCTTTGCGATATGATTGAATGTTTTTAAAAATCTACCTTAAAATACCAAGCCCCCTCCCCCCACCACTTTCTGAACACCCATTACTGACATTATCACCTCATTCTCCATGTGCGGATTTATAAACACATGTACATCAAAAAGAATTCCGCGGCTCATATGGTTTTCTTAACATAGATCCATCAAGGATGGGTCTATACTGAGAAATATAGGTTTGGTCAGCGGCATTTTGAAATTTCAAGCTAATGAATTTTTAATATCATGGTGTTTCCATAGGTTTACTGTGGGGCTTGAATCAGTACCGTGAGTCATGGCCAGCGCATTCTAGAACCGAAGCATGCTCCCCAGAGGGCGTTGCTACACGATGCCTCTGCTTTAAGAAAATAATGTTATTGACAATATTTGCAATCCTGTCGCGATTATGGCAATTTTTTGGCGAGTATCTAAAGTGCATAACATGCATGGAAATATTGGCAATACGTTTATGAATATTCGCATGTCAAGGTAGAGCTGTTGTCATGAAAGAAGGTCGTTAGGTAAATATTTTATAGGAGGCATGAGCCGCGGTGGCACAGTGGTCAGTGTGCCGGGCTAGAGGCTGAAACAATGCAGGTTCGAATCCTACCATCAGACAAGCCCCGGGTCGGCTATCGCGATGTGTATCCTTAGGCAGGACACTTCAGTTCAACCACGTGGGGACTCAGTAACCTGCTTGCATTGCTGTGCCTAATACAACACACCAAGCTAAATATGTCTGTCTGTTTTTTTTTATATAGATGCTTTGGATGTAGTTATGTCTGTCTGTATTGCCATGCATATAAACTTTGTACCAAATGAGCCAGCCGCGGTGACTGATTGGTGAATTTGCCGAACACAGTCGGTGAGTTTACGGTTCGTATCCTGCCCAGTCTAATCGGCTGCCGTAGTGTGCAAGGCACTTTTACTCCGTTTGCCTTTGCTTCCGCATTAAATCGTCGTTCACGTATTGAAGCACCCTTAAATATCAAACACTTAATCTTTGGAAAAGTGACTTGGTAGACATAGCATGTATTCTGCAATTAAAATCATCACTATTGATCTGTTATATCTAAGCTATAAGAGGGCTTTCAAATTCAGCCACCAAACACTGAGAAATCATTTTCTAAATATGTTGTCAATTGTTTGGTAAAGTGTTAAGCATGGCGACCGTCTTTCAGTTCCACAATATACTTCATTTTGGTTATCTAATTTTTGTTAATGTGCTTTTTGACGTTGAATTAGGAAGTTCACTACGTTACTGTTGATACTGTCTGTGCTAATATGCACAAAACAGTACAGAACATAAACAGCAAGCAACTGATATTATCATACTGGATACCTTAAGAAATATGACCTGAAAGCTTATACAATCTGTTATATAATATAATATAATATAATATAATATAATATAATATAATATAATATAATATAATATAATATAATATAATATAATATAATATAATATAATATAATATAATATAATATATACACTGTACATAGCAGATACGTGTTGGTCATAAAAACAGAAAATAAAACGATTGTTCAGAGTGAATAACGGATATATTTCATATCGTAGGCAAAAAACAAGTATTTTATGGAAAAGCGGTATCTGATAATTGTGATGATTCTTTGATGTATTTTTGAAAAACTATTTAATTTACCATTAAAGATCTGGTTACATCATGTCTAAAAAAATTGTTTACATTTAACATATTTCTCCTAAACTGACATTATAATCGTTCAATTTCACCTGCAGGATGAAAGCTCCAGACTTCTGAGGCGTAGCATAGTATAGATCATATAAAAGTATAAAATAATTGTAGTACATCATTAAGGGACTTGATAATATAATATAATATAATATAATATAATATAATATAATATAATATAATATAATATAACATAATATAATATAACATAACATAACATAACATAACATAACATAACATAACATATTATCACATAGTAGGTATAGTTTTCCTATAGTTTGTGGTTTCATATTTTTGATATTACCACATGTTAAAATATTGCTTGATGTGATTCTGATTGGTCCAAATAAGCCCATGAAATTATTGTGCAGTATCCTCTTTACTGATTGGCTCGTGTCGTGGGAAAACTTTATTAACCCCGCCTTCTGGAATGTTTGGTTTTTAATGAACATTTTTGGCGGCCATTTTTGAACTCGAATCGTGAAAGGAAATTGAGGAGGAATTATCTCGGCTGTCTGTATGGATATGTTACTCCTACACGGGTTTGTTATATCATGTATAACAATATCATAATGAGAAAAATGGCGTAAAACTACAAGACAAAAACAACAATAAGAAGTAAAACTAAAGGTATTGCTTATTTGATGGCGGGGTGGGGTGAGGGAACGGTATTTCCGTAACATAGATATCGAATCCACCGTATATACAAGCGTGTTTTAAATGCTAACTTACATAAGTAAATAAACTCACCTCTGTTCACAGAATAATTAGGACATAAATGGGTCTCCTAACTGACAGAACTTTATCCAACCACATCATCTTTACACAGTATATATGGGATGCAAATCCGACTCAAAAAGAAATTTGTTTACGTGTTCTGTATGGTCTATTGTTCCAGTCAAATATTTCAAACATCCGGTCACAAATGCATTGCAGTAAATATAGGAATTTCTGCATCCAGTAATCCTATTTTCACATAAAAATCGCAACAATGTAATGTTTAGTTCTGAAAGGGACATTTGAGGGTAAACATGTACTCTAGGCTTACTGTTAACCGTATCAAACAATGTGGCATCACATCGCATTGATCATTCTGTTTTGAAAAATGATTTTGTCGTTATAACATGTTCTGTTTATTCGGATGGAAGATTTTTCTTTGATTTATATTTTGTAAACAAGTACAATCTACTTTTTCTAGTTCAACTTTGTTTGGGACTATATTTTATGCCCAACAAATGATAGGTGTACCGTCTGTCAGAATGAACGAAATTATTCGTTCTTATTTCTATCTAAATAATTCCCACTGAAATAAAAACAATGTGATAAAAATTGTTTATTACTCGTTGAATAATGTCCAGCTTTTGCTCACCGAGGCTCGCAAAAGCTGGACATTATGCATCTCGTTTCATAAATTCAATATTAAATCGTTACCCATTTGAGAACCTCTATATATAATAAAATATAATTTTGTGTTTGTTTATTCCATGTTAAAAAACCACATTTAACACAATATTCTTGTAGCTTATGTAGTCAGGGCCAACGGGGGTGGAGGTGGGGTGGGGCGGGACTATATACCTGGGGCCCGGGCCCGTAACGGGGCCCTGGCCGAACAACACTTTTTAATTTTATAAAAGAAAACTTTTGTTTAAAAAAAAAAAAAAACTAGGAGAAGCCCGGATTTTTCTTACCTTAGGGCTCTCTACGGTTCTGTGTGTAGTTATGCATGTAGTCCCTAAACAGTTTCCGAAAACAAGACCAGATCTTCAGCAAATAATATCAAAACATCTAAAGTTGATCTAATGTGCTACCAAAGTCGCCACGATCTTATAAACCAACGTCAATATCATCAAGGAATATGGAAGCAAGTAGTGGGGGTGAAAGGACTTCGCCTGTTCCTAAATCAAATTCTTTTTTTTAAAAGTGGCTGACACTGAACCAAAATATAATATAGCTGGTTGATGGCCGTTGACGAGCCGTACGATTCTTTTGTTACAAATTTCTAGAAAACTCTCCCTCTTCTGTACATCATCTAATGTTATTATATTCTTAGAGCGAACACCAATATAATTTTTTAACTTGTTGTTTCAACTGTTGCCTATAAGATGTTTGCATTTAAAATTAAAGATTTGCGAAAATTCCCTGCTGGTGTAAACGATGAGTACTGGATAGCCAAAACTGGGTCAGACGATGACATTAACTTTACGGGATTGGTGTCGTAACAGCGATGACAGAATGTATAAGACACCATTAGTATGCATGCATTTCATTATGTTGTTTATGGAGAACATGTCAACAAGAAACAGAAAACAGACAGTTTAACAGCACATGTATCTATTATTTGCATTTTCATCATCATCTGAATTACTTTTTCAGCGGAGTCGTCTTTATATGTGTTCCCACCTACACGGACAACAAATATTTGGATAGGCTCTGTTACACCATCATTTCTTCCATACTTTTGTCCTACTTGTTTTTCAAATGCTCCCAAGAATTTTGTCAACGCTTTTGGCCTATCTATCAAGTCTTTATTGTCACCAAATTTACAAAGCGTTGTTTTTTTCTTAAGATACATTGATTTTGAATTTCCCAATGTAATTCCATGTGATCTAAGTCACCACTATATGAGGGAAGCTTTGTTACTGCATGTCCTTTTGATTTTATTGATCTGTCCACTTTATGTTTCATTCTATGTTTTGATTATCACGTAGTTTTTGTTTGTTCATGGTTCTGTCGAAATGAGTGCTATTATCGACGAACCATCATCTTTATTCGTTGCTAAAGTCATGTGATGAATCTTGAAGAATCATTTGATGGTGGGAGCAACTGTAGGAGTCTAGCCAGGTTCTATCAAAAGGACAGTACATTGCAATCGATCTTCTTCCGTATGGTTCTGAGAAAGTTAGCACTGACATTTATAATATCAGAACTTTCGGTTAAGGCACATTTATTTGGTGAAAATATCTTGCATCAGAAAGCAGTTTAAAGTCAATGTTTTTGAAAAATTGTATTTTGTAATATTGACACCGTACTTCTCCGATAAACATTAGCAGTTTGCAAATTGTGGAGCGTTCATTTGCAGACCTTTTAATTATATGCTTCTCAAATAATTCATCTTATATTTTCGTGGGTTTGATGTTGTCGTTGTTGCTGTTGTTGTTCTTTCATGGAACGAGCATCCCCAGTCTTATAAATATGTTTATTACTTGGATATTACTGTCCGTTTCTATAAAAGCGTGATGCACATAAATCAGATGCAGAGAAAAATAAGACGTGTCAGCGTTTCTGACGGCATGTATTCTCAAGGGTTAACCTCCATTTCCGAAACAAAATAATAAATACATAGGTGGTTCTAGTAGCAGTAATGATCAACAGTACGTCAGCACACTACTAGCGTTATGGTGCCATTTAAAAGTAAAGTTCTAAACAAGCCAATACAGAGTATAGAAAAAAAGAAGTACAGGAAGATAAAGCATCTCAAAGAAATACAAGCATGATGTACCAAAGAAATAAAAGTTATAAGATATACGATTAAAAGGTAAAAATCCATAAAATAATTAGTAAACTTTTGGTATATAAATTATATGTTTGAGCATTTGACCTTATAGTTAAATGATTTTGTATGATCTGCCTTTATATTGAATCTTTTGTATACATTTTACAGAAGTTCAAGGGACCTCGAGTGGCAGTCCGAATGGTCTAAGATGTTCGTCTTAACAGGTTACTGACATACTCACCATTGTCGGCGTGGGTTTAAATCTCGGGCTCGGCCAACGTGGGTATATGAGAATTCTTGTCAATAGCTTCACAAGGGTCAGTGGTTCTTCCCGGAGCTTTCGTAGGTTCTTTTTCCGCTAGATATACTGGCCGCCATGTATAATCTATCCTGTGCATTTTGAAATGGGTGACGGCAATGCAGTTTTGTCTACGTTATTTGTCCTCTCATTGCCATTAGTATAATTTATGACTAGGCATTCAACAGTACAGTAGAATGTTTCCCAGATTTTTGTTTTAGCAAATCATTTATCTGTAAGATCTGATTTATTAACGGGTTGTTGGATTTCAAGTTTTACCAGACGTTTGATGTGGAAAGGAAATCCGAACGATTAAACATTTCCTGTGTTGTTCGTTTTTTAATTTATAGAGTTTTCGATATAATCCAATGATTTGAGAGGCTGCAACAGCACCTGCCACCTTGTCGCCATCTTTAAAACCCTTTGCACACAGGGATATATGAAGGGCTTTTGGGCTGGCAAAGATCGAATATTTTATTTTCTGGATCTTCGTGACAAAGAACTTTGCAGTGCTTGTAAGATTTAGGTTTTGGTGATTCTAAAAGAGGACGAATCCATATGCTACAAGGTGGAATGAAATTTAAGTTTTAGAGTTACAAGGTTTGACATCTGAGCCCAAGGACGACATCGTTTGTTCTTTGATTAGATTGACGGAGGACAGTCTGGTAATACGCTGAAGAACCAGTCTCATTCGTCTGAGTTAAAGTCATGGATTAACTGCCTCATCATAAGAGGCTTTCTGAAGCGGAAGTTGTCAGTGCTCCTAGACAAAGTCGAAGTTATGACTGTTTATTGGGTCAAACATCTGCAAGCAAGATTTACAATCTGATCAGCAAACAATCTAGTCATAGTCAAGATAGAGCTTACTAAATTAACATATTTTGCTTCTGGTCTATTCCCCAGTCTGTGTTTGCAACGAACGTTACTTTTAATATTTATCCTTGAAGTATTTAATGTGCGGAGTGAAATTTAATTTACGGTCAAAACGGAGGTCGTGGGTTCAATCCCCGGTCGAGTCATACCAAAATTTTACAAAAATGGTACTAACAGCTGCCTCGCTTGGCACTCAGCATTAAGAGGTTAGTGTTAGGACTGGTCGGCCTGGTATCAGAATAATGTGACTGGGTGGGACATCATGCTACATGTCTGCGGCATGATGCCCCAGTGCTAGACATCACTATAAACTGTCACTTCAGACATCGTAGCGATATGACTGAAAAATTGTTAAAGCTACGTTAAAAATCCAAATCACACACACACAAAACTAAGTCCTACGAATGCGTCATCTTCCAAAACAGGGACAAGTGAGAAGTCAATAGATAGTTTTAGGTCATCGTGATTTCACTGCTATCGGCAGATTTCCATTCAAATAGTTTAGATGTCGAAGATTGTAACGCGTTTTCTTCTGTCCGTTTTTGAACTCTATTTAGGCTTGTCTCAACAGAATGCATGTTGTTTGATTTAGAACAAGTCCAAATGTCATTTACATATATATATTTAGCAGACAGTTCCTCAAATAAGACACTTCATGGTATGGATAATTTTTTGATGCTGACTGCGACAACTGACAATTTTCTTCCCAGCAGCACACCTGCATCATAATCATAGTTTTCAGAAAGGCTGGTACCCACCTAATTCCGAAATTTCTGTCTTTCAAAATTGGGATATAAAATAGGTAGTCTTAACACTGAATATGTTACTCAATATTGGGGGCCCTGCGTGGCCGAGTGGTCTAAAGCGCTCACTGTTACGGATCACTGCCGTCTCATCTCGGTATGCGTGGGTTCGAGTCTCGGGTTTGGACAATGTGGATATGTGATAAAGCTTGCCAGTAGCGTCTCGTGGGTCGGTGATTCTTTTCGGGATTTTCCTGGGTTCTTCCTCCACTCAGGCCCGCCATGTATAGCCTATCTTGTGCCGAAAAATGGCGTTAAACCCTACTACAACAACAAATGTACAGATGCTGTGTGTTCTTTCTTTATGAAAGCTTCTCTTATGAATGCTTCAAGTCTAACTAGATGTTCAGTTGTGTTTCTCTAGCGTCTGAATCGACATTTAAGGTCTATTGGCGATCGCTCCGGTGGCCTCAGTGGTTAGAGCGTCCGCCTCGGATGGCGGAAATAGCAGTTTCGAACCCCGGTCGAGTCATACCGAAGACTTATAAAACAAAAATGGTGCTCGCTTGGCGCTCAGCATTAAGAGGTTAGTGTTAGGACTGCTCGGACTGGTTTTATGATAATGTAACTGGGTGGGACATCATGCTACATGATACCCAGTGCTAGATATTACTATAAACTGTCACACTGCAGACATCGTGGCGACATGACTGACAAACTAGCTACGTTAAAATCCAAATCACACTCACACACGTAAGGTTTGGTGTTAGTTTTCTAATTTTGTTTTGCAAAGATTTGAAATACCAAAGATATCTGTCATTTATAATTCGTTCCATAGTTTTCCCAGTACAGTTTGTTAGCGATATGCGGGGCTAGCTCGATGGATCGGTATGGTTCTTCCCAGGTTAAGATACAGGTATCGCTGGTGCTTCTCCATACGACGATGATATGTTGCCAGTTTTCAAAGTGTTATTGAAAATGTTAAATAGCGTAATAAGAGCTGTATCAAAGTCTCTCAGTAGATGATAGTGACTATCTGGTCCCGCTGTAGAGTCACGAGCTTATGACGGTGAATATCTGGCCCAGCCGAAGAGTCGCGATGCTATGACGATGAATATCTGACACCGCCGAAGAGTCACGGGCCTATGAGGGTGAATATCTTGATCCGCCGAAGAGTCAAGGGTTTATGACGGTGAATATCTAGTCCCACTGAAGAGTCTCGGGCTTAATTAAGATAATCTTGTAGTTCACTAAGATCAATATTTTGGTTATCTTTAGGATTACCAGATCTTAAATTTTAAAGAAGATTTCCTTTCAGGTTTTTGATACGGCAGAACTTAACAGAATAGTTCCGTTGAAATGAGCGTTGGGAGAATGTGCGGTCCTATGTCTTTGAAATTTCTGGTAGTGTCATGACCAAGTCATCGGAGCTATTTAAACAGCTGTTTATATATGTCAACGATTGTCCGTACCGAATTGCATACAAAATGGACACAGAAGCGATCGTTCAACCTAGAGACACGGCATCTCCATGTTTTCCTCATTCTCTTTCCGATGACACGACGAGCTTTGGCTTAGTACATAGTGATGATACGACGGGCTTTAGCTTGGTAGATACTGATGATACGACGAGCTTTGGCTTAGTATGTACGGCATTCATTCAGATTTTCAGCTGTTTCATTAATGCTGAGATGTTTCAAGGACCTTTCTTTCATTCAAAGATAGCGTCTTTGCAGGCACGATCAAACTAATGTTGTTAGCAGGCGTAGGGATAGCCGAAGTGTTGGCATTTAAGGGTCATTGGATTCAATAGTTTCGAAATGATCAACTGTCAGATTTGATTCTAAGATGGATTTAAACGTTTCCAGTGTGCCTTGTTCAATTCCATATCTACATCAGCCCGTGGGGACGGGAGTAGTACTTCTGATGTTCACTGGAAAGCGGTCACCATAACAAAGGTTGTCACTAAATTACTACAGGAAGTTGAGTAAAAGAGATGAATTGCAGGTGGTTTGATCTAAGAATGAATATGGTCTTTAGGCAGGATGCAGGTAGGTATTTGACTAATTAAAATTGTGTAGATTGTGTTTGAAACAAAGTGTTCTATCGTCTTCCCTATCTCGCAGATATCTTCAGAACCCAAAGTTTGTGTAGGCCGTTAAAGTCGCCAAATGAAACAAAAGGAGATCAGGATTATTGACTGTAGCGGAGCTCACGATTTCTGTATATGGACACACGGACGGCTATAACCTGTAATGTAGTCGTTAGATTAATTTAGCCAGGATGAGGATTACGTTTTATTATCATGGACATTCCTCAAGCAACTGCATCAGTCTTTTTGAAACGTTGTTGTACGTTATGATGCTTTTTTTTTTAAAGATTAACTATCGTTTCCTTTTAGAAAGGTCTTGATGGCAGATAGTTGTTGACCTATGTGTTTTTAGTAGAAGACTAATTTCAGCAAAATTTGTATCTACACCAACGCAATTCCATTGTACCATGTTGTCTGAAATATTTGCGGAAGATTCGAAGTATGGGACTTTTAGGAGTTTTCCCTTGCCCGATATCAGGAGGATCTCCAGTGTCCATACTCTGTAGATTTCCAAACTTATTAAAGAGCTAGACAGGGCCGACAGATACTTTCTGAAGTCAACTAAAATCTTTAATTCGCTTTTATGTGGCTTAGATCATGGATTTCTACTGGTGTCATCCGTTTACTGATGTTTTAGTAAATCGGCTTTAACAATTTTCTTAATAGTAGAGCTGTGTGTCTTATATGTACTGCTCTTTTGTTTGGACTGGTATTTAATTGGGTTTTCGTTTGTAGCACTGTCGTTTTACCACACCGTCACAATGAACTGCGTAATCGGCTTCATTTTCTGTCTGTATGGATTTTGTAAGCGTCAAGACGTTGACAATGGTTTCACCTTTTTCTGATGCAATCTCTGTCTGGAAGATATTTTCTCCTCCTCAGCAGAGCTGGCATAAGATTACGCTTACAAAATGTCCTTGTCTCATATAAGATAATGCATTTATCTTGTTTCACGCGTTTGATCCCCTTCTCGTGCTTCCACTTGGGTCAATTTATCGAGCACAATAAGTCTGTTTGACCACTCGCGTAAGAGATATTTTCTCAGTGAAGCACTGTCCATCTTGATCATCCTGTCCATATCGATGGCAGCCTGTTTTGTTTTTGCATCAATCTTTGTGGTGGTCATATTTCTGACAGTTAAGATTTCATCCAGACGTTCGGGATGAAATGGTCATCCGTGATATTTAAAAACCCGGCTTTGTTCGATGTAGGTGAAGTGGCGCAGTCGAACCTCAGAGTGTAAATGTCTGTTAGAATCAACTTAAGGTTACGGCGAATGTTGATTCGTTTGCCGACTTGTGAGGCCAAATCTCAAGTTCGCACAACACATCTGGACAAGTTGAGAAATTTATGTGGAACTGCCTCACAAATAGCTTTGAGCGGAGCTGATTGTTGGAGAGAGCTTTGTCTGTACAATCTACAATTAAATGCTTTTAGCTTAATTTCTTTTAAACAAGTTGTGTAGATCACCAGTCAAGTCTAAAGTGTTTACTTTCGCAAAGGGTGATATCTTGGTAAGGATTTTTTTTTCTCTAACCATTTTGAATGATGCGAAATCGTGAACAATTTCCTTAACTTGGAACAGTTTCCTCTTTCTCGTTGCCTGGTTGTATTTTACCTGTTCCTTTTGAGGTCAGGTCTGACACTTTTGGTAGAGATTGTGGTACGTTATTCCATAAAGAAAAATTATTATATCGCTGTCTGTGCTCCCAACCTGCCTCACGGTCCAACAAGGGGACAGAAATTTACGCTCATCTATCGCGCTTTGTATTCCAGGTCTACACAGGAAGAATATACTGGAACAAAGAAGAAACTTTGCTCAGACGTCCTTTGTGATCGCCCTCAAAGGTTATGTCCTTTGTAAGATTCCAATAACAACCGAATGTTCCTTTACTCACAATGATGACCTTTGAAAACCATGGAGATCAACGAAACTCGATGTCTTTACAAAAGTCAGTGAAGTTTGGTATCATTAAATGATTGATCACCCGTTTAGCTGAAGTTGAGGCCGTAATAGTGATTTTTAATTTAGCGGCAACCATAGGCCTCCCTCTTACTCAACTACCATGATCCTCTCTTCCACCGACACGGCAAGCAACCCATACAAACGGCTTGCTTCTACTCAGTCGCCTCTTACGACCTGCAGGGGGAGGCAACTGAGTTATTGTCATGGCAGGAGAAACAAGGAGTGTGGGGGAAGGGGAGGGGGTAAATACGCAGATAGCCTGATTATCCATCTTACCTTGCAGGCAGCTAATTATACAATCCAGCGTGATGTTTCACCCAATCGTGCTTTTTTTTTCAGCTACCCAAGCCATCTTCCAAGTTTTTAAACATTTGTGAATCTCGCACGTGACTTTTAACCTCCGAGACTTTGGGCAAATTTGATAACTTAGGTCTTATCATTCAGTTTGTATATGGCACTTTTACAACTGTGTGTTTACTTTAACCTGGTTTCCACAAATCTGTTGTTTTTATTTTTCATTTCAACAATTTTCTCTAAGTGACGTACATTCCGAACCCTATTCCACTATTAATACAAATTTCGCGCATTGCAACACTTCGCCATTTCCTCTCTTGTACGTACCACAGCCCATTTGTATAGGTTTCACTTTGACATGCATCAAGCCTTTCTTTCAGGTACTCATTCAATAATATCGTAGGTTGGGGGGTTGGGGAATAGCGTTTACAGTGCATAATTTTAACCATCTAACTATAAAGAAAACATGCTCGTGAAAGCGCTCCAGTTGGTTCACGCTAATTTTTTTGGGGGGTGAGGGTGGGGGACATGTCGGTTTCCTTCCCCCCACGCCGATCTGCCTCTGTTTTTCCCTTTGAAACCGTAACATTTCTTTTATAAATGAAAGTCAGGCGATTTCTACTTTATTCGTTTTTTTCGCCCTGACCTTTTTCTACTTTTTTGTTACTGCTTCTTGAAAGGAAACGGAATATATTCGTTTGAAGTATCGGTGTAGTAAAATCTCGAAAGCGGATCAGAGTTATCGGGTCTAGCCTCCACATCTTTTCTATACTTTTTTTTTCTGAAACCAAAGAAGTTAATAGTGTAAATATGTTGGGAAAGAATGATTATATTTTCTAAAAGTAAGCAGTAATATTTGTTTCTAATCCGTTTCTAAATCCTATTATATAATCAATTATCCTTAGCAATGCATTAGTCTTCTCTGCATTTGCTCATGAACGCTTTATTGATAATTTCGACATACGCGCTACAGCGTGCGTGACGCCCGGTTACGGTAGGGGAAAACATATGGTTTACTCAGGCCTTACCCTTCATCTTGCGTTACAAGTGTCTAATTTTGTCATCATAGACTTTCTCAAAATGAATCTCGG
Source organism: Sinohyriopsis cumingii (assembly GCA_028554795.2). Lineage (NCBI taxonomy): Eukaryota > Metazoa > Mollusca > Bivalvia > Unionida > Unionidae > Sinohyriopsis > Sinohyriopsis cumingii. Next base: position 45,741,905 of record CM068836.1, on the reverse strand, counting down.
ACAGTCTTGGGATACTTTTCAAAATGTTATTGGTAATAAATATTAGTTATAAAATAAAAATTGCAGGCCAGATGGATTTTCTTCGCTATCCAAGACAAAGGTCTAAAAGGATAAAAAGTGAGTTAATCACCAACTCGAACGAGTCAGAGCGGTGCTTGATTGGATGACTGCCAGGGATGATGTCATGTCGATATTATCAATTGGTGATCTAAATGTATTCGGTTGTCTTTGCGCAATTGGTAGCATGTCTGTACGCTAATCCAGAATGGGATGGTTCGAGTCTAATCGAAAACTTGTTAGTTTGTCAAGGTGCTTCCAATTGATATTTTTCACGTATTATTACTACAGACGTTGAAAAGCTGTGTACATCATGTAGCAATCTCCTGTCAATTGAGCAGTTCAGATCATTATCAATGTAATTCATCGACCGCTGTTGTGAACGAAGTTCTATCGGCTTTACGTAGTAGAAATACCCTTCCGTGAGGTTGAAACCTAGTCGAGCATTTCTACGTGGCAATTTAATGTCCTTTATATTAGTTCCATTGAGCTAATGTTTCATATTATGTAAATGTAAACCTACTCTAGGCAAAATTTCAGTCTTGTCTCGTTTCCTCATTTCTACAGCCCAGCCTATGAGCACAGTCAAGCTTTATATTCCTCGCTCCGGGTATTTTCAATTTTGTTTCCACAAACTCATGTACAATATTAGGCACATTTGTACTCTGTTCGGCCAGCATTTCTTGTATTCAGTGCAAAAACAAATTTTCCCCAATCGACCTGATGGTGAACTCACCTAGATCGCCTCGAAGCTCAGAATTACTCGGCTGAACTATTTCTTACCTTGCCTGGTCCAATTCAGCCCTATTTCCTGATACACTACTCTCAACAATTTTGTTTTTGTTCGCTAAAATATTTTACCTGCTTTCAAACTGAGTAACGAGGTCAACGTGTGTTCATTATCATTCAAATATGAAAACTTAACTACGAGATTTTCTACTGACCTCGAAATAATAATAATGTATACCGTATGAATATGTTAGGTGAAGCCCACGGTGACTGGATATACACAAATATATCGAAGGTTAGAAAGTATATGTCGTTAGCCTGGACATTTTAAGCGGATGTAAGTTCTTAAGTACTCACATATAACTGATCTAGTTATAATTGATCTAGTTATAATTGATCTAGTTAGAATTGATCTAGTTAGAACTGATCTAGTTAGAATTGATCTAGTTACGCAGGCGCTTGTTCGCGACTTGCATCACGATGTTCTCACACTCTCGTCTACGTTGTTACTTCTAATTATTTATTAGTTTGGATAATTTTGCACATCTTTAATAAACACAAGCTTCCATCAGAATTCGTGAGAAAATTTCACAAGTACACACACACACACACACACACACACACACACATATATATATATATATATATATATATATATATATATATATATATATATATATATATATATATATATATATATATATATATATATATATATATATATATATATATATATATATATATAGATGTATGGACTATGCAGTTTTATCTTAATTGCCATAATTAATATAGGTACCCGCATCAGATTTAATTGTGATGTATAGTTTCTACTGCATTCATTTGAAGTCATCTAGTCAAAATACATGGTGAGATGAGCAAAATGAGTATCTAAATCTTGAAAACAACTGGATTTTTGTGGGGTTTAAAACCATTTTGTCAGGACATGATAAGTATACATGTCGGCCAGTATATCTGGTGGAGGAAGAACCCTGGAATACCCTGGGAAGAACCACCGACCTCATAGGAAAGCTTTCTAATATTTCGCTTTGGCTGATCCGAGACTTGTTGGTGAAAGGCGAACGCCTTAGACCACTCGCCACACAGAGCCTCTTAAAAACAACCACTAGCCACACAGAGCCCCTTAAAAACAACGGAAACGTTATACACATATTGGCTGACGACCACTACATAGGAGCATAATGTCTGTTTTATGGTACGGTTTGTATAATGTACTGGAACAGAGAATGCCGTTCCTGCAGTTGGAGACGATTTTAAATATATCTGATTTACTCGGAAAGAGACTAAATGCAGAGTGAGGCCAAAGCTTGTGAAACCCTTTTGGACTCTAGTGTAATAAGATGGCCTACATCTGCCAAACGCAACTGAATAAAAACAAATACAACTGCGGCATATTTGACAGTATTTCTTGCCACTTAGATGCTTTGTTCATTGGACCATGTATTCAGGTCATATGACTTCATATGACTACAGCAGAAACCATATTGTAACCAATTCTAATTGCCAGTCACACATAGATTACAGTATGGTCATTGCTAATATTTAATAGTACGTGTCAGTATGACAACAAATTTATATTTTGTTAGTTTCTGAAACTTCACTTGAAATTGACAGTCCAAAACATTTCAAAGTTGTTCCGAAACAACCCCCAATAAATGAACAAGAAAGCACGTGCGCATGTATCTTTCCATCATAGTGGTGATGCATTTAATGCATAGTGACCTCCAATATTATGGGTAAGTAACCCCAACTTCACAATTACATATTTAAGGGGTCATTTAAAATATAAATATGAATATTTTGGAATTAGTAAATTTCTGCTGAAATTATAGACTCTAATTTTCAACAAGGATTTGTCCTTGTGGCAGGATACTGAATATATTTCCATTGTAATTACCGTAAGTACTACGAACAATTAGAAGTAGTTACAATATTGAATATTTTTCCATTGTAATTACCATAAGTACTACGAGCAATTAGAAGTAGTTACAATACTGAATATTTTTTCCACTGTAATTACCATAAGTACTGCGAGCAATTAGAAGTAGTTACAATATTGAATATTTTCCATTGTAATTACTGTAAGTACTACGAGCAATTAGAAGTAGTTACAATATTTAATATTTTTCCTTTGTAATTACCGTAAGTACTATGAATACTTACAGCTAATTACAATGTATAATATTTGTTGTGCTCGTTTATTTTGACACGGGCAAAATTATATAGTATTATGATGCGGGCGCTTGAATTAGAATAGGCCCGATGTGCCTCCCTCATGTCGTAAAATTGATGTCTTTTTCCCTGAGTGCATCACTTGATAGGTTTCCAGCTGAGAAGGTCGTGGATTTTGAAGAAAAAAATAATAAATCATATATTTATGCACAAATTTTGATTGTGCATTTTATGGACTTTACAATTTTTACATTTATCTTTATTTGCTATGCCTTTTCTGTGCTTCCTAAACTTACTCGACACTTTTTGCCAGGCTTGTACGGCTGTGTCGTTAAACCCTGTTGATACATGTACATATACAAGTGTAATAACTAAAGTGTGGATTTAAACATTAAATATGTTTCCGTATTGACGAGATAATGAGTGTGTCAGCGGATCATAACAGAGACTCACTTAGAAGATATGTTAAATTAAAAGTCATCCAATTATTACACAAGCGTACAAACACACACACACACACAAACAAAACCACTCAGACGGGCTCATTTTGCAAACACTATCTTTCTCTCTATCTGTGACATCGCACATATAGATGAAAATTGAAAGAGCAACGTTGAATCATGTCAGGATAACATAGTTAGGAAAGAATGGCAGATATGCTTTGTTTGTTAATAACAGCAACGACACAGACAGGCATTGGTGCCCGCACATAAGGGCAAGGGGTAGGTCGTGGGAGCTTGCACCCCCCCCCCCAATTTCATCTCTGAATATGTTTTGACCATCACCCGTTAAACTTAATAGCTGACTACTACATATTTGCCTCACCCACCCACCCCAAAATTAATTATGCAGGCGACTCTGTAGACAGACTTCAAATGATGAAATTATGCAAGATACATATGGTATCTTTCATAATTTCATAATTTGAAGTCTGTCTACAGAGTCGCCTGCATAATTATTTATATATATAATACAATAATAATAATAATAATAATAATAATAATAATTCAACGTGAAATATCGACAGCTAAGGCTTTTTCATAACATATATTGTTGGTAAAAGGAATTAAAAATTGATCTATTTCGACGGAACGACCAACAACTCCTGCAAACAAGCAATTAAATAAAAGACCATAAAGCGGTGAGATAAACTGAGAAGAACTTACAGGGAATAAGCTACTAAAATCACATGCCGCCAAATTAAGATTTCCGACTTAGTAATGATGGCGGTTTTCACTGCTAATACTTGAATTACTAAGGATAGAAAGTAAAATCTCAATGAAAACTTCTTGTCCCGCAATATTGAATTCGTGCATGAACATAACAATAAAAGGTAAAGACGTGTGTCAGTCTTGTAATGCAATGTTTGTTCGCCATTGGCGTCTTTGCGTTCGTTCGTGCAAGATTTCAGTCCTAATCCGGAGATTGCTTCTAAATCATAAAACATACGGGTAAATGTTGAAATCATTTGGGAGGGTGATTTAAGAATTTACTAAAATGAGTATTCTCAGCGCCACCATCTTGTCCCGAAATACCAATTTAAGTAATGATCATAACAATAGACGTTGGAGACGTGTCTGTCTTGAAATACCAGTTTGTTTGTAATTACATCTTTGGGTCCGTTCGTGGAGAAATTCAGTACGAAACCGGAGATGGCTTGTAAATCATCATAATACGAGTTACTGTTACATTCATGTAGGAGGGGGATATAAGAATCTGCTTCAAAGGAAATTCCGATGTGTGTCAGGAAAACATAAAATTGGGGGCGGGTATTATAAACTCAGAAGGTATTAGAGTTACATAGAAACTTAAGTGGAAAACAAGGTCTTTACATTAATTTATGCTGAAATTTGTTAAGCGAAATATATAGATAAGTCGATTTTGTTTATTTCTTCCGCGAAATTAATAGTAAAAACAACATTCTTTGTAATTCTTTTGTTGTAGTTGAACACAGTCTAACACGTTGTCGTTGCATATATTCACTCTCGTGATCCTCAGTTTCCTCTTCAATGTCATCAAGGTTCTAGTAAACAAAGGTTTCGTTTGCTGTGTTTGTCATATATATATAGTTTTACTTGGATGTAAGTGTATTTTCTGTCAAGACCATGCATTAATATCGAGAGTTTAATTGTTTTGCCTTAAACGTGGTTTACATCCAATAAACCGCTGTATAAATAAAACGACTTGCTTAAAGCCATGTTGTGTCGTTTAACATGTACTTGTTTAAGTTATTTAATTTTACAAGGGTTTTTCAACGTGTGAACTTTATAAACTGGTACGTATCTTGCATGACTTATTTGTAGGTATGTATCAAAATAAATAATAGCCACAGGTGAAGTTTATACTAGTAAATTCTATCTATATGGTTCGATAGTTACCGTCAGTTTATTTTGTACAACACACGTTCACTGTGGAAATTCTGACAAGATTGCACCGGCAGATTAAGCATTGTATTTTTGTAGCTTTTTAGGGACAGACCATTTAATTCTGTTGGGGGGTGGTGTTAAAATAATTTCCACCCCCCAAATAGCTTGACAAAATATTCTTGCTCTAAATTGTATTAAAGTAGAATTAAATATATCAGTGGCGTAACAAATAATGACCACACACACACACACACACACACACACACACACACACACACACACAAAATGTAATTATGGGGGCCCCCTCAATAAAAATGTTGTTTGATGGGAATTTTTGGCCCCCACTGGACAAGCCCCACCCCCTCCTCGAAGCTGCGGGGGTTACATAGGCGATTGTTACGCCAGTAACTTAAATCCATTATATTAGTTGGAAAAGAAGGAATTATATCCTAGTCCACCCTCACCCTCGCTACACTAAAATGAAATGATTTGTACTTTAGCACGAAACATAAACTCAAAATCTCAAAACTTTTGACTTTCTTAAACTTTGATTACAATGTAGTTAGTTTGTTATAACTAAGTAAGTTTTTAACTGATTCCTACACTGTTTCGAGACAACAACAAAAAACCCGACTAAAACAAAAATTTATTTTGTAACACTTGAGTAAATTATCATATATTACCACGTAATTCTGAGATTGAGGGTAATCGAGTTGCGGAATTTCGAGATTACAATTTAAGGCAAACTACCACGGAATTCTGAGTTTGCAGACTTTCAAGATTATAAGTTAACGCAAACTGTTCGTTCGAATCATGAGTTCAAGTAACAGCGTACACCCTGATTTGTCAGTGTATTTTGCAGCGGAATATCTGGGTCTCTGCAGTTCGAGGTTTGTGTGTGTAGTACACTGGCAAATACGGTAAATACTTAGAGATCTGTACAACTAAACTGAAAGGCACAAGTTGACTAGTTAATTATTCTAAGATACACTGGCGTGATGTCGCTTCACGACTCCAAATTATATTTGAACGTCACCCACTTATTGTACAATTACGGTATCAACCAAACAAAAAGTATCATTTCCAAAAAGCATCACTTGCTTGTTGACTGTTTCAATGTCCTTCCTTTAAGTTCTTAATTCTTTCTTTTGACCTTCTAGACTATTGCTCTTAACGCGATTTTTGGATGCTAGGACGTCTTGATTGATAGAAAGATGGATGGACCACTGACATTTTGACATTTAAGATTCAAATAGCTACACAACACGGATGAAACATGCGAGCGGGTAGACACGTACACAAACATAGGGTGGTAACTAGGGAACCAGATATGTAGACAGACTGGAACAAAATAAATGGAAATTGGTAATAACAAGGAAGGGTTAATGGATGGACGGCATGGATGTACAGAAAGACAGAGAGATAGACAAGGGGATACATATATCTGTGTGGTGTTTAAAGGCACATCAGCACAACTCTGGTTGTAAAATGCCGATTAAAAGTCACGCTGCAAAAAACGTAAAGATGAAACAAATTTCTAAGATCACTGTGAAGATAACCCTCTTTAAAAAGTGAACACATACTCCTTTACGCTAAAAGAGAAAAGGCTTGATAGATAGACAGATAGATAGATAGATAGGTAGATAGATAGATAGACAGACAGACAGACAGACAGATAGATAGATAGATAGATAGATAGATAGATAGATAGATAGATAGATAGATAGATAGATAGATAGATAGATAAGTATAGTCATCACTAATTGGACCCTCATAGTCCTAAAGATATAACAGGTTTTCAGTTTTCTTTTTCGCAGATGAAACCACAACAAGGGTCGATATCATTATTTTTTATTTTCTTACAAAAATAATAATATTAAAAAAGCATCAACAAAATATAGCAGGACAAAGTGAAAACTATAATGACAAAGTAAACATAAATGCAAATACAGTGATAAAGTACAATGTAAGAAAATACGTACTCTGGATAACTTTTTGCATCATTTTAACTAATTGTGTCACCTATTTATTTTTAACCAATTTTTAAAATACATTTTGTCTTATGGAGACACCTTCCAATAGAAAACAAAATATGTAGATGTCATCTTCATTTTTAAGCCAGATAAATTTTCACCAAAAAAAATACAACAAAATTTTAAAAACTGTACTATAGAAATATTATTGTGAGCAAAGTTGTTTAAAATAATTACTGCATATCTAAATTATTGCAGTCATTTATTATTAGTGTTTGGTACTAGGCACTGACTTTTAACTAAAACATCTCTGAAGAGTCTTTGGTAAATTTTTCTAATATCACTTTAAGAAAGTTTTGGTATGAAAATATAAGCTTTTATTTTAAAAAAATAATAATAAAGCATTAAGAATTTATTCAAATGAAATAGTGTAAAAAAATTTAAAAGGAAATTGATAATGATTCCATGTCTTAAAATACTAGTAAAAATACAGTGTCAATTTTTTATCAAGCGCGTATTGCATATATAATGGTCATATAAAAGTCCATACGATTTTGTTCATGAAAAATAGAGATATATTGATTAAAAGTAAAAAAAATAATGTACATCTATGGCAAGGACAATTTCATCGACAAGTAGATACGCCATAACCCTTTTAAATAAATTTAAAAATTGCTACGTGGATCAAAGTTTGAACGTACTCAATCGTTGACGGCCTTGAGCTCGATGTAATAAAGCTCGTAGAGCATGGTACTTGAAAAATCAAAATGCACAAATACTGATAATCATAAATTTTTGCAAGAATAACATTTAGCTTCAAAAATTTTACTTTTCCGCGATCACCTCAATAAATACTTTAAGTTGCAAATACGCTGAATACACTAAAGCGAATCTCTTTGAAGTACAAGAGAGATCAATTTAGCACTTAGCTTATTAACCAAGGGACAGAAGGAAAAAAAAGACATTATATAGAATTTTAAATTAAAAAACAGACTTTCTAACCACGTTTATGAAACCGATACAGAAGATCATACTTTTACTCGTTTCGAAGATACATGATAGTATTGCCCTATTTGTAATGACTTATGGATAACTAGCTGCCTTGAAGTACGGCATGAATATTATGCAAATATGTACAGCCACTGCGTAAGATGAATAAGATAACATGGGAAACACCCATTGAATGAGTATTAATGACATGCATGAAAATGTCTGCGACTATCAATCATAAGTCATTTTTTTATCATCAAAGCTTTTGAAGATGATAATACAGTCATTTGGACATGTGTTCTTTTCTGTATTTTAAGATTCCACAATATTGCTTGTGAAGTCACTTCCAAAACTTCACCTGAATCGTTCCTTCCACGCATTACATGCAAATGTGTGGGCGTCTTCAGCAAATTCAAACACTATCTGGTCACACAGTAATGAAGTTCTTCAATTACTGGTCAAAATCCACTCCAGGCATCAAAAGGCTGCCATCTCAGATTCCAAACAATGGAAAACTGCAATGTCTGAATGCCAAGAACAAACAACAGCATCAACCAAATTGGCTGCTACAGCAAACCATGTAAACGGAACGTGATGCGTTGAGTTCTTCACAAATAAGGTGTACAGAATTGATAAACCAACCTCTTTGATTGTTCAGTTTTCTTGATGATCCCTTTCTTGTAGTATTGGCGAATGGAACGACTAAGCTTGTCGTAATTCATAGCGGGTCTCTTCTTCCTTCTGCCCCAGAGTTTAGCAACTTGCACTGAATCTTCTATCTTGAAAATTCCACTAGCTCTGTCCACCCATTTGATGTAATTTTTATACTGTTCTGGCTGCAACAAAAGTTGTTTAAGAAACTGCCACAGTTGTATCTGGGGCTTGTGATCTGGCTCCTCGGGCAGTTTATCATCTGCAAAGACAAGGCAAGAGACAATGAAAACACTGGCTTCTAAACAGACGACACTATACTAGCGCTCATGCGCTCTTTCAAGAGGTTTAAGGTACAAGAACGTTACGAATCATGTATGGTTTATGTATTTTCTTTCATAGGCGATAACACCACCAGCAATCACACCTGTATCAATTTGATTGCATTCCCCCCCCCCCACCCATTTTACTGTTGTTCTTCTACATGAATGAATATTTGTTTTAATCCTAAGATAAAAATACTTAAATATTTCCCCTCGTGTAATGATGATTATGTAATATATGACGTGCTGCGGATACAATCTCTTTAAATAAATTGCGAGTGGATTTCCACTTTCATTTTCTTTTTCTTTTCCACGTAAACAGAAGTTGCATAACTTGAATTGCATAGAAAAGATATGCTACAAGCAAATGTACATTATAAAGATATTACTGACATTTCATTTTTTGTTTAATTTATCGTGCACAAATAAAAATCCGTTTTTTGCTTTCTACTTACCAAAGGGTAGTTGAAAACGATTGTGGTGGGTTTCGAACGACGATGACGAAGATGAGTCGTTTGAAAGGCTATCCTCACTGGAGGTACTAGGGCTGGGGGACAAACTCATTGCAGGAACTGGGCATTGGTTGAAGCTGGGCTGCTCTTGCACATCGTATGAATTTCCAGCTGGTATATCACGTGCTGCATTAGACAGGATTGTATTGTGCTAATTGTTATAAATGACTTGGATTTATTTAAAGGTATGTGAGGATTCGGGGCAGATGGATTGTTTAGCCAAAATAGCACTTTTCCTTCTTCTCACCACGAAAATGGAGGAAAGCCTCCATTTTTTATGATTTAGTTGTAAATGCGGACGTATGATTTTTACTAAAATATAACTTGTGTAGTCAGGTAAATGTAACAAAAAAAAAAAAAAAAAAAAGAGGCGACAGTGGGAGAAATTCTCGTTAGTGTCAAACACGTAAACATTATTGATCGAATTAATCGGTGTTTATAATGGTATATATTATCTTAACAACCAAATTAAAAACGTTAAAAAAAAAAAATTACAAGGAATGATACTTTAAGGAACTTGGATTGATTAAGGACCTATCTTTATTTTTTACTCACCACATTTCCAGATGTCCAGTTGAGAGTATAGCGTTGGTCCTTCATCATATGCCCTTAACTTGAACTCTTCCTCCGTGAGAGAGCATAAGTCTGCTCCTCTCAAATTGAAATACTCTAATTTGATATTATTAAAGCTGAAGTTGTACACTCTGCATTGCCACTCAATCCACCTATGTACGTCATCTACGGACCAGCAATAGGGATCTATTAAAAAAAAAGTGCAATTGAATATAAAAATCTTTATTCACCCATCATTACTTTAAGGATAGTTGTTGTTGTCTTCAGTGAACTTATATTGTTTTCATATCAACAGCCCGTGACTACGTAGAATTAAACTTGTCCCTTAGTCATGCGTGACGTGTAGTTTTTACTAGCATAATAGAGTGGCTTTCGAGCGAGAAAACATTATTTAATGGTCGTGTAAATACATGTGAAGCAGTTAAACATGACGTCATTTTATATGAATGTACTGTTAAAAATAAGACTTTGACCGCATACAATTTATGCAGAATGTAATATTTTATCGTAAACAATCTCTGTCTCACTCTTTCAATCTGTCTCTCACACTCTCTCTAAAAAGCTTACCATCATTAATTTGTAAACAACAGCACGTTGCGTTGATGTCTTGCTTAAGTCCTTGGATAATTTTGGATTCCATTTCTCTTATATTCTGTTCCTCGGTGTGGTACACATTCGGACTGGGGAACGTGTCCGAGTTAGAACAGCAATCCATTCTGACAGGAATTTCTCGTTTGATGTTTGGTATTTCAATGTCATAGAATGAGAGATCTTGAGATCCCGCTTGATCTAAATCCAGTAAATCAGGACTATCTCCTCTTTGGCCGACTAGATCAGAAACCTCAGTTACGCAAACCGGTCTGTTGGATTGGACTGGTTGACCAAGAAAATCTCCAGACAAGAAGTCGGTAAATGTCTGATTGCTTCCGTTGGATTTAAGTAGCATTTCTATTTTACTCTCTGAATAAGCTGTTGTCACACCAAATCTAGCCGGATGTATTGTTACTCTATCTAATTTTGCCGGCTGTGGAACCTGCCAAAGAAAAGGAAACTATAAACAGTCTCTTTGCAAAATATCAATGACAAATATAAATCATTCGATAGCTTGATTGACAGTTCATATCATCGACATTTTAAATAACATGGAGTTGTTAAGTGTTTCGATACTGAAGTGACACCAAGGTATCACGCAATATTTGTATGATTTATATTGGTCATGGAGACCAAGCTAAGCTAAGTACATGTAATTTCAATTTGCCGAAGTTGAGAGAGAGAGAGATAGAGAGAAAGCATTTGTCAAAGTACCAATGGGTATCAGTGTTATTTGTTGTGGCGCGTCGCTGAAAACCGTTTCTAGCACAACGCTGCACTTCAGTGATGCATTAACATACTTTTTTAGAGTACAACTGCACCTCACATCAACGTAATATGTACGTCATGTATGGCGAATTCTAAGAAAAGTGCCACAGCTGCAAAATGCATAAGGTATATTTCTGCTTATCTCTTGCAGATACTGAATGAACACGGTTTCATTAATATTAACTATTACTCGTGTTTCTGTTTTTTTAAAGCTGTACAGTGTATTTCTGAGCGTACATTACGACTTTAAATCGATCAAGACATATCGCACTGTCAAATAATGGAAAAGTAAACCCTGTAATACACGTACTGTAATCAATACCTACAGCAATTATTGTAATGATATACACTAGACTGTGGCAACACTGTACATATATACAACAATCTGTGACAGCAATATACAGATATACAACATGATGTGACAACACTGTACATATAAACAATGAGCTGTGACAGCACTGTACTACATACACTTGACTGCGACAACATTCACCAAATGTGCTAGTCATAAAATTGTTTGGGGTAATTCACGCTTAAGTTATTTGTACTTTTCTTTAATTTCATACTTAAGACAATTTCACAATATAACCTATAAAACAGATTGCGCGCGTGTGTGCGTGCGCGTGTGTGTGGTGCACTTTAAAGCCGTACTTCAATAAATGTTTAATATTAGGAAAGCCGTTCATTTTTAAAAAAAAACAACTTAATTTCAATATTGATTGATAAAGTTTCTGTTACATTTTTTATACTTTGATTTCTGTTTCCTTGAACCAAAGACATCACATATATATGTATTAGATCTGAAACCATCAAAAGGAAAAAAGCAATATCTCTACTTCAACAAACAAAATTTTAATAATTTATTATTCGAATTTTACTTACATTCTGATCAAGTCTTATCAGTTCATCTTCTTCATCTAAACTCCCTTGGCTACACAGGGATTCATAACGCTGAATTAGGGCTTCGAAGTCTGCAATAATAATAATATTACTTTTCAAAATAAACTTACAAAGTCCAGTTTCTGCAAGAAGCAATTACAATCTGCATCAATTTCAGCTGAATATTTGTTCAGTTAGCACCTGCACAAATTGTATTTGTTCCCAAAGTTGTCTATTTATTACATATGCAATGTCATAGATGCTTCAACACACTATTTTTAGTTTCGTGTCGGGAAATAATTGTAACTTACCGTGTTGCATTTTAACGCTCCTGTTTTCCTCTACGGATCGGACACATGTGATTGTGTACTTTTGCCGTACGAAGTTTATATAGCGGTTGTAAACTACTCAAGCACAATGTTTCTAAGAAGGAGTCCCAAATAAGGGAAAATAATTTAGTGTATTAAACGAGGTTTTAATATGAAGAAAAAAATTCAGTAGCTATATTCCTAATACAGTAAATGTGATAGTTTGTTTAACTGCGAAAAAGAATAAATATGTGAAAAAAGGTTAATAGAAAGTATGTTTTAGTATACATTTGTTAATTAATTTATCATTTGTCCCTTTGCCTTGCCTCTATTATATCCTTGGTTATGATTGGTCATGACGTAGAGATTGACTCACCTCAAGGTTAAATCTAACGATAGTAGATGAAATGCAATGGTTCGCATTGTAAACAAAACTGCTGTACAGGTTAGTGAGTACGGTTATGCAGAGGAAAACCAAACTTTTAATTGTAGATAGTGATAAATTAGTGGAAATAACGGAGAAAATACACCAAACCATTACATGTTTTGGATATAAAGGCGGAGAATTTTGTCCCGCGAATCAGAAGTTATTTCAAACACGCTTTGGTGTGCCCGATGCGTATAGGTACCTATACTCGGAGTATACGTGGTAGCAACATTGACTCTGTTACAGTTATGTAGGTCAGACTGTGCCGCGGAGAGGGAGCGGTCGCGATAGGAATTGAATTAGAATACAAACTAGTGTTTAATTGCAGAAATTCTAACTACTTCCCATTTAAACACCCTCTTTAACACCTTTCACTTGTCTGTATTCGTTATTTTTTCTTACAAAAATATTAGAAGTTAATCTAAAATAAAAACTACATCAAAATATTATTTAATTATAATCACACTTAGTTCTAATGTTAGATTTTGCCTGCCAGGTATCTGAATTTGATTTATTTTTTTAAAACAAACATATTCTGCTCAAGTCTTTTCTTTTTTAAATACCGTTGAACCTTCTGCACAAGTTTGACTAGTTTCTTCTTCCACAAAGATATTTTATAAGTATTTCATCATCATCATCATCATCATCATCATCATCATCATTTGTTTTGAGCTACTTGAAGTTTATATTTTAGATTTGATTGGTTTGCACAAAGAGTAGGCGTGGTATAACGATAATGAAGAGGGAGCTGCAGAGGATTAGTGGTTTTCACGCCGGAATCGCGACCGAAAGGGTACTAGATCGAACCCTACTATCAGACAAGTCTGTATCAGATATCGGTGTGTGTACTTTATGTTTCTAACAGCTTTTTTTTTAAAGCATGATTATATTTCGCGGAGAGAGCGAATTCTCCTTTTCGATGACATTTATGCTTTACATCACAAGTTATATATCAAATTGTTTGCTAATATTTGTACGTTGGGAATTTCACTGTTACTTCGTTTGTAAATACTGAGGTTCGGGTATTCGAAATGCGTTATTCCTATTCACATTCGATGACGATACTCTGCTGATAATGAAAATGACGAGTCTGATAACCGTAGTCATTGCATCATAATGACCATTATAATGACCAATACTACAACTATTGCGAGTCTGATAACCATAGTCATTGAATCATAATGACCATTATAATCGCCAATACTACAACTACTTCGATAGGTAGGTTTGTCGTAAATGGTTTTTTTTGTTTATTTTTTTTTTTGTTTTTTTTGTATGTATTTCATTTAACCCCTTTTTTATTTTATTAACCCCGTAATAGGTTTACCAATGGGTCGGGGGTTTGTGTCGTAAATATAGTTTCCGATGTGCTTTGAACCACTGTTATAAAGATAATGTATCCATAACATCTTATTTTCAACATCATCACCATCATCATCACCATCAAAAGAACATGCCATGAAAAGTAATATGTGATCACGGTTGTGTCCCTTTTCATTTTAATCCGCTTAGTTAATACGAAACACACTATTATTTATATTTTCAGTGTCAGAAAGTAAGTTTAGTATATTGTACTAAGGTGAATTTGTTTTCTTCCAAATATGATGTAACAGACCTAAAGTAAATCTGATGAGACCCCGAGTGGCCGAGTGGTCTAAAGCGCTCACCGTTACGGATCATTGCCATCTCGCCTCTGTCTGCATGGGTTCGAGTCTCTGGTTCAGCCAGTGTGAGAAAGCTTGCCAGTAGCTTCTCGTGGATCTGTGGTTCTTTCCTGTGTTTTCCCGGGTTCTTCGTCCACCATTTATACTGGCCGCCATGAATAACCTATCTTGTACTGAAAAATGGCGTTAGACCCTACAACAACAACAACAACTACCCGTTGGTCGGTGGTTCCTTCTAGGGTGTTCCCGGGTTATTCTTCCAACAAAATATTCTGGCCGCGATGTATACAGCTTATCATATGCTTTAAAATGGCGCCCCACAAAACTAAAGCAAACCATACACACGGTTAAAATTGTATCAGGTAATCTAAAGGACTTTCTTTGATTCTCCCACCCGTATAAAAATATTGTTAATATTCAGTTATAATTCATAACTTTATCTATAACTGAGTTCTAAATCCTGCCCATCACCTCGTCACCGGATTAAGGAAATATATCAGCTCTCCAAAGATCTCCTTAGGGGCGGACCAGCCACAACCCAATCCACCTCCCCGTGGGATCTTATTATTCGAAAATGTGACACAAGCTTTTGTGGTAAAGCTATGCATGGAATTAAACATTTCGAAAATTACGGGGGTTGGTTGTGGGAGGTGGGTAAAACAAATGATGCTGACGGATTACGCCCAGTTAGTTTCCTGCTAATTTTGGAAATCATTACTCTGTCATGCATCGTTTTAAGTAAAAAGAAATAAGAAATACAAAAATATTGAATAAGATAAATACTTGTTTTGATATTTACTTAGCAGACTCCATTTTCCCCCAAATTTAAGAGAAATCTAATGTAAAGGGGCAAATAGATACTAATGGCAATGTCGATGTCGATAATATTAATTATCTAGGTTATCTTGCGTCTTAAATACTCATGCGTTCCTATCATTTGGCTTCAGAAGACTTCATTATTTGAGGATGTGTTCTGTTTATGAATAAAACTGGCATTTGTAAATAAGACAGGTATTCTGTTATGGTTGACGATCTATTTAAAATAGTCAGCAGATGTCAGTCAATAACATTATAACTAAATATTTTAATAATAAATTATTGTTCTCTTAGACATATATACTTTTATGTCCACGCACTTTTCGACAAAAAAGGACTATGATGTTCAGTTATGTCCGCGCGTACGTGTTCACTGTGTTTCCTTCACACCTAAAGCAAAAGACATCTGCCTTAATCTAAATTTAGAAATGCGTGCAGATTTTCAATAATGTGTGTCCAGTATTAATATAGTGGTGGATTTAGTCATGGGACATGGGGTGTCGAGGCGAGGGATGGGGGTGGGGTAAGGAACAGTTTTGTATGTCTTGGAGAAAAAGGTGCGACATCATTATTCTTTCTTTCTCTTCTACGGCGAAGTCATTATGTTTTCGATTCAAAACTTTTTCATCACATGTGATATCGTGAACTAATCCATTAAATTTGAATGTTATTTTTCTTTCATAATCTAGAATCTTTCGGGATTAAATTGTTTAATATTCTCTGTAAAATAGATTTTGATCACGTTATTAATATTTTATTGTCCCTGATGCCGAGAAATAGCAAACCATTTTTTCTGAGACGAATAAGTTTTGCTTAACACGAAATATCACGCCAGTGTTCTGTACCTATGAAGTGTTTCTGTTTGTGTTTTTTCTTCTTTAAATTCCGTCATGTTTCAGATATTGCATTATTGAAAAATCTATGCATGTATCGTCTTTCTTATATTTAATTCCGCATTGCAAGAATTACTCTTTATATAATATTTTTTGTTAAATGTTTAGATATATGAATAATGGCACATTTTTTATCCCTTAAAATTTGTAAACGTAATAGTTCAAATGACTTTTCAATATTATATGTAATTTACTCCTAATATTTTTCCCTCATCAATCAATTGCCTATTTTTGTAAATATATTCTTACAAAGTCTGCCAATCAATTGTGCATGCGTCTTCGGTCTACCTTTCCATAATAAAAAAGGGGTACGGTAATTGTGGTTGATCATTATTTTTGGTGGGTACACTGCTTCTGCCCTACCCATCACGTCACCACAATTTCATTGTGGCATACTAGTTTTCACTCAGGCCTCAGTCATTGGTTAATAATCAGCCACTAATACTGTTACTGTAGAGGATTAAAACCTCAGGCTTTAATGGTTATTGGACGAATGACCTCTAATTGCTCTGATAGGCGTATAACTACTTATTGAGAAGCGTTGTGGCGTGAGAGTCGATTTATGACTTAGATGTAAATAAATTCGCCCATAAAAAACTTTTTCTTAACAGACGAGCGCAGTCTCTGTAAGGGTAAATAAATAAATAATATTTCATTTTCTGCATTCATTATTGATTCGTTCACTTTTAATTCATTCTCTTGGTTGTTTCGTATGTCAGTCTTCCTTGCACTGAATTCAAAATGAACCTCTTTGGGGCTACTTCGAGAATTTTCACTTTTGCTGTTTGACTTTATTAAACAAAAACTTATATTTCTTTTAAACGTATGTTGAGGGGTCGGCTAACCGAAGCGTTTAAAGATATAAAAGTGTAAACATTAAACTATATGTGAAAAGTAATTCTTGTTCATTTTCATGACGTCAACATGTTTTAATTACTGAACATGGTATCCAAAAGACGCAGTGTCGTTGGACCATCAGTGGATGGTCGTACAATTATGTTTTTCGAGGACAGCGACGATGTCTTCTTTTCGCACATTGTAACCTACTTTTGCACTATCACGGCAACTGTCCGTCAACTATCTCAAAACATAAATTTCAAGGACAAGTTGACCAATCTAATCATTTTATGTTTGGTTTTTATCTAATATTATTATTCCACATCGGACTGGTCAAGTGATACGTAAAGAGACCAATGATTTTCACTCATAAGTAAAAGTCCTCTGCCCATCGCCAAGTAATTTTTCACGCCCTCCCCCCCTTATAAAAACCCTCATCCACTATTAAACAAATAATTATGCTAATTAGCGTGCGGATCATTCTCCTCAAATCCGATCGGTTATATAGTATTAACAGGAGGACTAATCTGAATTTTGCGTCATTTTTTTGTTTGTTTAGGGTGGGGGATGATTTTCTGGTCATCTATGGATTCGCAGAGGATGAGAATGAAGGGTTGTTACGGATATTGTTGTTAATAAGTGTGTCCGTAATGGAATGAGGGGCTGGAAATAAACGCTAGTCCGCTAACCAGAGGCCAACGATTTGGCCGATGGATCACTAAAACAACCTGTCGTCACTAATTCATCGGAGCTGAGAAAATTCACTATCATAACATTTAACAAGTGGTATATAGTGTCTGTATAAAATAAAAGGCGATGCGCCATTCCGTTTCAGGGTCATTTGGATTGTTTAATGTGTTAAATGAATACCTATCGACACCCTGCTTAAGGAAATGCGATAAATCCCTGGGCGGAAATAGGTGTATGTTATTTCAAGCATCAAGTACCTTACGGTGTTTTACTGTATTTTGTCTCATGTATTATCAAGTGCCCTACTGGCAGCTCCTTTCTTTTTAAGTTAGGCATGATCATCTGCATCTCAGCAGGTTTTTTATTCCTAAGTTGGTACTTTTGCTTTCAATTAAAATATTGGTTTTAACCTAAAATTTAAAGTAATCCAGCATTTTCCCCCCAGCCTTCGGATTATCCTAAATTTTGCCTTGTTGTAGTTACCTTGATACTAAGTTTAAATTTAAAAAGAAATAAAAGCATTTACTTGCTATATATTAAGTTATGCGCTATGTGTAGATACCAATATTACATATGTATTATTATGTCATTGTATGTCTTGCAAATCATGTTTGTCTTTGTCTTTATTGTTTTGTTTTTTTAAAGTCATGCCTGTAAAAAGCTCATTGGCGCTTATGTTGAAGTGTTGTTTTAAATCATGCCGACTATAAATTAATGTAAGTTATTTTATCTTGGACTGATCATTGTTGAAAGTCTTCGCGCATTTGCCTTCAAACACTGATTTGAATATGGATGAGGACAAATTATTAAAGAGTATCCATCCGTATAACTGGGATCGTCGGTCTTTTAGTCGACGAGTCAGGGTAAACGGATGATATTGTATCAGGTTAATATTGGCCAATCGGAAAAGGCCGCGTTGACATACTCAACGAAAAAATCCAGTAGAATACCGAATAACGTTTGTGAAATAAAATTCCTATTGATTTAAGGTGATGTTAATGGTTAGTAAATGTTGAATTCAAAAACGAGTTGACGTGTAATTAAATTTTGCAGGATCAGATACATTTGCATAGAATCAGCAAACTATTGATTGCGGTGATCCTGTTTGTTAGTGAAAGGCATACTTTCAAGTCTTGTGAAATTTTTCAAGTCCTTCTCCGTGGAAGAAGCACTTCATCCCGTCGTACATTTGGTCATGGCTCAAAAAGATTTATAAAAAAATAGTTGACCTGTCTAATATAAAAATCAATAAAATAAATATTAAAAGCTTTATATAGGATAGAAACAATATAGAAACGTTTGTGATTATATTTGTGATTTATTCGGTGTTTGCTACTTTTAATTTTAGTTAAATGATTTTGATCTTTCTCCTTCTGCTCTTAATCAGAATCTGGAAATATTATTTTTCAAGATTTTTTTATTTCCCTAAAATTGGTTGAAGTTGTGCAAACTTCAGTTGTAATAGGATAGCTCAAGCGCATCTATTTAGAACGTTTTGGGCTAGTCATGAGTTTTAAACTGCTGGATATTTTCCACATTATGTAGTCACCTTACATAAAAATTGATCTGTCATAGTGAATGTTAGAGTTGTACAGGTTCGAGTCCTTTTTAAGTACACATACACACACACACACACACACACACACACACATACATACATACATACAATGATTATTTTCACTGTACAAATATGTTATTTAGAAGTATGTCATAATCAGTGGATACAATTTAATTTTGTATTGATAAAAACGTGTTCCCCCCCACCTCGCGACCGCCTCGGATGCGGGAGGTCGTGGGCTCCATCCCCTGCCAAGTCATACCAAAGACATGAAAAAATGGTACTAACAGCTGCCTCGCTTGGCGCTCATCATTAAGAGGTAAGTGTTAGGAGTGGTCGGCCTGGTGTCAGCATAATGTGACTGGGTGGGACATCATGCTACATGTCTGCGGCATGATGTCCCAGTGCTAGACATCACTATAAACTGCCACACTGCAGACAATGTAGCGATATGACTGAATTTTTTTTAAAGCTACGTTAAAAACCCAAATCACACACAATCTCTCTCTCTCTCTCTCTCTCTCTCTCTCTCTGATACACAGGTTGTATACAGGTAACATGTAACTGCTTTTTCTTCCCTTTTATACTCAGTCAATACCGCATTGAAAATACATAGATCAGTTGGTTACCTGCTACACAGAGAGTTCAATAATCTTGTTCACACAGTTGGCTAAAGAGAGGAACGTAACAAATTTATCTTCCCAGCTGAACACTGTGTAAGTCGTTGACTCAATGTTAGTGATCGCAGTCAGTTGTCAACCACTGTTTACCACTGGATAAATGGTGTCATTTTGAGTCAGTTAGGTCATAGGATTCTGTGCAAATCTTGCCGACGATTGTGGTCACCAGAGAGAGAGAGAGAGAGAGAGAGAGAGAGAGAGAGATCACTTTCAGGAGCGCACATGAACATAAGTCAAACAACGACAAACGGAATTTTGTAGAACGGTATATTTATTTCATTTTAATGGACTCAAATATATGATTATTACTTTAAAATAAATTTTAAAAAATACTCATTTGAAATATCACATAATTTCGTGGTATTTGTAATCTGCATAGCAAACTTCTTTACTTCATCCCTTCAGCTAGCGATGTCTCCAAATCCCATAGGCATTTTAGGAAGGGAAATTAAGCAAAACAAAATCAGGAATTTTACATAAATTGACAGTTTATCAATGTGATTTTTTATTGCCAAAACAATTTCACTTTTGCATTATCCATCAAAAATACCCGCAACTATTACGAAACATCAGTATGATCATCATCGCTAGCCAAGGAGCGTCTATTCATTCCCTATGCAACCGAAATCAGTTAACCAGCTCGTTAATTAATTAACTGTTTGCGTGATCTGTGGGTATTAAGGCCATGTAAAACGTTACTCACTGTCAAAAATGTGGTTGGCAATACACCGACCTCCTTCAGCATGTGGCCTCGTCATACATTTTAACAAGGCAAAGTGCTAACGAATTTCAGTGGTACGTGCTTGAAAAATGTCGACTTTAGCTACTCATAGAACTTAACCAAGATACAGACGAGTCACAGTTACTAAAATTCCAAACAATTGACCTTGAAAGTAGACCTGACAAAACACAACTTCACCAATTTCAGATCTGTTCATTCCAGTTTCTCGTCCTTACATCAGCAGCTTACATTCTAGCGTGAAAATTGGAGTTATGTACAACGTTTATGTGCCATTTTGAATGCTCTCACGTATTTCCTAATTATTGATTTTCTATTTGTACACTCCTCACATGTATTAGTTTCTTATTTATCATAACTTTCTCTGATTCTTTCCGAAATCACCACTGTACAGTGCTAAACCTTTCATGTCTTGTTCTCTGCATTTTTAAATGAACTCTCCTTATGGAGGATTAAAGATTTGTTTGTGTGATTGGTTGATTGATTGATATTCAATGAGGCGATTTCAACGATATTCACAGGCATCGATGGGTTCGATGTTAGGTATTAACAGATGAGAAGATTACGATAACTAATAATCGTTACTAATTTCGGTTGCATGTGCTTGGTCACCTCGCTTTTATAAGAATTGATTTTTTTAAATATAATATTATTGTTATATATTGGAACGTACTTCAAAGCTAAGCCATAATTATAATAGATAAACCTAAAATTCCGTATTTAAATTAGATATGAGGTATATTGATGATATGTCACATTTCTTTTTTTTTCCACCTAGGATGTAAGTACTTAAAATCTAAACCATAACTTTTTTGGATAAACACGGAAAATCCATAAATAAAATACATATGAGGTAAAACAGTGATCTAGGTCACATTTCTTCTTTTTTCCCCGTTATCCCGTTTCAAAGTAGGCCAGTATAAATGTGACGGTTTAAAAACTTTCAAAACTTAGGCTGAGGGAGGGGATTATGTCCTATCTTTCAATTTGCTTGGGGGGATGGGGGATGTTGTCCTAGGGGGATTCTTTCCTACACCCGTCGTGTATACCGAGGCCTCTATAATTATTTCCTAACGATCTCCTTATTCAAAGGTAACAAAGGAATCTGATTGGATGTTTCTTTCAGCTTCATCTAGTCCGAGTGCAGGTCAGTAGATTTCTATCAGATAGCTAAATACACAAAAGTTTGATGTGGGAATAAGCGGATCGACGACCCTTGGTTAGCGAAGATGATGTAATGTACAGAAATGTAAGTATACGAAAATAGGTCTTGGGATGAGCATGTTCGTTCAGAAACCTTTTAGTATAAACGTCCGATGGATCCTCAGTTATGATTGGAAAGGTTAACAGGAGGACACGCACAAGTTAAATAAAAGTACACGAAGCTAGTCCAATGAGATGCTGTGTTTTATTTAGTTGTCTCGCACGACTTGGAAGCACTCATTCATAGCATAACTTTGTGATCGCTTACACCTACGCGGTAATTAAACACTGCAGTAAAATGCTGTACCTACGTCAATATCCGCCTATTTTAGAGAAACACGAGATATATTTAAAATTACAGAGGAGGAAAAAAAATCTATGTCAAAATATCTCGGTCAATATCATTGATGCTATAAATAGTACCAGTGGTATTGTACATGTGTAGATTGTTGTTGTTGTTGTGGGGTATAACGCCATTTTTCAGCACACGATAGGCTAAACATGGCGGCCAGTATTAATGGTGGAGGAAGAACCCGGGAAAACCCTGGAAAGAACCACCGACCCACGAGAAGCTACCGGCAAGCACCTGTGTAGAGGAGACGTCAATGAAAACAACAGAGCAAAACGGGGTTAGAGTAGCTACGTTTGGTTCCTTGGATATACCTCTGCCAATCAAACTACGTATAATACATGACAGTGTTTTGGTAGGAAGGATGGCAATGGTTTATTTTATACAGTGAATTGATTTGAATTTATCAGTATCATCGTCGTAACTGCCGTTCGTCTTGGTTATAATTTTTTACAGAGTTCGTCACCATTGGTGACCTCATCTCCACTGTTATCGTTATCATCGATGTTATCGCTAATGTAAACGTGGTTTTATTCTTCGTCGTACTAGAGAGCATCATTTCTGACAGTGAAAGATTTTGTTGGAGTAAAGAATAATTATGGAATTTTCCCATTAAATGCAGTCTCACGCGATAGAGTTCCCTATTTATGTTTTTATACTGTGTGTACGCCAGCCCTTCTAATACCAGTTTCGTTTCAGAAAATAACTCAATCTGTCGAAGAGCTGCTGTTACCAAACTATGTGCATGGCTTGCATTTGGGGTGAGGAAAAAAAAACCCAATGATTTCGGGTTAGAAGGTCAAAGGTTAAGGTCACAGTATGAAAAAGAAAATTGGATTCTGCACAATTTTTTTTTTTACAGCAATATACAGTTACCAACCTCTGAGAATGACTTGCACTTGGTATAATAAAGAATCCTGTAGATTGTGGTGGTCACAAGATCAAAGGTCAAGGTACCCCCTATAGAAAAGGATGTTGCGTCATAACTCGGGTTCTAGAAGACGGACCTTGACCAAAATTTGTGGAGGGCATGCAATTAAGGTAGGAAAATGCATATTGATGTGTGACTGAAAAGGTCAAGGGTCAAGGTCATTATGCCTCCAAGAAAAATGATTTTGTCCTTGAGCACGTTCCTTAACATACTTTATAGATAGCTTGCTCTTAGGATAATTGAAAAAAGATTATGTAATGTAAAGATTATAAATCATGGTTTTAGTACGTCAAATAAGAAAACAAATAGTTTCTGCACATTAAGTTTGGTTAAGATCGCATTCCTTTACCTAAAGTCAATGTCAGTGTGACCCATTGGTCAGTAATCTCCCGAGTCAACTGTACCTAACTAATGCCTATAGAGAAGATTGTCAATCACGTGGCTTTCGAATAATGCACCGTACACGGTATTCTCGTTCGAGCTCTGTTCCCCAGTACTTTGCAGTAAAAACCCGTATGTATATGTATGTTGTTCGTGAGAATTTCCAAACTAAATATCGTAAAGCAATACAAATTGCGAAATTTAAATTAACAACTTTATTGCAGCTTTTTATGTTTATATGCCCCCGTGAGGATACACTTTGAATTAAGTTACATAACAAATTCTGGGATAAGATCCAATTGTAACGAGCCAGGGTGGGTGGGATCATAATTGCATAATGATTAGACTAAAATGATATTATATGTCTTTCAAAATATCAAACATATGTGAAGTGATCAGTGTTTTTAGGCATCGAGATTGCTGTTATAGTAGTTATCAGTTCGATTAGAACACATGCCACGTATGCTTGAACGTTGATTGTAGGGAATTGTCAGCATAAAAGTGAAAGAACATTTCCTACCTCTTACATATAATGCAATTTAAAGTTGTTGTTGTAGGGTTTAACGCCATTTTTCAGCACACGATAGGCTATACATGGCGGCCAGTATTAATGGTGGAGGAAGAACCCGGGAAAACCCCGGAAAGAACCACCGACCCACGAAAAGCTACTGGCAAGCTTTCTCACATACCCACATTAGCCGAATCCGAGACTCGAACCCAATTTAAAGTAATTTTATTTTAAGAATTACAGACCAATATTAGTTGGATTCTCCTCCGAGGTGCTCAATCTTCGTGTTATGGAAAGGATACATGGGTCATGGAAAGGTTACATGGGTCATGGAAAGGGAACATGAATTATGGAAAGGATACTTGGGGTAATAGAAACGGTACATGGGTTATGGAAAGGATAAATGGATCATGGCAAGTGTACATGGGTCATGGAAAGGGTACATATATTATGGAATGGATACATGGGTTGTGGAAAGGATACATAGATCATTCAAAGGGTATATATATGAAAAGTTTCGTTGTACTTTTTGTAAGAATGCAATTGAATAATTTATGTTCTGAATGACTGTGTCTAGATCATAACATTGAAGAAGAGATGGAGCCAGGGGCAAACATAGCATATATATATATATATATATATATATATATATATATATATATATATATATATATATATATATATATATATATATCCAGCTTGCACGTATAGGCATGCATGCATGAGTCATAATGATCTACGCCTACAGTCAGTTACTATGTATCAACATACACTAACATTTATTGCGTTGCAAATTCTTAAATGAGAAGTGATTTGAAACGTTCAAATTACAGAAAATAGTGATTTCAGAAATACGACATTCTATCTTGAAACTTTCAAGAACACAAAACAAAATAAGCCTTCCTTGATGCTTATAATACACTTCTCAGTTCGCATCCCGCATAAAATTGTAATGGCAGAGTTAGACCCGTCTACTTTCAAAGGTAGGATTTAGATTATCTTGCGCTCAAGATTAAATGATAATCCTGAGCTCAAGAAATAATAAAGTTTCCAAACATACAGCATATAACGATTAAAATATTTCTACCGACACTTTGGCATACGAGACATTTCCTTGCCTCCAATTTGTAAGTAATTTAGATCCGTGGAATCTTATAAAAGACAATGATTTGGTCTTTAATACGTTTGCAGCCTTTCCGTTTAATATGTTTATTTTTAAAGGTATACGATGATTCTTTGTGATCGGCCTATTACGTTACGTTCGCAAAACAAGCGTGTGATTAAATGTTTTATTCCAAAACCGATTTTAAATTGACAAGACGAACTTGTTTGCCCCTAAGAACTTGAATGATTCTTTAACCAGCCAAATCCATCCAGATAGTTTAGTTCGGTCTAAGTTTTAGAAACCACGAACTTATATTCTGTTGGTATGTATTACACTCAGCAGAGAGATACCCCTCTTCGAAACACGTTTTTGTGTATTTGTCACATATAATGAACGTGCACTGTGTTCATATTCTGTTTTGAAGAGTCCATTACAAATATTTAGGTAGAGTACATTACAAATATTTAGATAGAGTCCATTGCATATATTTAGGAAGAACAGGTTAGAGTAGCGGGACAATAATCTTTTAAATCTTCTAATACTGACACTATAAACGCAAGAATTCTTTCTCTG
>CM068836.1:45510641-45713141 GCA_028554795.2 Sinohyriopsis cumingii | reverse complement strand
TAAGAAATTCAATATTTCTTAAGGTGCTTTGTTGAAATTTCTAACGTGTTTATTATTCTTGGTTTTTTTTTTTTTTTTTATTTTTTTTTTTTACATGAACTCCCTTTCATTGATACAGGCTTCAAACTTTTAAAATAGCAGAACAATCCGACCAGACTATAGTCCGGTCTGACGTAAAGGTTTAAGTGCCTGACCAGACTATAGTCCAGTCTGAAGGTAAAAGTTACACTGCCTGACCAGACTTTATTGCTGTGAGGGCAGCAGAGTTATAACGGTAATTTGAATGGCCTTATATATCCGCTTTGCCGTCTTCTATTTGAGTTGGGACTTGGCTTACAAGTGCTACATGCATGATGTAGACAAAATGGCCATGCCTATTTATGGCAAAATCTTTCTTAGGATTCCTTATTAATTTAAGGTATGTCGCTGGAAATATGATATAATTCAGGCCACACATGTATGCAGATAATTTGGCAGTCTATATTCAGCGCCGGATTAATTCCTTCCAAGAGCCTAAGCACTGAAAATATTATTGTGCCCCTCCCGCAAGAATATGAAACTCACAAAACAATATTAAAAGCTAAAAAGGTGGGAAAACACCAGTGTTGCCATCATTCCAGATCAAAGTACTCGTAATACAGATCGAACTCTTCATATATAAGTCATTCAGTTTTATCATCAACAATTAATTTGAATTTTTGTTCTGGTACCCATGTTGGACTGGTTCCCTAAGCACGTGCTTAGTGTCCTTAAAGGGTAATCCGGCACTGCCTATATGGCAATTCAAGAACGAAGGTACAACGCTATACCTAGTATACATGTGTTGAGACCAATGTTACCGTCAGTGTTCTCCCTTTCTAGTACAGTTACTTTGGGAAGGTGGGATTTTCATTAGATGCACGTAAATGAGTAAAATAACGTCTTGTACTTGGTAATTCCCAATTTGTCAAAGCGCGTGAGGAACGGGTGATATTTAAACATGCCATGGACGGAAATATCTTGTATAAATTACGTAAGAGATTTTTCTGTGGCATTTTGTTCATGACAGGCTTGGCAAATGTAATTTTAACACTTGTTGATTCATTGTCACGATTAGTTCAAACGCTGGCATGATTCTTTGTGGGCGTTATAACAGATGAATAATATTGCATATTACGTCTGCGGGCATGTGTGTGCGTGCGTGCGTGCGTGCGTGTGTGTGTGTGTGTGTGTGTATGTATGTATGTATGTATGTATGTATGTATGTATGTATGTATGTATGTGTATACATGTAATTGTTATTATTAAAGTCCTTTGAGATAATGCAAACTGGCCAGGAATAAATTAAAAGCTAAGTTCGTTTATCCAATTTGACTGATTGCTTCCTCAGTCACTGACACAGAGCTTCAACACGCAGTAGCTTGAGCAAAATGACTGGTTGGCCAGTCAGATCCCTAAAATTGAGATAATCAAGTACCGGTATATTAAATTACATGTTAGCTAGACTCACTCATAACAGACCCTTGCCAACGGAAAGAACATGAGGTGAGAGGGAAGCAGCACATACCGAGGCCACTACCTTAAGTTTATTTTGTTTCATGTCCGTTTTCTAATATTTATGTGTGCTTGTGCGCGTGTACGTGTGCGTGTGCGTGTGTGACAAAGATCAAGTCTATCATTGTGTTCCTGTTCTGACTGACTCCCGGACGAATAAGAACATTATTTTTTGCTGCTATAAAGTAAATAAGTGCGGTCTGACTCGAGGAGTTAGGGATAGGGGTGGGGTTGGAGCTACACGTATAAAATATGGCGATATTAGCAATTAATATGTTAAAATAGTTGGTTCAGAATTGTTTATGAAGTTAAAATTTATGAAAATAAATATTTTTGTCCATAGTTGTGTCTCATTTAATCTGCTTACCGGAACTTGGTTATGCTGATAACAGGAAAGTTTCGAATATTAGTCAAGCGTCACATGACTTCCCACATATTGGTTAAAATGGCGCTCTTCGTGACTTCTCTTTCATTTCACATGCACACGAGACTTGTCTTGCCCCAAATAAAGGGGTAGAAAAAGGAGAAAACTATTCAAAACGTTAGAATGGTTAATATCATCGCGCAGCATCTTTATACGAGTAGGAAGGGACATCGAAACGTGTTCTAGTTTTCCCCTGAATTTAAAAGGTATGTTTTTTAAAAAAAACAGCAGTATGTGTTTCTTTTTTATTTTTGAAATTTCAACGATTAAGTTTTCCGCATACTCTGTAGTTGAATGCAAATTATTTATTTTGCAAAAAAGACATTACATGGGGTGGCCGAGTGGTCTAAAGCGCTCATCGTTACGGATCACTGACATCTCATCTCTGTCTGCGTGGATTCGAGTCTTGGTCTCGGCCAATATGGTTATGTGAGAAGGCTTGCCAGTAGTTTTTCGTAGGTCGATGGTTCTTTCTGGGGTTTTGCCGGGTTCTTCTCCCACCATTTATACTGTCATATACTGAAAAATGGTGTTAAGCCCAGTAACAACGACAACATTAAAAAAAGACATCACATGTAGACGAAGTCCAGTTTTATTGTTCACAGTAGGAAAAATAATGTTAATTGTATGTTCTGCCTTCAAATTAGAAAGTTCTCCATCTTTAAAGTTTCTATCTACATACTATGAGGTTTATTTACTTTTGATACAATAAAAGAATCCAACAGTTTTAAAAACGATATATGTCCTAAAACCTTGGATGAAATGGGTAATAAATACATTTATTATTTGCTCATATTTTTTCTCCATTAACTTTGTATTGTCAGAATCGTGCAATATTACCCGATACTGAACTCGCATGCAAATACACATATTGCATTCACGTGCATAAAGGAACTACTTTCTATTGTAAACAAACAATGGACGCAGAAGCCAGCACTTTTGATTTGTAAACAAATCATGTACACTCGCGTAGTAGTCACTTTACGTTGTGATTGTTTAAATTTGTTTCTGAATGAATCAAAGCAGATGTTTCGTGGACTGTCACATACCAGCTGCTTTGGAACGTTCCGCGTTAACTTTGTTGATACAATGTTTCGATTTAGGCTAGCTATACAACAGACGCAAGAAAGGGTCCTTACAAATGACAAGTCATATGATGTCTTCTTCAGCTGGTGATAAGAATGCAAAAAAATATACTTAGTTTTACATCCTGAATTTCCTCAAAATGTACTTTCTTAGTTATGCAAATTCGAATTACATGAGCCATGTCATAGGTTCTCAATCTTGATTACACATTTCGAAATTGTATTGTAATTTCGCATATAAGTACAATTAAATACTCCTTACTGCACTCAAAATGAAATAAGCATTAAATTCCATAGCGTCTTTTTGATTATTGCAATTGAAAGACTTCATAGTTTTCCCACATTATGATTTAAAAAATTCAGGGACAGAAACAGAAACACATTTGCGGATGTCAACACGCTTCTCCCTCGCTTCTTCAATCCGATGTATTTCATGTGGAATTGTCACATATAAATCCAGTCCATAATCACCAAATTTCGTAGAATCGAAAACAAATACCAAAATCTATTCATTCCAGATCAAATGGAAAA
The DNA here is from genome assembly GCA_028554795.2 of Sinohyriopsis cumingii. NCBI lineage: Eukaryota > Metazoa > Mollusca > Bivalvia > Unionida > Unionidae > Sinohyriopsis > Sinohyriopsis cumingii. The sequence goes on along the minus strand of CM068836.1, from coordinate 45,709,568 downwards.
GTTGTTCATTCATTCACAATATGACTCCAAATTTTAATTTTAACTAGAAACACCATTTTCTTTTGAAAGTTATGTCGAGCGCGCGACTAAGTTCAAATTTATCTGGGCGGACTTATGTGCGCAGTAATAATGTTGTTGTTGTGTAATGATGAATCTGCGCTTGGGTATTTAGTTTGGAATACGGCATACATTCAGTTACTTTGTCTTTTATAGTGTATTTTGTTAATATAATTAAGCATTAGGTAGAATAAAATAATTAGCATATAATAAAAAGGTTACTGCATTTGTATGGGAAAATATGAACTCATTTTGTCGGATGGATATACTGCACAGCCAAGGTCGTGCAGTATTTCCATTCGAAAAACTCGTTCATATTTTCCCATACAAACGCAGTAACTTATAAGTTCTAAACTTAGTAAGGAACAAAAAGAGTAGTTTGCACCCTTCAAGTGGTATGCACGAGTGAGAAATGTGTATCCGATCGGCGCAGCATCACCTCATCTCTGTTTTTCTCTAAACAAGAGATATTACTCAACTATGGTGGGTTTTGATGTTCTTCAGTTTGTTTATGGAGTTTTCATTTCACAGTGTTTGTTAAGTATGACGAACATACTGATTTATGCATTATTTCGAGTAAGTATTTGGAATCTTCCATTCGGAAACGGGTGACTGCAGGGCAGCTGTGGCTGCACTCTGCCCGTTCATTACCTTATGACGATGTGACTATAATACAAGTCACATGGGTAATGTATGCGTATTTACTCATTTTAAATTAAATATCAATTGTTCTTTTTAAAATGTAACACTAATTTTCTTTAACCAAAGTCTATTCAATCATGATTATTGAACGCTCTGCATTTTAACTGTCACCAAGAAATTTCCAGACGAAAATTATCGCAGTGTACTAAACGTATGTCAATAAGAGCGCGTAGAGGGGAATTGTCACAATCGAGCGTAGTACGAATTTGTTTATTAATATGCGTAGTTTTCATTGTGACATCACAGCGCGCGACATTAAACCTGGACTGTACTGGATCACACCTTTAGGTTCATTTCGTCCAAGATATGTCTACGTTTATTGACATCGATTTTGCCGTATGCTCATATCGGGGCGTTTAAATAATGACCTTCCAAAGGAATGTGGATGTATGCGAATTTAAATGAAGTGAATACTTGCCACTTAAAGGTATGTAGTATAACAATTTTAAAAACGTGGCACCCATTACTGAAATATTCAGTGCTGAATGCCTTCATGACCTGTGTGACTTGTATCATAGGCAACCAACAGCACCGAACATTTTTCAAATATTGTACGAGAACATCGTTTTTCTCTATCTGGAATATTATCTGATTGTCAAATTTAAGATTCTACGAGGCTTTCAATGTGTGAATGGAATCCGAAAAAAATGATATTATTTCTTTTAGGAGGTTTTAATAAAATTAAAAAATTCTAATATGGCTGTCATTTCTTCACTAAAATTAAGATTTTATAAGGTAATCGGCTCGAGATGGTGTCATACGGCGTCGCTCTGGCAACTCCATTTTTGTCTCCGTCATGTTAAGTGGGGATGATGTTGTATACCAAAAGGTGAAATGAAGTTTGATTTCTGAGCGTACGCAGTTTGTTTTTGGGCCTAAACACTGCATCATATTCAGGGTTAGATGGATTAGAAGATAAACTGGTAGCACCCTGAAAAGCCATTCTCATTTTTAAAAAATGAAGATTAGAGTGAAGAGCACCGTGTCGTTCTTTGCGTATTACTTGACGTCATACAAATCAAAAGTCAATTTCCGTTCTCCCAATACGTGCGACGTACTTCCTGTTCCTGTTTTCAAGGGACTCTAGCACGCACAAAACATAAACTCTTTCTAAACACCGCAATATTAAAAGCCTTATTTACAATCCACTCAGTAACACCAGCTAACATTTTGTGTACGATAAATAAAAAGCCAGTCTATGTATCATTCTGACATAATTTTGTACATAGATGAGTTCGAAATTTCTAATGTTGTGACTTATTTTTATTTTGTATTGAACGTCTGTGTATTTTTAATAGCCATGAGCCTGATTTCTTCTTTATTATTTCTTCTTCTTTCAGCCATTCCTAATCGTACTCCAAACGGCAACGATAAATGCCGAAATTTTACTATGGTTTTGCGTGTTATATGCGAATGGAAATATTGTTTTTCCTCCCTTTTAGATGGTAACAAACAATTCCCTTTAAAAACGTGCAATGGCTTGGAGTGGAGACTTCGTTCCATGGACGTAATGTGTAGTAATAGTAGTAGTAGTAGCAGCAGTAGTGGTAGCAGCTGTCACACCAGCAATGGCAATAGTAATAGTAGTAGCAATCCCATTATTAGTAGTTGTATTAGTATTAGTAGTGCTATTAGTAGTAGTGGTGGTAGCATTAGTCACTACTTTTCGTGATAGAAATAAGATAATCTAGCGAGATAAGCGTTGAGATTTCGTGCGGAGATGAAACTATCATAGTTCTTGGTCATCTCATTACATGGCAAATTTTATTCAATAAACTTCCAGTTTCCTCTTATACTAGCGACAGTATTGACTACAAGTCACTGTATTTACTCGTTTCGAAAATGGAGACAAATTCAGCTTCCGTTACAACAGCCCGCAACACCTCGTCATCTCGATGTGGTTAGGGACCGACCATTTAATTTATGGGAAGTAGGAGAGGGATTAAAAAAAGATTCCGGCTTTCAAACAGCTGAACAGAAGACGCCGTTTGGGATTCTTGATTGATAGAGGACATTCTGCTGCTGCTCTGACATGTACTCTGCTCGTGCTTTTCCACGGTCTCCTCAGGTCGTAGTCGGTGCCGTATTACCAAATAGGCAGAGTAGGCACTGGCCTGTGAGCCCCTCGCCTTTTAAGGGTTCGCGACAACGGATCAAAATAAAATGTTAATTTGTTTAATATCAGTAATAATTCTTAATATTTGTTTTGTGTAATAAAATTGGTTTATTAAATTTATTGATTGGTAAAATTAAAACCGTATTAGGAGATAAATTGCGAGGTGGAACGATCCTGTGCGAGATCTTCCCAAGAATCAGGGTCAGTGTTGAATTGTTTCAAGGAAGAAGTGAGTAAGTGTTCCAGCGTTTCGTCTCACCTCTGTAGAAGACAATGTTTGGTAGTTGGTCGTCTGAAACCCTCTTGACGTGGCCTTTCCCTTCTCATCTGTGATTTCATCAGCAGGGTCTTGATGCTTGGAATGCCCATCCGTGCGAGAACTGCGGTATCTGTGACTTTGTCCTGCTGTCTTATCCTCATCAGATTCCTCAGACAGTCCATGTGAAAATGGTTCAGCTTCATGGTTTGGAGTCTGCACACCGTCCAGAATTTCATATGCATACAGTACGGATGGCAACGCAATAACTTTGCAGACCTTCAGTTTTGAGTGCAGGCTGATACCTCTACGTTCCCACGTTCCTAGTCTGAAAAACGGACAATCTTGCTTTTGCAATTATATCGTTGGTTTAGTTATCGATGGTGACTGCACATGACAATGTACTGTCTAGTTAGGTGAACGAATCCACTGGCACGAGGGTTTAGCCATTCACTTTGATGGTAGGCTGTACGTAAGGCTTTCTTTCACCTCTGTGTTCTTGATGCTAATTTTGAGATCGAAATTGTCACAAGTTTAATAGAAATTGTCGATACTGTATTGCATGTCAGACTCAGATTTGACAAGTGTCATAGCCACGGAAGCCTAGACATAGCAGAGAACAGCAAAAACAGGAGGGTCGGGCCAAGAAACAATCTTGCTTGACTCCATTGGTGACTTGGAGTAGTACTGATGATTCACCGTCGTCCATGAAGCAAGCGACCACGCCATCATGGAATTTACCATGATCTCCAGAGACCCCAACGAATGAATGTGTCAAGGTCTTTCACCGGCTAGTTCTGTTTCTAATATTTCTTCTGGAGTTGACGAGCTGCGACATCATGCCTGTGGTAACATGAATCCACTCTGACTTTCAGACAGGAGCTCTTGAACAATGGAGAGCAGATATAAACCCATATGGTTGTCTTAGAATTGTACGTTGCCTTTCTACTTGTACAAGTGGACGATGGATGCACCTTGTACTGCTGGAGTATAGTTTCTTGAGTCTATATTGAATGGACGAGTTCAGACAGTTTATGTACCATATGAGATCCTTCGGATTTGTGAACATTTGTTGTTGCCATTTGATCAGGTCAGTTGCTTTCATATTTTCAGTCGAAAGATCAGCAAGAGTCATATTCGTTCCCACATGGTGAAGTCGATCAATTGCCTTCTCGCTGATATATTGCTGTTGATTGAGAACGTTGCTGAAGTGGTCGGTCCATCTTCATCTTATCTTTTCTTTGTCAGTGAGCAGTGTGGTGTACTCAGCGCTCAGCATTGGATGTTCCAGATAAATGTGATCCATATATTGTCTTCAAAGCATTATAGAATTTCTCCATGTCACTCCTGTCTGCATAGGACTGAGTTTGTACCGGACATTCTTCTTGATTGTGTTGAAAGTTGCCTTCTTAAGTGATAAATTGTCTCATATACAGGTCCTTTCGAGCCACTGCTATTTGTTCACTAATCTCCGTATGAAAAGTCATTAAACCAGTCTAGATATTTGCGCCTGGTGCCGCCAAATACACAGTCTCTGAAGGATGCCCAGTTTTTCTCTGAGTTCTTGCAGTTTGCAGCCTCAGTTTTTTTTGTTAGCTGCACAGTTCTTCAACATTGTTCTGTTCCAAATTGGAGACACTAAACTCTCTTTGCACTTATTCATCATTTTATTTCTTTAATGGGGGAATTAATATAATGGATATAATTAGTTTTTTTTAAATCACACCTTTCCCCACTTTTTCGAAAATAAAATGGTCGGTTCCTAAAGCTAAAATGTAGGCCTCAAGAGTTGAACCAAGTACTGCGACATCATGCCTGTGGAACAACAGATGTTCACAGATAGTCAAACTGCAAACAACAAAAATCCTGATCTGCCGAGGCATAATGCACCTGCATAACAGGGTCTATGTTGTTTATTTCACTTATTACTCTTAACAAACTGCCCAGACCAGAATCTGATGGTGCATTATGCGACTGCGATCTGGGTCTGTGCAGTTTGCAGTTGGACTCGTCCTATAAGCGAGTACCGGCGGTAATGTAATTCATTTACTAGACATGTTGTAACCGCTTGGAAAAATAAGCGGAATGAAAACTCCGTAAACAAGTTTTGGAGCATAAAACCCATTATTGGAAAGTGGCACCACATTTTGTAGAACAAATTGTAGAAACGAACTAGTATTTTGTTGCTTGCATACTATAACACGCACATCTCACCCATGCATACCGCGTGAGGGGTAACTTCGAACAGACCGTACCTTTCGGTGTCCATTTAAAGTGAGGGGTAACTTCGAGCAGACCGTACCTTACGGTGTCCATTATAAGTGATGGGTAACTTCTAGCAGACCGTACCTTACGGTGTCCATTTAAAGTGAGGGGTAACTTCGAGCAGACCGTACCTTACGGTGTCCTTTGAAAGTGATGGGTAACTTCGAGCAGACCGTACCTTACGGTGTCCTTTGAAAGTGATGGGTAACTTCGAGCAGACCGTACCTTACGGTGTCCTTTGAAAGTGATGGGTAACTTCGAGCAGACCGTACCTTACGGTGTCCTTTGAAAGTGATGGGTAACTTCGAGCAGACCGTACCTTACGGTGTCTATTTAAAGTGAGGGGTAACTTCGAGCAGACCGTACCTTACCGGGTCTATTTAAAGTTAGGGGCAACTTCTAGCAGACCGTACCTTACCGCATCTATTTAAAGTGATGGGTAACTTCGAGCAGACCGTACCTTACGATGTCCTTACCTTACGGTGTCCACTTAAAGTGAAGCACATTCGTGTCGAGTGCATCGACTTTTATACTGCGAGATAGATTTTTATTTTATTTAATGTAAACTCGATAAAGCAGCTTTTTGATTATGAATCACCAGAAAAAATATTGGTCATTCTAAATAATTGGGTTTTATATAACAATGTTTGAGGACTTTACCCTTTCAGTCGTTGTTTTTCTTGAAAAAATTTTCATGTCTTTTCCATTTATCATTTATCTTGTACGATAAAATCAGGGCCGTGGACAGGATTTGTGGACCCTAGGAAACTTCTCCAGTAGGCCCCTGTGAATTACAAATTGTGATGGCGGTGGACTCTCTGACCGTTGAGGGCTTCAGGAATTTTGTCTTAGTTGTCCTACCCTATCCGAGGCTCTATAATTATGTAATATCCTACAGTTTTGAGGTGGTTTGATCCGTTTCAAGATGTCCATGGAAGACGACCCACGTTCCGGAAGACCGCTGTCTTCAATAGGTGAGTGTGAAATGGCTGCTGTGAAGGAGTCAATTGATGAAGATGTTCAATACACTGTGGAAGATATTTCTGATATCGCGTGCATTAAGTCGTCACTTGTTTATAGTATACTGAAGAATCATTTGAAGTTCCTAAAGGTCTCTTCAAGGTGGGCTGACAGCAGATTAAGAAAGAGACTCTGGTCGAAATCACCAAACAGCTACTACTCCCGAAATAAGAATAAGAGCGTCCAACGTGATTATATTTTGATTTACTTTTTTGAACCCCACACAAGAGAAAACAAATCAAGTTTTGATTTGTGAAAACGAGCAGAGACCATAAATCGTTCGACATTATCGGACTGTCCGGCTAGTTTTATACGTAATATTTTTTGTACCTGGTTGTCCAGCTACCTGTGTCAGACTCTGCTAATGTCACTGTATATTTTCATGTGTTCATAGTGCCGTAGAAATCTATCCAACCACCTGTCCGCCCACCAGTTTCCATCTACTCCATGACAACGCACCGGTATATAATTCCGCAGACGTCACAGACTTCTTGAAAAAAGCACGCCATCCAGACTTTGCCACGTCCTCCATATAGCATTGATGTGACGCCAAGGTATTTTTGACTGAATCAAAGATGTTTCGAAGGGCAGACAATTTGAACGTAGCCATGTCGTTGGAAGTGCAGTTTTCCAGCGTATGAGGAACATACCAAAAGGTGAATATGCCTTGTGATGTGTGATGTGATTGGATTTTTAACGTAACTTTAAAAAAAAATTCAGTCATATCGCGACGATGTCTGCAATGTGGCAGTTTACAGTGATCTCTAGCAATGAGGCATCATGCCGCAGACATGTAGCATGATGTCCCACCCAGTCACATTATCCTGACACCAAGCCGACCAGTCCTAACACTAACCTCTTAATGCTGAGCGCCAAGCGAGGTTGCTGTTAGTACCATTTTTGTAAGTCTTTGGTATGACTCGGCCGGGGATCGAACCCACGACCCCCACATCCGAGGCGGACGCTCTAACCACTAAGCCACCAGAGCGGTTCAAAAGGTGAATATACAATGGCATTTAATAATTGGATAATCAGGTTGATAAAGTGTGTTGACGTGCATGGGAAATACTTTGAGGAAATGCACTGACGTCCTGTTCATTAATAAGGAACTTTGTTATACAAGACACTAACATTCAGAACATTTTAAATAAACTTTATACGTACACAGTCTTGTTAATCAAAATTCAAAAACTACCCATGCATTTTTTTTCTCCACCTATATATAAGCGGTATCGAAGCTGTTTTTGGTTATCACAAGAATGGAATGTTTAATCTGAACCCTTCTTCTTAGGCGTCCTCATGAACAGTTTTGCAAACGAAAATGTTGGGGCGATCATTCATTCGGTTAGGAAAAGAAATCTGCTTTTATCATTAATATTATATTGGAAAGCAAGACGCTTTGCGTGTTTGAATATTCTTTCTAAAAAAAATACAAATTTTCAAGACTAATGCGAAATAAATAAATTAGCCTAGGTTGTGTTCTTCCACAAATGTTGTGTATGCTGAGACAAAACCCCAACTGTGACAGTGCTCTCTATTTGCTTTCTCCTTTAAAGGAGACATTTATGGTGAACTGGATCTCTTGTGTATGTTGTGAAAATCTTTAACAGAGAAACAATTAAGGGATATATTTGTGAAGAATTTCATGTGACGTGGATCTCTTAATGAGACGGCATGACAAAGCCTCAATCGATAATTTTTATTTTTTTTATTTTGAGAAAAAAAACATAGAGCGTCTATACTCTTGGTCAAATATATCAAAAGAGAACTCGAAACAAATCCAAAATGCGGCAGCAAGAAATGTGACTGCAACAAAATTATTATCTGCTGAAAACCTACACCGAGAATTAAGATTTGAAAGTCTTCAATCAAGACGACCAAAAAAAAAAAATTCTGCTCGTGTATAAAACGACAACTGGTTCGAGCCCCCCTTATCTCGTATCTCTGATTTAACCAGCTATTACTGTAATGACTTAATTACTGTACACAATTTCCACTTTGTACACCTAGAGCAAGTCTTTATTACAACTCGTTTCTTCCTTCGAACATTCGAGAATGGAATACATTATCTATTGAGACTCGTCGAATTGGCTCCATTTACGGCTTAAAAAGCACATGAAATACTCCCTTCACTTACGTTCACAGACACTTTCATTGGGGTAGAAACATGCCTTAAATTGACAAATTGCAGTTCACTTCAATTTTTATTTACCAAGAATATTATTGGATCACCAGTTTGTTGATGTGGATAAGTAGAAAGTAAACAACATAAACTTATCTTGCCTTTATTACCAAGAAGAATGCCTGGAATTCTTCCTTAAAATCACTGTGTGGTAATGTAAGTTTTAATAATTGTACTCGTGGCAATACAATGCTTCCGTTCATAAATCTGTTGAAGATTCAAAAAGATTTACTTAAGAGTACATGTTATTATCATGCACGCACTTTTCCACAGGCCATGAGCAGATGCAAGTTGCATTTTCCTCTATTTTTCGGAATGATTCGCCATTGATTCGCAACGACTCGCTATAGAAAGAAGCATTGTTCACTTTTTATCATGCTTATTTTTTGTTCCTTTTCATTTGTGTATTAGTTCATTTCTGTCCCTTTACATTATCTCTATTTTCTCAGTTTTTTACACAACGTTTGACACATTTTAATTGACAATTTCTCATTTTAACTTCTTTCTCTGTCCTCGTCTTTGACCTACTTCCTTGCTGTTCATCCTCGCGCTTTATATACCCTGGATACATGATAATGTTTAACGGCGAGTCTCTTCACGTTGACTATTAAAAAATGTTGTTTTTTTGTGTCATCTAAACTTAATGTCATCCGCTCTATATACATATTCTTATATATTTACAAGTTTTTGTGTCGTAAAAAGAGAAGAACATTATAAGCCATTGACTTTCGTTCTAATCCTTTACCTTCTGTATTGTACCTCTTGCAATCTCCAATTACAAATTTATGAAACAAATTTTGTTTAAACAAAACTAAATGTGTCAATGCATAAGGTCTTTTGGATTAGGTTTGCGCAAATAATGTTAACTTCACAAAGGCATGCATGCAAAAAAAATCACCATATTTATCTAGTTGTTAAAGTTTTCGAACTTTATCTTTGTTTGACAGTACTTAGCCACATTATTGCTGAGGTGCTGTAAACACTACTATATACGTGCATCTGGTTGATGTAAATCAGTTTACTTGGTTTATAGCTAATTATTAAATATAGCGTGTAGCTAGTTATCAAATATAGCTTGTTGCTAATTATCAGTGATAGTTTGTCGCTAATTATCAAAGGTAGCTTATTGCTAGTTATCAACGATAGCTTGCTGCTAATTATCAACACTAGCTTGTTGCTAATTATCACGATAGCTTGTTGCTAATTATCAACGATAGCTTGTTGTTAAATATCAACGATAGCTTGTCGCTAATTATCAATGTTAGCTTACTGCTAATAATCAACGATAACTTGTTGCTAAATATCAACGATAGCTTGCTGCTAATTATCAACACTAGCTTACTGCTAATTATCAACGATAGCTTGTTGATAAATATCAACGATAGCTTGTCGCTAATTATCAATGATAGCTTATTGCTAATTATCAACGATAGCTTGTTGCTAAGTATCAACGATAGCTTGTTGCTAAATATCAACGATGGCTTGTAGCTAATTATCAAAGATAGCTTGTCGCTAATTATCAACGATAGCTTGTCGCTAACTATCAACGATAGCTTATTGATGTCAAAGACCTTTCTGAATTTTTCGCATTTCACGCTAGTTTCTTTTGAGACAGAAATATATAAGCGAGTATTCTTTCTCAATAAAGCGGGGTTCTATTTTTTTTACATTTTATTTTGATATAAACCAAATTCGTGTTACGGTATATAAATATTACGTAATAATCAATGCAGAAACGGTACACATATCTAATCCTTTGGAGATTTGACGTGCACATCGAGAGTCAATTATTATGGTTCAATTTAACCCTTGCGTTTTGTTTTTTTGTTTACTTTGGATGCACTTTAGAGTAGACCATTACCACTTGAAGTTGTATTTACCATTTTGCGTTGAGTCAACCGCCTATGTCAAAAAGTTATGGGTCTATAGTGTTGTCTACATGAACTGATCAAATATACAGGCTATTGACATTTAGTTTTTACTTATCTTTTTTTCACAGTGCACACTGATCGTCGCTTTCATATAGTGAATTTTGGACTGATCCTTCCTTTAAAATAAGGGTCCCAAAATTGCTGGCCCCCCCCCCCAAGGCATTTTAATATCCAACTATTTGATTATATGTGCGTGTCTATAAAATTGTACTATTCATTTATTAACAATCTGTGAAACCTAATATCAGTTATCATATTTGACTAATCATAATTTTCCAAACTGATGATCTGATCATTTTAAAACAAAATCGACGATGTTTGCACTGGCGCAGAGATCGACAGCTACGTTCTTCAGTTGGGGAATTGAGTTCATGCAAATATAAAAGACATTTATATTGCTGGCAAAAGTAAATTCCATGATCACGATAATAACTTGACGACATAAACTTCCCTGTACATATTGAGCTCTTTCGTACTATGAACTGGTTTAGACAGTAAAATGCTTTTTTTATTTGTCACAAACATTTCCTTCAGATAGATTACAAATATGACTATTTTAATATATTCATTACGTCAAAAGCAACTTGTATGTATAGATCAGGTAAAGGTTTTTTTTATTTTAAAAACCTCCATTGTTCCCTATCGAGTCATAATTTGTATATGTTGCACGACAAGCCCCCAAAAACATAAACACATGGCGTGCCTTAATATTCCTAAAATAAAACGAAAAGAAAACTTGAGCTGCCGATATCTTATATGGGGAAGCCCCGCTCGCGATCTTGAGTTTACAAAGTGCATTTTGTTCAAATGACTAATCTGAGATTCATGTTTACAATGCGGGTATCCAGTGAGATCGTTGTAAGGTCTGTCCAAGTTTTTCTAACACCAAAACATACAACGAGGATGGAGTTTGGAACAACCAAAGCAACGCATGAAACATACCTTGTTAAACTGCAGTCGTAAGCATAATTGATCTATTGATAAAAAATATAAGATTGTGCTTTTTTTATCCGTCAAAAACCTCATGCGAACTTTACGCATGGAAAATCAACCGCTCCGGTGGCCTAATGGTTAGAGCGTCCGCCTCGGATGCGGGAGTTCGTTGGTTCGATCCTCGGCCGAGTCATACCAAAGACTTACAAAAATGGTACTAACAGCTGCCTCGCTTGGCGCTCAGCATTGAGAGGTTAATGTTAGGACTGGTCAGCCTGGTATCAGGATAATGTGATTGGGTGGGACATCATGCTACATGTCTGCGGCATGATGCCCCAGTGCTAGACATCACTATAAACTGCCACACTGCAGACATCGCAGCGATATGACTGAACAACTGTTAAAGCTACGTTAAAAATCCGAATCACACACACACAGCGCATGGAACGCTTCCTCAAGAGATGAATAGTTACAACGCTTCTTAATTGATAAAACGAAGATGTATTCTATTTTTTTAGTGACTTGAATCGTGGGTTGTCGTGTCATTGTAAGAAAAACACATCTCAGCAGACAAAATGAAGCATTCATTCATTGTTTTATTCAAATTAAAATGAAGGAACACTCTTAAGGGATGCTCGTTCCCTTGACGATGTGTTCATTCTTTACGCGTACCCGCGAGAATTATTGCAAATGCGTTATGTGTGAGAAACTGCATGTGCGTATGTGAGTATGCAAAAATATTTGTACGCTGTAAGGAACTGGTGTTTTGCAGTTTGTTCATATGGGGTCCAATATTAAAACTGTTTTATCGCCAAATAATTTACAACATTTAATCTCTGTACTGATTAACATCGTATTGTACTTCAACGGCATGGTGTAAATATAAAGTGCACCTGTGTAAAATGTACTGGGCGATTTAAAAGAATTTTTATTCCGTCCGCTATCGCCCACACATTGAATTTCGGAACACATGAACTAGGTTAATACATACATTTCGAGGAGAAAGGCACATATACCGACTGTTAATCAGGGAATTCCTGCAGTGATCATACATATATTCGTACGTCTATATGTATCGATATCTATGTGTCTACAATCATAAGTGAAATCATGACATTTATGGATAGGTACGGTATATAATAGATTATAAGTCGAGTAAAATTGCAAAGATCCTAATCTGCCGTAGCATAATGCGCCTGCAGATCTAGGTTTATATAGTTTGGTCTACTGATTATTCATATCAAACTGCACAGACCCGTATCTGCTGGGACATTTTAGTTTGCAATTGGATTCGTTATATAAGCGAATATATACGGTATGCAAAAATACTCTGAATTTTTGGTTTGATTCAGGCGCACGTTATACGGCCAGGTAAAATTAATTCATTGTTTTAATGTAAATCTTGTAGAGCTTTGTACCACGATATGTTATGTACCGCGGTAAACCGGTGTACTGGTAATAACGCACACCTCTAATATATTGTATGAAATTGATTGTGATGTTAATCACTTGATGTCATTACATATTTAAATACAGAGAGAGAGAGAGAGAACATTTGACGGCACATATTTTTAGCATATTAGATTTTATATTATTTTATGTGGCATGTTTTGGCTTCTATTTATCAATTCTCAAATTCGTGCTTTGATCACCGTGGCATACTTCACCACCTTAAACATTATTTATGTTCTGACATAGAAACAAGTGACCGACCTTCACCTTATAATGCAAATGACATTGCTGGATTGTCATGCAGAGAGCTATGGCAGAAACTTCGTTTATACTTATTCGCGCCACAGTCAAACTTTTACTGCTTATCATAGGTAAATACTAAATGTTTCATTAAATAAACTAAAAATCTTAAAAGTCTCTCTCTCTCTCTCTCTCTCTCTCTCACACACACACACACACACACACACACATATATATATATATATATATATATATATATATATATATATATATATATATATATATATATATATATATATATATATATATATATATATATATATATATATATATATATATATATATATATATATATATATAGGTATAGTATGTACGCTGTATCAATGATATATCACGAGATGTATAAATGTTTCATTAAAAGGAAACGCGGCTTGCCGAGTTTCCTAGTAATAAAAAATTTATACAACGAGTGGTATATCATTGATACAGCGTACATACTATCATATATATTATCTATATCACATACAAATACAGTGCCGGATTAAACCCTGTGGAGGCCCTTAGGCAGTCGAAATCTTGCCCCCCTCCCCCATCGCAAATTATCTCCTAATACCTTTTTAAGTTTACCAACCAACAATTTTAATAAAACAATTTTATTGCACAAAACAAATATTAAAAATTATTAATGTTATTAAACAAATTAACATTTTATGTTATTAAACAAAAATGATTAAATATATATTGTCGCGGGGCCCCTAAAATGCGTGGGGCCCATAGGCAGGTGCCTACTCTGCCTATCTGGTAATCCAGCACTGTACAATTACACATATTAGCCGTTTGAATGGAGTTACAATATGCTCCGGGTAGCTGTGTATTGACCGAGTGAATGAACTCCTCACATACCTGCGAGTGTGTCCGCTACAAAATGTTGTTCTACGATTTTTCTTGTTCTTCACAATCATATATGCCAATTGATAGGTTGATTGTTTTCTTTTTGAGTTTCTATTTTTATTCACACTTATTAAATCAATATAAGACACACTCATGATTTAAACATGAAATATGTTTTTTATGAAGAAAGTAGGGCACTACAAACACGGTTAGCCTCTTGTACACTGAACCTGAACTGTCAGGTATTCACGTACTGGCGTTGGAAATTAGCGTGAAATAGAAACTAAGCGAAATGACGAACCAGCAAGAGGTAATTAAAATATTTTAATATATTGAAAGTTCCTATGTATGGAGCAGAGAGACCTGGAGAACCACCAAGTCGACCGTAAAGAGAGTTCAAACCTTCATCAACAGCTGCCTAAGAAGAATTCTCCAGATCCGCTGTCCAGACACCATCAGCAACACCAACTGTGGCAGAGAACCTCCCAGCTTCCGGTAGAGGACGAGATCAAGAAGAGAAGGTGGGGTTGGATAGGACACACCCTACTTAATCCGCCAACCAACATTACCAGACAGGCATTGAAATGGAACCCTCAAGGCAAGCGGAGAAGGTGACGACCAATAAACAGCTGGCGACGCGACCTTGAGGCGGACATCACTAAGATGAGCCACACCTGGAGTCAGCTTGAAGGGATGGCACAGTACAGAAGCCTCTGGCGATCTTTTGTGCGCGGCCTATACTCCGGCAGGGGTGACGGGCAAAACTAACTAACTATTCTGCTTTAATTAACATTTCTAAAGACTATAGAATTATCTCTCTCTCTCTCTCTCTCTCTCTCTCTCTCTCTCTCTCTCTCTCTCTCTGACACATACACACACGGTTTGACTAAACTTTACCATCATTGATAAGTCCTGAGACATCGTCGTATGACGCAAGTGAAAATCCCCAACGCTCGTATTTTCATGAATCTTCGCCCGTATCTAGCTACGATCATCCAGAGAGAGAGAGAGAGAGAGTGACGGGGACGACCATTTGGACATTGCTATATTTACTAATTAATAATCGAGTTTTAGAAATTATAATATGTTTAAGAAACAACAGCAACAAAGCATTCAGTACGCTAGAGTATGTGTGCCCCGTAACCGACCAATTTAACATGTAGGTCTAGTGTCGACTGGCGATAGCAATTACGTATGATTGATATTATGAACACTGTAGATATATCCCAAGGAAAGCGTAAACATACCGTTACGACGAACCAGATTAATGTAGTTTACTCGGTACAAGTTCAGTTTTAATGTTTCGTCCAGCGCCATATGTTTTTCTCTGTCGCTCCAGAGTTTTGCTCTTTTTTGTCTCTTGCGCACGAGAGGGCAGAGGGGAATAGAAAAAGAAGAAATTTCTGCGATGAGACTGTGTACCATTTTAATTTAATTTATTATCATTATTTTCAAATGTCATTTATGATTAATGAATGAGTAGAAATTCATATGGATCTATAGGCATGCAGTTGAAATAATGTTTATATATTACTATTATTGCGCCAATGTTTGGATCACAATTTGATATACCTATAGTATTGATATATCAAATTGCTTTATACCAACACTTTAAATGCCATGTTACTTTTAATGTATGTGGTATATATATATATATATATATATATATATATATATATATATATATATATATATATATATATATATATATATATATATATATATATATATATATATATATATATAATGAGTAATAAAATGGTTATTTTTTCGTGATGGACTAGTATGCCACGCAAGGAAGAAAAAGAAAAGAATCTAATATACAACTAGCAGACCAAGAGCAATTGGCAACTTCAGCCTATATATATCAATCTCCGTTACTTCTGTACTACTGTCAGGAAGACCCCTGGTCAATCTTAATTTCGAATATTTTGCAACCAATAACTTACTTGTACTTAATTCACTTCGCATGGAGTAGCGCGTATGGCCCGCACCAGTAATTTTGCTACCAATAACTAACTTGTACTTATTTCACTTCGCACGGAGTAGTGCGTATGGCCCGCACCAGAGGTCGCCACCATGATCTGTCTGATGCACATCTCTTCAGGTGTCCCGAGGTCCAATTTTGTTCTTTCATCTCCTTCTCCGCTGTCCTCCTCTAGGTCTCGGATAATTTTGCTACCAAAACATGACCAATTAATCAACTTTTTTGTGAAACACATGTTCTGCAGCTGAGGTATATGGAAAAGACAGGATGAACGGTTTAACAGTTGCGAACTAGCTGAAAATATTGTGCAATTTAAAAACAATGGAAGAAGCACAACACATATATAGAAGTATTAAAGGAGCGTGAATACGTTTTTGAAAGATGATGATTTTTACAGATTGGAAATGGATTCGAAATACATCTCCAAAAGCCTTAGGAAACAGATACAGTGTCGAAAGCGTCTTGGAGATTTTGATTAAATAAATAAAGGGTAAAGAAAATCGCACAAATGATGCAGTATGCAGTGATGGAGACATTTAAACTTATGTCAAGTTTCATATAAAGAAGAGCAAGTAATCATGTCAACACGTGTCCTTTACACTTTTTACAATGCATTTTTTTTCCTGGAAAATTGTTTTTTTCTGTGTAGATTTTTAATACGCACCAATAACGCACATCTGTCACCAAGAATGACCACAAAATTAAACAGAATTCGTTGCTATGGGAATTATATTCCATGTGGCTGAAGGAAAATCTGTTGCCCTTTTCATTGTATGAAAATATGCAAATTGTAATGATATCATTTTCGCTGATTTTTAACTTGATATGTAGTTCTAAAATTGAACTGAATCTTTACAACAAAAAAAAACCGACAAAGTCCACACTGTGTTGTTGAACATGAAATCCAGTCAGTGGCAAAATGACACAACTGTAAACAAAACGCAGAATACACTGGTTTTAAAGGGTGTAAAATGTGCGGGAAAAAAAAAAGGAGAACGAAAAAAATTGAGCAGAGAAATAAAAAAAGTGAAATGTTCATGTGAAGAAAAAAAACCAGTAAACAGAGGCTTTATGTGTTTGGCAAAAAAAGGCAATTTTTATGATTTACTTAATGACATGTAGATATAATAAATAAATCTTCATGTGAAAATAAGACTTTTAACAGACATAATCTTTATTGCTAGGTAAAATATAGGTGATAGATACGACTTTTAACATTAATTATTTATAAATTGCAGACCATTTATATTCTAAAATTAAAACAATCATTGAAAACAATATCCTGTTTTCAACAGATAGACAGTATTATTTGATCTTACATTTGAATTTGGTCCAGCGAATAAGAAACAATTTTTCATAGAAATTGCAAAATCTCATTCTTCAACTGCAACTCCTCAAAGAAAACCAGCTCCAGCTCCTAGAATGCATTTTAGATACAAAAAATAAATTAATAAAATAATTTTAAAAAAATTAAACAAAAAATTAAAAGAGAAATATGGCACCATATCCATGCCCAGCTACTACGTTGAACTATATTATTGATGCTAATATTATTAAGGTTTTTAATACTTGAACATATGTGGACGACATACATACCAAATTATTTACCTACAAACTATTGAATACATTTGATAAGTATATTTAAAATTGAATAGTGAAAGTTCCTTGAACAGATGCGGAGTGAAATGTAATATGAAATTCCTTCAAAATCAAATAAATTAGATAATGTGAACGGCAGCGTGTAGCTGCTGAATTTCGTTACTGATTTTTTTTAGGAAAGCATTATTCCAAACGCAGTGAAATCATTGTATAAATATTTTGTTTTCTTTTAGATTAAATCCAGGTGATTATAGAATACTGTAACAAACAAGTACACAAATACGATACAGTTTACTTCCATCTACAACTATTTCTGAACATTCCACCAGATCATAATTGGAGATACTTTAAGGGAAAGAATAAGCAAGATAATATATATTTATATATTACTGGATAACAAATAAAGACTTACCTAAGTTAAAAATACTTGAAACAATAATTGGGTCTCCCTCACACATGTAAAGGATGCCTTGCCGAAGACAACTTGTGCCTGATCACCAATTATCACCAGAGTCTGAAGAACAGAAATTGAAAGCGGACATAGTTAAAAGACCATATAGGATATAAACGCTTAACATTTAACTGACAAGGAGGTGGAAAGGTAAGATTAAAAAGACTTTAAATATTCGTTAGCGCTAGAGTTGCTACAATTTCCAAGTCACTGTCAGATGTTACAATTCGTCAGTGCTCGAGTTGCTGCAATTTCCAAGTCACTGTCAGATGTCACAATTCGTCAGTGCTCGAGTTACTACAATTTCCAAGTCACTGTCAGATGTCACAATTCATCATTGCTAGAGTTGCTATAATTTGTAATTGAAACATCTGACAGTGACTTGGAAATTACTATGATTAAATTATATAATACGTCTGTAATGCAATAAAACCGTCTATTATGCAGTAAAGCCGTCTATCTTTGAATAAAGCCGGCTATCATGGAATGAAGCCGTCTAAAATGCAGTAAAACCATATATTATGCAATAAAGCCGTCTATCTTGCAAAAAAGCTGACCATCACAAAATAAAGCCGTCTATCATGGAATAAAACCGTCTATCGTGCAAAAAAGCCGTCTATCATGCAGAAAAACTGTTTATCATGCAATAAAACTGTCTATCATGCAGTAAAGCCGTCTATCATGGAATAAAGCTGTTTATCATGCAATAAAGCCGTCTATCATGCAGTAAAACTGCCTATCATGCAATAAAACTATCATGCAGAAAAACCGTCTAGCATGCAATAAAGCTGTCTATTATGCAATAAAGCCGTCTATCATGGAATAAAACCATCTATCATGCAATAAAGCCGTCTATCATGCAATAAAGCCGAGGCTATAAAACAGTAGATATTGCGATCAAACTATACCCTATTGCAATAGACGGAATCCAAGAAAAAAAATTCGATTTTATTTTACCAATCGAATTGATTTCAGAAATAGCGAACTACTAGTTTTTTCGCAAATAGATTTTGTTGTTATTGGTATTGCACTATTTTAAACATCTTAAAAACAAATAATTTAACTGCATCAAGACAAGAATAAAACAAGGTACTGTTTTAATTCCTGATGGCTTTTGCAACTTCGAAATAAACATGAGTAAAGTGAAATAGAAAATGACTGCAAGTGGTGAAAACGAAGAAAGTATAGATGTTGAATGTCTGAACACAAATCAAAAGTTAAAATCTACCCGAGTAATAATTGCAATTGTATTTAAAAAATCATGTTATAAATGATAGAGATTTCAATTGTGATGAAGTAAGATTTTGAAACTTTCAATTACAATAATCTAAAACCAGGAGAAGTTTTTTTCAGAGACATATGAATTAAAGAAGAAGGAGATAATATATAGATACATAAGGGAGGGAAGACCCTAAACTGTATATTTTAAATTGGATGCTCAGTTTTCCTCTAATTTTATCATACGAAATTGCCTCTTCGTGTATTGAACGAAGGATTAAATCTGTGCTCTCTACAGTAGACATAGGGATAAAACTTTGATATTAAAAGGACACTACATTTGAAAGAATATAAGAAAGCTTATGGTTTATTGTTCTACACTGCAAAGCAAAATATTCCGAGACTGCGCTTTTGTTTTTATTGACTTTGAAAAAGAACACGACTCATTTCTATTTGTGTTAATTAATAAAGTTCATAATTTAATTATTTTTGAAGACTCAAGACTAAATTGAATACAAGTTTCTTTTTAATTGAAAGATCAAATCTTGTGTAATATTCATGGTCAAGTCTTTACTTGGTTTCGTGTCGAAAGAGGGTGCAAACAGGGGGAACCACTCCCTCCATATGCTGTTTTCAGTGTGCAGAGAACTTGGCTCATATGCTAAGACAAAATACATATATTAATGGTATGCGTTTCATTTGAGTTTCTCGCCTTCCTTATTGTGTCTCATAAGTACTATTGCTAAGTCTAGCTGTACGTCTAATTACCACAATTTTTAAAATAATGCTCTATTCAGTTGTGGTTCTATGTCTGTACGCTTTACCCAGATTTGTGAGCGCAGCTCACCTTTTCCGCTACTGATTTTCCAAATACAAAGTTTTCAAGCTGTTTTAGGTATAAACAGTTTTTTTATCACTTCCGTTGAGTTTCGAATCTCAGGCCGTTGGAGCTGAAGTCTCATGTGTTACGCCTATGTCAAACGGAATCATTTACTAAGACTGTACAATTAAATTAAGTTTGACCTGTGTACTATGTGAAATTTGCTTGCCCGTATTCTAGTAGAGTACATGTAAGTAATACGATACTAGGGTATAGCTGGGCTAGTAATAATTCCTTTTTTCTTCTTCTGAATTGGTGATATTTCAGTGCAACAATTATAGCAATTTGCATCTCCGTTTATTGTAGTAGTATGTTTTAAAATACCATGACAGACGGGATACAGTACAGAACATTAATTTATTATTGGAGTTTTGTTAAGTCATCTATAATAAAAACAATTGAGACAAAGTCTTTCTATGAGTGTAATTTACGCTGTTAAATAGAATTAATTATGCGCGTCATCTCTCATTCATTTTCTACAAGCTGAAATTCAACAAACCCTTGTCAAGTTAGGTTGCAGAGATCGAAGTCATGAGGCCGGTCAGTTAAGAGACTGTAACCACTCTAAACTATGTTATGGAAAATAAAATATCGAACTTTTCTGAGGTACCATTTTCTTGAAGCTGCATTCTAAATTTGCTTAAAATTCACGGTAAAGTTACCTTGCGGAAAACGTTGCTGACATACGAACGGACACAAAAGTGATTAATACAGGGATCCGCTGACTTCTTCATCCGGGGCCCATGTAATCACTCCTATAAACGCTTTTATGTTCAAAGGTAAACTATTTCTCTATATATTTTCGTGCAAGTGAAGTGTCCGAAAATATACACACGTCAGCATGTATTTATTTTTATGTCGTGTGTAAACGTAAAGTCCAATTGAAGGGTTTTAAATTATTTTACAGCATCATGAATCAAAACGCACTGCATCGTCATATCAAGTAAAATGCACAAGCATATGGTCGATCAAGTGCGTTTGTTTTGGTCACTGTAATTTTTTAGCTTTCAAAGGTTTATAAAGCCTGAGACAATTTTATTGAAAACAACAACAAACCTAAGAGCACATTGGTATTTGTCATTCAATTCGAAACAGGAAGAAGTGTATATAAATTACTGTTGTATCCAAAAACGGTCGTCATTCTTCGTGCAACCATGTTGTTAGTTTGCACGTTCACGGTTATATTAGTACACGTGTACCGATGAGAAAACCATACGATTAAAACTCTGGATCTGCTTATCAATAAGTATATCGGACAGGCACCGATACGATGCCATATTCTATTGATCTTAGATCGGACAGGCACCGATACGATGCCATATTCTATTGATCTTTAGATTCGTCAAGCAAATTACTGCGCTGAAAGCGAACATGTCATTTTGAAGAAATAATTTCTAATGATAACATTTTGTCTCACAGTCTGCAGAAAAGAAGACAGTGAATTACAAAGGTCAGCAAAACGTTAACTTGGTTCTAGGTGCATCTCAGTCATCTGTTATGTAGGCAATTTTTTCATATTGGGTCTTACATCTGGTAAAATAGGAACTCAATAAATAAGTTACAACCATAGAAATTAAGTAACTAAGAAATTAAGTAACCATGGAAATTGTGCGAAACATATTTCATTTTGCTTTTCTTGGTTTTTAAGACTTTTCTTCCGGGCAGTCAAAAACGTAATAATTTGTCGTCATTGTTCATAAAAAAGTATTACTTGATTGGTATATCTTTACTGAGAGAGAGAGAGAGAGAGAGAGAGAGAGAGAGAGAGAGAGAGAGAATAACAACAACTTCATTATTCAGGATTCTAACATATTGTAGTTTTTATTTGCCATCATTTTTATTTATACCCCGTAACAGGGGCGTACCTAAAGTATTTGGAAATTCAGGTGGATCCTTCCTTTGGCACCCCCACAAATAATTTTAAAATGTAAGCGCACAGAAAAACATATTATGTTTGCAAGCAGATATTTAAACAGTACAGTGCTGTCATAAGCAAATTGGAAATAACTTCTACTTTTGCTAACTTTTCATTTCGTTTGAAAACTTGTACTTGTTGTTCAACTCTTCCGATTGCACACACCCCACCCTTTCTAGTTCACACCCTGGGAGAACCGCCACCCACCCCCTCGCACCCTCCTAGTACGCCACTGCGCCGTAACACATTGTTAGTACTTTAACCTTGTCAGTGCAAGCATCTCAAGGTCATTTTTCGTTTTGTACTGAACGTAGGGATCACTTGCGAAATATAACGGAAAATAAAGTTGAAATTATCGTACACATTTTAAGGTTGGTCACGTTGAAGCATAAGTGCAAACTCTTGTATGTACATTTTGAATCTTATGATCTGATTCAATAATTTATGTTTTTGTTAACATTACTACTGACATATGCGTCTTCCATAATTTTTTAACCAATACAGACCAATTATTAGCACCATTACCCCGTCCACTTCATGACAGGATGTAATAATAATAATAATAATAATAATAATAATAATAATAATAATAATAATGATAATAAAAGTAATAATAATAATAATAATAGTAATAATACTGATAATAATAGTAATACTACTACTACTACTACTAATAATAATAGTAATAATAGTAATATTAATAATAATAATAATGATAATAATAATAATAATAATAGTAATAATACTAATACTAATAGTAATAATAGTAATATCAATAATAATAATAATAATAATAATAATAGTGATAATAATAATAATAATATTAATAATAATAATAATAATGACACCCATTTGGATGACCAATCTTCCATGAGGCTTTCTATAGACTAAATTTTTTATCATCACTCTATTCAAGACGATAAATTACATTAACTGGATGTTAAGCATGCTAAATAAATTTGTAAGGAAATGAAGGATTGTGCTTTAAGCTGCATTGACAAAAAAAAAAAAACGAGTAATATTCATCAAAATGACTTTTTGTATAGATGCTGGGTAAGTTGCTTTTAAAAAAACCTTAGCTGCTTCAGCTGTGCATATAAAATGTGGGAAGGGAATTTCAGTGTGACTTCTTATAATTTCTTAAATCTAGTTGTGGGATAAGATCATTGTTTATGACGGGTTTCAATGTAAAAATATGTACATTCCCCACATAATTTAAAACTTTTGGAGGATAATGAATAGCTAGGACTTTCTAAGAATAATCTCTTTTGAAGCTCAATTCTCTGCTGACCTGAAAACCGTCTTAAGGAAAACGTGCCTTTGACTCAATAATAACTCTCATTGCTCGCTTTTGACTGTAATAACTCTCACTGCTCGCTTTTGACTCTGCAATTACTAATTATGTTCTAATTTAGGTGTGGAAGATATAGGCATTAAAGAATATTTTTTTATCTTCTCGGAATCATTAGATATTATTCTGTTCAAGTCATTGCAAGGAGTTTAACTTTCTTTATATATATATATATATATATATATATATATATATATATATATATATATATATATATATATATATATATATATATATATATATATATATATATATATATATATATATATATATATATATATATATATATATATATATATATATATATTCATCTTTTTCGATTTCGAATGCATGCAAGACAATGGCATTCACATTAATAATTTCTGCGTGGCTCAATGAGCGTGCGAGAAGTGCATCCAAGAACCGATCTTTAGTCATTGCTCTTACGGCAGCAAGATTCTTGGAGGACGTGAAAAAATCTTTCGGGGACCGAATACGCTAGCCGATTTAGGTCAATGGCTCTTTGACCCCATCGACGAGACGTGGAGCCAAGAGGACATCGAACGTGACATAGATTGTCATTGCCATGCCACGGTAATGGTTCACAATTTCTCGGGATACGATGGACAGTTTCTTTTGAGATACTATACGGAACAAAGTACCGAACGTCTTAAAGTGACTTTGAATGGAGCCAAAATAATTTCCATGCAAGTGGGTCAAGTACAGTTTAAAGATTCGATGAGTTACTTGGCCATGCGATTGAGTTGAATGCCTAAAACGTTTGGAATGACAGAAATGGCCAAAGGCTATTTCCGCACTTTTTCAATACCGAAGCCAATCAACACGCCTTTCGACCCCATATGTACGAGGCTCACTACTACGACCCCGACATTACTTGTGTGACAAGGAAGACAAATGGATCCAGCACGCCCGAAACGGAGGAGGCGAAAAAATGATCGGAAGATATTCAGTGGATGGCTGGGACATAGAAAACCCTCTGATCGTGTACGAGTTTAACGGGTGCTTATTTCACGGATGTTCCCTCTGCTACCCTCAACGTGACACTAAAAATCAGTTTTTACAACGTACCATGGAAGACTTGTACCAGGCCACTTGTCAGCATCGCTTGAAGTTAGAACAGCAAGGATTCCGTGTGGTTGAAATGTGGGAACACGAGTACAATCACCGTTTGAAAACCGATCCCGAGTTTAAACACACACTGGAAAGTTAGAAGTTGGTGGACCCTCTGAACCCACGGGACAATTTGTACGGAGGGAGGAATAATGCCACCTGTTTGCTGTACCAAGCCTACGAGGAGAAAGGAAAAGAAATCAAATACTTGGACGTGTGCTTGCTGTATCCTTACGTGTGCTAATATTGTCACTTTCCCGCAGGGCACCCACAATTGCTCTCCGAACAGAACGACGAGGACAACATTCGACAGTACGAAGGATTGATCAAGTGCAAAGTCTTGCCTCCCACAGACTTGTACCATCCCATTTTACCTCACCATTTCCAAGGAAAACTGATATTTCCCTTGTGTCGTACTTGTACCAAAACCTACAACCAAGACCGACCTCGTCTGGACGCACCTTGACGGGAACGTGGGTCAGCAAAGAATTGTTTAAATCTCTGGACCTGGGATACCAACTGTTAGAAGTGTACGAAATTTACCACTTTCGCAAGACAGAACAGTACCACAAGGGTGACCAAACTCAGAAAGGCATTTTCTCAGACTACGTGGATGCCTTTTAGAAACTGAAGCAAGAATCTAGCGGCTATCCTTCCTGGTGCCACTCTCCCGAAGACCTAAATAAATTCAAAGACAAATACTGAGAGTAGGAAGGCATTGCTTTAGACCAAGTAAAGAAAAACGAAGGAAGGCGATCGTCTACCAAAGTGATGTTAAATTGCTTGTGGGGCAAAATGGCACAAAGACCGTGTTTACCTAAGACAGAGTATTTGACAGAACCTTCCCGCTACTTCCAGATGATTCTCGACAAAACCAAATACATGAAACGCGTGGACGTCGTTGGTGAGGACTTAGTCTTAGTCAATTACAAGCAAGAACCTGACTTTGTAGAAGCCAACGAATTTGGAAATGTCATCATTGCGGCTTACGCGACAGCCCATGCTCGCTTAAAATTGTGCGAAGGTTTAGAACAGTATGGAGATCGTGTCCTGTACTTTGCCACGGACAGTTGTATCTATATCGATCGCCTGTGTCATTGTTACCCTAAAATCGAAAGAGACCGTTTAGGAGCTTGGATGGACAATCACCCCGACGACAAGATTCTTAGTTTTACTAGTTTTGGTCCCTAAAATTACGGTTACGAATACCGGAACAAACAAGGAGAAATGCACACCGAGTGTAAAGTGAATGGATTGATTCTCAGTTATCACACCAGTCGAGTGCTGAACATAGGCGTGCTGAAGGAAGCTTTGCAGCCTGGAGAGGATGGAAACTGTAAAGAAACCATCTACGAACCGCACAAGATTGTACGTTTAGCCAGTCAGCCTTTGGAAAAAGTCTATCAAATCGTGTACCAGAAGAGAGTTCGGCTTCCAAATCACTTCACTTTACAGTACGGTCACGTCGATATTAGTCAGCATATAAAAAGGGAAAACGACCAAGACCGATAGTTTATTGTAACTACAAACACCAAGCGACAAAGATGAATAATTTTAAACAGACATCATTCAAGTTCGGTGATTCTCAAGTAGAGTCCGATGCTGTGTCTTACGATGAGAGCGCTGCCGCACGCTGTGACCTCACCGATGCAGTAAAACATCATGGGAACTTTGCTATGGCTACTAATACTACTACTAATACTACTACTACCGCTACACCTATCGTGGAAAATGATATTGTGCGTATCAAACCTGACGGATGAGAAAGCGATGCCACTCGTTACAGAACACCTTATCACTTTGCTAGTTTTCATTTTCAATGTCATCCTCCACGTGAAACCATTCAGGTACTACCTTACGGATGTCATGCAACCCTTAGTAAAGTTCTGCGGATTTCACCGTACACTCATCGAAATGAGCCTGTGAAAGACGAATATTCATTCCCTGTGCGTTTGCCTGAATACTGCAACTTTGAAAGTCGATTCCGAACGTTCCAAGGAAAATGGCCTAAATATCTAAGAGGACTTACCCCCGAAGAATTAGCCAGAGCCGGATTTATCTACTTGGGCACAGGGGATAAATTCAAGTGCTTCAGCTGCGGTGTGTCACTTTACGAGTGGGAGCAGAAACATTTGGCTTACCTGGAACATGCTTGATGGTCTCCGGATTGTCACTACCTACCTATAGTGGAACCTAGTCATTGTCTATTGAAGTGGCAAACCATGTCTTTTAAGAAACCAGCTTGGCTAGGAGACAAACGTTGGATAACACATAGACAAGTATTTAAACCTCATTTAAAAATATAATATTCTAGGATTACCAAACTAACAGCAAGAAAAGATGTACAAGGAAGTTTGGCAAGGACTTACCATTACTTTCGCAAGGAGAAGAGTTATATAAACTAATACTGACTGACATGCTCATGGATACTTTACAAGAGAATATTCGTGGTTTGCCTGTGGAATTGAGAAAACGCATTTACCGAGAACTGGTCAAAATACATGTGAAACGCAAAGAACAATTGCATTCGTTACGTCACCGATATTTATAACAATGGCACCTGAATGTTATAAGAAGACTGATTAAGATGAAAGTGTTCCAGTAGTCAGACATTGTTAAACTGGACGTGGGAAAGAAGGATTGGTTTGTTGTGACTCGTTCTTTTTACTACAAGGTAGACATACTGCAGCGAATTCAAGAGGAAGAGCTAGAGGATTACCAAAATATTTTACATCAAGAAATCTTGGATCAAGAGGAAACTTCTGAACTGTGTCTTGTGATGTGCACGTTAGTGACTAAACCATTTAGATGCGCCACTGGAGTACGATCATCTCTTTGCAGAAAGTACACTTATCGCCTCCGACAAAATAGGTATAAAAACAGGCTAATATGCCACGACCTTTATCAAAGGTGATACAACAGATTCAGTGGAAGGAAATCAATGACAGTGGAGGATTACCAACACATATTATGAGAACTGTGTCAATTGAATTGGGGCCGTCGTGTGGTGTGTGTCTTAGTGACTTCCTGGGATTTCGTTTACTAGCCGATTCTTTGTGAGCTCTTTAAGAAAAGTACTTGGTCAAATAATTCATAAAAGTGGTCCTTTTAAATGAGCACTAGAGACTCATTTAATTAAACGCGTTTTCATCTGGATAATTCTCGACCTCCACGGGGGAAAAAAAGATTCGTCAACTTTTAGGTACTGAAGATGTGTGCGAAGTTGTGTGTATAGCTTATGACTTACACCCTCACTGGACAGATGTACTTGACTGGAAAAGCTTTTATTATTTTTGTCTTTTGTGTTGTTCCATTAGAAAAAAGTTAACGTGTCCTGAAAAAGTCTAAAAACTCTTTTCTTGTCTGTTCTCGTGTCACAAGTGACATTCCTACACAACTATGGCTACCTCTACTGTCCCTGCTTTCTCTTCCTCCACTTTCAAAGACATCAAAGAACACTTAGATCGTGCCAGTTGGGAGGCCTTGTATCTTCGCCATCCCTTTAACATGTTAATTGTTGGACCTAGTGGTTCAGGCAAAACCGAATTTGTCAAACGTTTGATCGAACATAAACATCATTTGATCGATCATCCACCTCAACCGATCGTGTGGTGTTACAAAGAGTAGCAGTCGGCATACAGCCTTTTGCGAGAAAGTCAAGGCGATTCCATCGTGTTTGTCGAAGAAATTAAAATGTGATTTACGCGCAAAGAGCATCATCGTAATGCCAGTGTCGTTTTCATCTTCCAAAATTTGTTTCAGCAAGGTAAAGCCCATCGCACCATCAGTCACAATGCTCAGTACGTGGTCTTGTTTAAAAGCCCTAGAGATAAATCGCAATTGCAAGTCTTAGCCAAAGTTAAGAACGCCATGGCTGACTGATGCGTACGACGATTCCACTCAAACCCCACACGCTTAATTACACGTGGATTTAAAACCCACGCACTCCCGATTATTTGCGATTTCGTACCTATCTGTTTCACCACTGGTGCCAGGACGTAGGATCTTTCGTGTACACGTTCCTATCGTCGACATAACAACAACAACAACAACAACAACAACAACAAATCTATAAAACCTCTTTACCTTGGGTCTGTTTTGTACAGCGTCAACATGATGTCTCTTCAGTCTCATCTTGATGTCAAATTAATTCGTGCCATATACGGCATCAGTCGTGAAAAAAATCCACAAATACGTGATTGTGTCTTAGAAGTCAGTCTCAAAGAAATCTTACGATGGTTTACGGTGACAGCACGTCAATTACTGCAAGGCGTCATTCACATTCCACATCAAACCTAACGCTTTTTTGACCGAAACAAAGTACCCTTGACGCAACCGGCCGATCACCGCATCGACACTCAAACCCAAAAGCAAATGATTTTTAAACCTGGAGGTAGCGGTTCTCTAGGAGGTGTTATCATTTGCTCCCTCTTAAAATGGGATCCCAATACCCCCAAAGTCCTCACCAAGAAAATAGGCCACTCCCAAATAAGCCAAACCAACCCCGAAGAAGAAAAAGAGCAACGGTGTCAAGACCAGGTCACAGCCCCAGAAAAAGAAAAGTCCACAGAAAACGAAAAGCCCTACGAAAACAGCTTCTACCCGCAAGAGAGACTCTTCGATCTGCAGCGATGGTGACCGCGTTTCCAGTAGCCTCACTTCTCGGCTACTGGCGATGACAGCCAAACCCATTTAGACACCCATTCTTCCTCATTTGATGAAACAATGGAAACCCGCGTCTCCAAAAACATCTGCAGCAGTAACACACTCCTCCTCTTTAGCTGCAGTGGATGCTGCTCACAAAGTACCTGCCCCCAAAATCGAAGTCCAAGAGAGATCGGGCATGTTACAGAGTTTACTGGATTTGTCGAAGCAAGAACTATTCCAATTTAGTCCATTGCGAACTCCTCTACGACGCGTGATGCCTGACATCAAATTGGTAGGACATAAAGACAATCAGTGGCGACTCATTCCAGTGTAAAAAAAGACTTGTGACAAAAGAATGAGCCTCAGTATTTTAGTGCTCCTGAACATCCAAAGATGTCCTTTCAAAGAAGCTCACACCGTCACAATCATTTTTCATCTGTCCTAAAAGGAAAAGGAAAAAGAAAAGGCCAGTCTCGTCATCCGAAAAAAACTCTTAGCCAAGGATAAACGTTACCTCCTGAAAAGACGCATTCGTCCAAAGAAAAAGTAGAGCAACCAAAAGGGAGGATTTTTTATTTTCAAACCTTCTTAGACAAATAATATAAAAAGATGCATGTCAAGTCATGGACTTCAGTATATTTTTGCTCCTGAAACAAAAGTATGTTTCCTCAAAGAAGTGCACACCACACTCTGGTTAGAAAAGTAAAGAAAAGGAAAGGATGTCTGCCTCGTCGTTTAACCAAACATGGGGACGTGTTGTACGTCCTGTCAAAAGAAAAAGAAATTAGATCAACGCAGAGCACTCACACATATAATGTTTGGACATTTTGTTAAAGGAATACCTAGTGCCAAGATGGAAGGAATCCTGGGAGGTGTTTTTTCCGCGTGTCAACGATAAAGGAAGATCAAGAATATAAAAGGGATCTCTGGATTGAAAAGATCTCAGACGTGACCATTGAAATCCGATATAAGAACGAAAACCAGCTTTAGTGCCTTACAAACGATGGATGGAATATCATAATTGGCAAGAACAACGGACCCCGCATTTGCCTCCCAATCCTCATTTGACCGAGATGTCCCAATTTCAACACGAATTGCAGTCGTTTATGGATCGCAACGATTTGTCCGAAACAGAAAAGTCGCAAAAGTACGGTCAACTCTTGCAACGACTGTAACTCTTTCACCAGAAAGCCGTAGATGAAACATCTCTGCCCACTCCTTTTTTAAGGCTTTGATGAAAAGTCTATCACCACTACCACCAACAACCCCAGCGGTCAAGAGAGACACAGCCCCACGAATGTCTGAGGAAGAAGAGGTACGAGAATTCTTTCAACCACCGTCAGCAGCTCCCATTCCTAGTAAAATTTCAGCGTCCTTGATGACTTCTTCCCCCACTCCCCAACGAGAAGAACTTAAAGTTCGGGTTAAAAAGATGATGTCCAGTCCTTCTTCGACAGAAGAAAAAAAAAAAAGAAGGGAAACCAGAAGTGAAAAAGAAAAGAAGACCAAAACCATCCCATTACCACCTCCACAACCACCACTACCCTCGATTTCAACTCCCGTGGCACAAGGGACACGTAAAGCCGTTTCCAAGCCACCATCTCTCCCCATCGAAAGTAGTAACACCGATTGGTTGGTGACTTATTGAAAAAAGAGAAGGCATTTGGCAGCATTTACTTCGACCCATCCCATCCTGCAGGATACAGAGGAGTTCAGAAATTGATTCGCGCTGCCGAAACCAGTCTGAAAAGTCTCCGTTTACCTCAAGTGCAACAATGGTTGCAAGAACAAGCCACGTACACTTAACACAAACCCATTCGACGAATATTTTCCAGAAGTCGCACCCGAGTGGAGGGCATCGATTATCAACGGTAAGCCGATTTAGCTGACGTATCTCATTTGGCCACCTACAATCGTGGCTACAAATATTTGTTTTGTGTCATCGACGTCTTTTCTAAATTTGACTGGGTCGTGCCTCTGACCGAGAATCCCGAAACCAAAGCCAGCATCGTGGAACGTTTTCAACGCACCTTGAAATAACGCATGTGGAAATATTTTGCGCATCAACACATTCTCAAGTACATCTGCGTCTTACTGCACTTGTTTCAAGCTTACAAATAGTCTTCCCGTTGAAGTATCTGACGTGCCTCCCAAGAAGTGACTCCTGACAACGAAGTGATCATTTTTGAGCGTCTGTTTGGTACGTACCCGACGGTGGCTGTCCCTAAGAAAGGTGGAGTATTGGCAGCAGGAGATTGAGTACGCATTGGCAAAACCAAACGCATTTTCGACCACTAAAAAGGCAGAATACGCACCGTGAGGTTGAAACGAACATTAGTATGGTCACCATCAGAGAACACGGACACCAACAAAAAAACGCAACAACAACGGAACCAACGATGGAATCAGAGTTGGAAATCTCGTCTTCCTCAGATGAGAGAGATATTGAAGAGCAAACGAATATGGAGACAGAAGGCGAAAAGGAGGATGAAATAGACCCGGAGATGTTAGAAGAGTAATTTGACCCAAAGAGACAAAGGCTTTTATTCATAGGACTGGGAGAAACGCTAGAGTGCACAAAGAAGGCAGGCAATTTCAACAATGCCGTCAAATGCCTGGCTTGGAGAACTCTGAAAACCAGGAAGCCAAGACCCCAGCAAGTCAGTATGGAGTCAGACTCATCACCCAGTTCTATCATCAGGCGTGGCAACAACATCCCCTTTCCAGTCTGGTAGAAACTGCTGACTATTTGTCAGAATTACACGGATACGAGGCATTCCCTGTACAGACCAGCGAAGAAACACGAAGCGCGGCAGAATGCAGAAAAAAAGAAGACCGCCGTAGAACTTTCAAGCTGCCTTTATAAAAACAGCCATTTTAAGGGCTATCAAAATGCCTCATTATTTCAGGGATTCCATTTTGGCTTGTAATCCCAATTCGATTAAACCACAAACATTAGCATGATCCATTATACAAAGTTAAAAATTGAAACTGATACCTGATATTGGCAAAACTTTTATTTTGTCACTTGAATTATATACGTAAGAGTAGGATACTACATTATGTACACTATGTACTAGATAAGTCAGTTAGTTAGGCGATAGGAAAATATTTTTTACCTAATATTGCGTGAATCTAATTACAACTGTGGCTAACACAGAATTGGTTATAGGCAATAACAACAATTATAAAACTCGAAAGAATTTGATCTAAAGTAGGCCATGGCGTTTTATGTATGTTCCGGCGACGTTAGGACCTCTCATCCGAGTCCCTCTCTTCCCTGCCTGCTCGGACATTTAAAGACGATTGTGT
Source organism: Sinohyriopsis cumingii (assembly GCA_028554795.2). NCBI lineage: Eukaryota > Metazoa > Mollusca > Bivalvia > Unionida > Unionidae > Sinohyriopsis > Sinohyriopsis cumingii. The sequence continues at coordinate 45,677,053 of CM068836.1, read as the reverse complement.
TGGCCTATACCCACTCGTCTGTAATCAGGTGTCCCGATGGGCGTGTACACAAAGGACCGGGGTGACGTCATAAGATCAGTGCCCAATCCTGTAAAACGTCTTATCCTGTTATACCTTCCAACACAGACATTTACTTATTTAACTTGAGTGCGTGCTGGGTCTAACCCCACTCAAGATAGCCTTACATATAGGTCGAAAATGACATATTGTCCCACGACATGTTGGCTAATCAATCAGCACTCAGATGAGTGCATTAATGCGTTTGGCGAAGTGTCAATATTTCTTCTCCCTCGATAAAATCTATTACTCCCAAACGGGAAATAAACCGGTCGTACATGCCCGTAAGGGCAAAAACGACCTTAATCTAATCGACCGACCGACCAACCAGTCGGACTATCTATTCATTCTTCATTCCATTTATTCAGGATATGAACACGGAGAAAGCAGAACCGGCTTACCAGGAGCGGTGTCCGGGCGGGAAAAGCAGAAAAACGTGTGTTCAGAACACAGAACAAAGAATGTGTCCATAGCACAGAATAAGTACAAAAAGAACAATTATTATTCCGCTTGAGTACGACCTTTCATCAGATGCTGCTGATAAGAAGTCACCGAAACAGACACAAAGAGACGGGAGGAAGCAGTCAACACGTGGCAGCTCACAAAAATGTAGGTCAGCCAGTGATACGACGCACCACCAGAACCATGTCTGCAAAACGGTGGAGAACAATATTAACTGTACTAAAGAAAGAAGTGAGGGGACGGCAGTACACCTGGTAGTCTGTTAAAAAGAAAGGAAACGTAATTCCAGTGACGCCACCGAAGACTCAAGCTATATAAGTTCTCTTATACCGGAGCAGCTAACCAACTTTCCGGAAGATACCTGTTCCATAATGTCATTCAGTTCGACTTCGCTGATTGGTATTTATTAGTTTATTGTATTGTATGTACACTCTGTACACAAAATTCCAACTTTAGTAACGAATCATTTTTGACATTTTTAACTAATTTTATTTGATTAATTGCACAGGTGGCTTACACATTATTGGTATTTTTACTGTTCACTAAATAACTGTACTTGATTTGATTAGTACGGGCTGTCGTTTCATGGCTCTGTATCGCTTGCGCCTGTTTCCGGGTACCTCTCCTCCCTTGCTTCTACCGGACTCATGTACCACGACGGAGATGTGAAACCATTTCCACCCATCTAAGCCTGGGTGTCCCGATGTGACGTCATAGTGGCGACCAATCGTTGCTGGCGTTACATACTGCTTTGGCTGACACCCTGCTCAGTTGATGGCAGACTGAATTAATGATTTTTATACATGGGTGCTTGTGTTGGGTCTATTCCCACTCGTGTACAACCTTACATTCAGGTCGTTAGAGACTTAAATAGTCCTACGACCTGCGGCCTAATTAAACAGTGTTCTGTGAACACATGAATGCCAGGAAGATGAGGCACTTTATCCTTCCCCCATGAGTAATTAAATGGCCTGATCTGCAGGCATGAAACCGCCGTACATGCCCTAGTTGGGCGAAAACGACGTTAATTTAATTAGTCAGTCAGTCTGACCATCCATTGTTGACTCATCTTCATATGAAGATGTGTTCAAGACTAGCCAAGATGAACGAAGCTTATGTGAATTTACATCATGTCAGGCAAAGCCTGATACCGAAGCCTGAAAATATAGAGAACGTCAGAATGTTGGAAGTAACCGAAGACCTAATAGAAGAGCTCTTCAGAGAGGAAAACAAGAAAGAAAAAGAAGAATGGACGGAGAAGTACAGGAACCAGACAGAGGTTTTGTTGACTGCCATGTAGACACGAAAGAGTTCTCCTCTTTCCAAAGAGGCAGACCTTATCCTCTGGGAAAGCCTGTCGCCAGACGGGGACGAAATCTTATACGATTAAAGATTGTCATAACTCCCCGTCCGCAAAAAACAGCCCTTTTCAGGGCTACCCAAATACTCTAGAAAAGATATACTAATTCAATTGCCAGTGGTATGTTAGTATGTTAAAAAAATAGAAGTGTATCTATAAGCACTTCACTTATGTGACTTTGTTCGAAGTGTGTCTATAAGCACTTTGTTTCTCTAGCTTGTCAAAATAATCTGCACGTGTTTGTGTTTGTAGTTAGTGTTTGTAATTAAAAAGTGAGTAAGTATTTATTTTAGGTCCGCGCTTTCCATGTGGTGGATGGTAATATGGGTCTTGTACGTTTTGGTATTGGGGATGCTTGACAAATATAAAGGGAGCGCTCGTCAGTCTGGCTACCCATCGTTGATTCATCAACTCGAAAAAAATGAGCAGCAGACTAATCAAGCTTCTGGAACTCCAAATGCACCTGGAATATGTCAAACCCCTTTTACATGAGCTGGCTATGGAGGCCATAGCGGAAAGTGCCAGAATAGAAGAAAAGGAGGGGAAAAAGAAGGAAGAAATGAAGGAAAGGATCCTGCCTCACCTGATGCTGCGACCTTTATTTGATGTGAAGCCAATGGTCAGTACACATACACAGGCAATAGCAGCACCACAACCAGAAGCAGCACCACATCCACAACCACAACAACCAGTGCAGTGTCCACAGGAGGTAAGGAGGCCAGTTCATCCCCGAGTGTGGCACAGAAGACAGAGGGAACAACAGCAACAAGTGTTCACTATCCCTCAAACAGAAGAGTGGGATAGTGAAGCAAATAAATCTCCCTCTGCGCTCCGAACCACACACATCAATTGGGAGCAGGACTGGAGCAGACGATGCGTGTGTTGGGCTAGACCGGGGAGGTGCCGACATTAAGAGGTGCATCTGGAGTTCTAAAAACATTCCTTTTCAGGGCTAAGCAAAAGTTTAGGAAAGAGATTATTCAAACTGCCAATTGGCATGAGTGTGGAGTAGTGTGATTATAAACACTCATTCCTTTACTGATGTGAGTGTGTGTGTGTGTGTGTGTGTGTGTGTGTGAGCTCGCGTTCGTTTGTGTGGATAGTAAGTGTGTGTATGTATGCGTGCGCGTACGTTTGTATGAATAGTATATTTGGTTTTGTTTTTGCTCCTTCACGTGTAGGGATAGTATATTTATGGGGTGTTGTTTTTTCCTCCTCTTCCCTCAGTGTGGATAGTATATTTGTTTTTGTTTTTTCCTCTTCCCGTGTGTGGATAGTATATATGTGGGTTTTTTCACCTCTTCTCTCTGTGTGGATAGTATATTTGGGTTTGTTTTTTCTTCTTCCCATGTGTGGATAGTAGATAATATTTGAAATGGGTGTAAGGGATGTTTTCCTTCACGTCTGTGTTTGACAAATATAAAGTCAAAGCGTTCGTCGTTCACGCCAAGTCTGCAGCAAACAGAGAAGCGAGCAACACAAAATATTTATCAATGGAGCTAGCGACGGATATTATACCAACTCTAGTACTGAGTGCACTTCAAGGAATTGGCCTTGCAGTAGCCACAGGATCGAGTATAAGAGCAAAGCAAAACGTACAACTTTGCTCTTAGTATGGGAAAACGACATAAAAGTTATGAAGAGGCCCATGAGTCGTAACAGAAGACGGCGGAAACAGGTGCAGCAACAGCAGACCCAGTTATAACGCCACTCCAGCAGTATGACTCACCAAGTGACCAAACCCAGAAGCCTACCTCTCCTACAAATTCAACGAAAGGAGCCAGGATAGAGGAAAAGGCTGCCCAAAAAACAACAGACCACGTTCCGGACGAAACATCACAACATCATGCTGAGAAAATTGCACTAACAAAGCAATTTGCTTCAATACTTCTCAGCACATTAGAGGCACAATTGCAAGCACTTGCCCGTGAAGAATAAACTTCCACTTCCATTCTAGCAGCAGACTTAGAGGTATCCTCCTCTAGCGATGAGGAGGATGAAGGAGCCCAGGGAAATGGATATGCATACATACATACATACATATATATATATATATATATATATATATATATATATATATATATATATATATATATATATATATATATATATATATATATATATATATATATATATATATATATATATATATATATATATATATATATATATATATATATATATTAGATATTGGAAAAGTTAAAGTGTCATCATTCGTTTAAACTTATCTTTTTCAATCTGACTTCAGATATTGTCTTGTCTGAAAGGTTGATCGGAAATTTTGATTAAAACTCGTTTAGCTTTCAGTTTCTACTTTCAAGCAGTTTGAAATAATCTGCCCATATGACAACAAAGTCTCATCTTTCAGCATTGTTTGGAGTAACATGAACCGAATAGAGAAAAGGCATATTCTGTTTTGGAAACTAGAACCCAACAAAAGTTAAATTCATAGGTAATCTAGCTTTGTAAAACTACTGCTTATTTATAGGTCGACATAGGTATTCTAGCTCTTGTAAAACATTTGTTTATTTATAGGTCGAGTTAGGTATTCTAGCTTTGTAAAACAACTGCTTATTTAAGGGTCGACATAGGTATTCCAGCTTTGTAAAACAACTGCTTATTTATAGGTTGACATAGGTATTCTAGCTTTGTAAAACAACTGCTTACACTGGACAACAAATTTTTACAAAAGTCATGTTACTGAAATAAAATTAGTCAATTCTTATCAATTTTTATGTGCTGAACACGAATATGACAGTCAAATTGCAAAATTGGCTCTAGTTTTTTTGTAATCTGCAAGAAATTAATGTTTACATAACGAAATGCATTCCAATAGTAAAAGGTCAACTGTAATAGCCTACCTATAAAAAATCAAGTCATTGACTACATCTTAGATTTCTTCGCCTGTCTCTTGTACAGCTGTTCGGGAGCATCTCTGAGGAGTGTCCAGCAGTAGTCAGCCAGCATTGTAGTGGACCATTTTCCCTGGTATCTTTGTTCCATTGTTGCGATATCTTGATGAAAACGTTCGCCGTGTTCATCACTAACAATACCACAGTTGCTAGGAAAGAAATCCAAATGGGAATGAAGGAAGTGAATCTTTAGAGACATATTGCAGCCAAGTTTCTTATACTTCATCAACATGTCTTCTACTAGTTCCTTATAGTTTTCTGCCCTAACATTTCCGAGGAAGTTTGTAGAAACTAGGCGAAAAGCATTCCATGCTTGTTTCGCGTCACCTTCCAGCAAGTTGTTGAACCGGTCATCTTTGAAAAGCTCTCGAATCTGAGGACCCACAAAAACTCCCTCTTTAATCTTTGCTTCGCTGAGTCGAGGGAATTTTTCATGCAGGTATCGGAATGCTGGCAAAGTCCGGTCAATGGCTTTCACGAAGTTCTTCATCAAACCTAGTTTGATGTGAAGGGGTGGTAGCAAGATTTTCTGAGCCTCAACCAGAGCTGGGTGTTGGATATTCTTCTCTCCAATGGCTACATTCTGCCTGTGAGTCCATTCCTTCCTCATGTAGTGCATTTCCCTTGCTCGGCTATCCCACTCGCATAAGAAACACATGTATTTTGTATATCCTTGCTGCAGTCCCATTAAAAGGGCAACTACCTTCAAATCACCACAGAGGTGCCAGCTGTACTTGTTATACTCAATGGAATTCAGTAGCTGCCTTAAGTTATCGTATGTCTCTTTCATGTGGACAGCATACGCTACTGGAATAGATGGAAGAATGTTTCCATTGTGCAAAAGCACAGCCTTGAGACTCAGTTTCGAAGAGTCCACAAATAGTCTCCATTCTTGTGGGTCATGAGTGATTTTTAAAGCATTCATGAGGCCCTCAATATCGGAACAGAATATCAGATTACTTTCCTTTCTGAAGAAAGGCTCCAATTGCTGGTGGCGCTTTCGATATGCAGTAATTGTGACATCTTCTTCTAGAAGATTCCATTGTTGGAGTCTTGATCCTAGCAATTCTGCCTTGTTCTTTGATAAGTCCAAATCACGAATCAGGTCATTTAGTTCTTCCTGTGTTATTCTGTGTGGGGTTGATGATGCACCACAGTGAAAATCTGGATCACTGCATGCTGATGGACCAGGAGAAGAACAGGTCGACTCACCTTTGTCTTCGTCAGATGAATCAAGAGAATATTCTGCTGGAGGTTCTGGAATAGGAAGTCCCTCACCATGTGGAACTGGTCTCAATGCAGACGGAATGTTTGGGTAGACTATTCTCGACTTCTTTCGCTTCGTTATTCCGCCGGAAAGAGGAGGAACCAAGCAGAAGTAACAGTCATTTAGGTGGTTGCTTGGCTCTCTCCACACCATTGGGACTGCAAACGGCATTGATGACCTTTTGCAATTCAACCACTGTGAAAGCTGTGTTGTACATGTAGCACAGCATATATGCGGAGCCCAAGGCTTGTCTAGGTCACCAACCTTGCATCCGAAGTAAAGATGATATGCCTTCTTCACTTGAGAATTGATACTTTTCTTCTGGTTGGCAAATGTCACTTCCCCACAAATATAGCAAAAATTGTCCGCGGTATTAACACACTTTCGAGGCATTACTGTTCTTTATTGTACGTAAATGGATAAAATAATAAGTTTTATGTAACAGTAGCTTGAACTGTCTCGCACAACGTCTAAAATATTTTAAATGCTGAACCTATCTGATTGGGCTTTATATAGTACACTGCTTACGTCAGCTTCAGCAGCCGCCTGGCATTAGTATAATAGGCCTACACATGTATAGTACACTGCTGACGTCAACTTACTTCAGCAGCCGCATGGCATTAGTATTGCACTGCATCAGAAAATGATGCAATCAACTGTGGATGATGTGAGCATGATGGTATTATGCAATGTTACATCATTATTCCGGATGTTGCTGCAGTCCTACTGGAGAAATTTACACAGTGAAACATAGAAAATGAGGTATATGAATATCTTCAAAACGAGAGCCAATACAAATTTTTCACGGTTATATTCGTGTTCGGCACACCAAAATACTACAGATTAGGGCCTTTTCAAGTCAGTAATGATTTCACTGTTGACCAGTGTTATTTAAGGGTCGACTGAGGTATTCTAGCTCTTATAAAACAATTGCTTATTTAAGGGTCGACATAGGTATTTCAGTTTTGTAAAACAACCGCTTATTTAAAGGTCGAGACAGGTATTCCAGCTTTTGTCAAACAATTGCTTATTTATAGGCCGAGATAGGTATTCAAGATTTGTACAACAGTTGCTTATTTAAAGTCGAGTTCAAAAATAGATCGATAGAGATAGCTAGAGGTTGGTACCATGTATGACAAGACCTATGATTTGTGAAGAGGAGGATATTTCGTATCTATTAGTTGTTATATATATATATATATATATATATATATATATATATATATATATATATATATATATATATATATATATATATATATATATATATATATATATATATATATATATATATATATATATATATATATATATATATATTTCAGATGTGAAATTCAGATACCTTCAATGTCTATGCACAAAGAGTTTAACTCTTTCACTAGTTGTCGAGAAGGTAGATTTCTTTCAATGATACGAAAAATTAGGACAGGCAATACTGACACTTACATTTCGTTCCGGAGGAAACTCTCTGTCAAGGTAAATATAGCTTTGGTACAAAATTGATAGTCCAGACGTTGTTTTAATTACATTAAATATATATTGAATATTGGGAACTTGATCCATCAAGAGGGATATTAAATGATACTTGCCTGTGTTAATAATAGCTGAACAGATGTATTTTTGTGTATTTGACTGTTGTTGTTAAGCACCCAGACGATGGAAGAAACAAATACTAATGAAACTGAACAAAACATAACCGCAAAGTGAACGATATTGATCTAAACGAGCGAAAGAGAATGAAAATAAACAACAAAGAGTAAGTAATACATAATACTGTATTCCACAGTAAATTATATTTCAATAGTTCAGTATTGTTGAAAGGAAATTGCCAGTGTAATTTGAACAAGGGAGTTGAAAACTCATTCTGAAATAAAGTAGCATGGTCTGTTTTGTTTTAATGTATATAAACAATAACGGGAAATCTATTCTACGTGTCCTACTCTGTTTAATGTATCTAAACAATAATGTGAAAACTGTTAAACTTGCCCTACTTTGTTTTAATATATCTAAACAATAATGGGAAAACTGTCAAACCTTATCTACTTTGTTTTAATGTAGCTAAACAATAATATGAAAACAGTTAAACTTGCCCTACGTTGTTTTACTGTATCTAAACAATAATGTGAAAAACTGTTCAACATGCCATGCCTTGTTTTAATGTATCTAAACAATAATGTGAGAAACCGTTCAACATGCCTTACATTGTTTTAATGTATCTAAACAATAATGTGAAAACTGTTCAACTTGCCCTACTTTGTTTAAATTTATCTAAACAGTAATATGAAAACTGTTAAACTTATCCTACTTTGTTTTATTGTATCTACACAAGAATGTGAAAAACTGTTCAACTTGCCCTACTTTTTTAATGTATCTAAACAATGATTTGAAAACTGTTCAACTTGTCTTACATTGTTTCAATGTATCGAAACTATAATGTGAAAACTGTTACACTTGCCCTACTTTGTTTAAATTTATCTAAACAGTAATATGAAAACTGTTCAACTTGCCCTCCTTTTTATAATGTGTCTAAACAATGATGTGGAAAACTGTTCCACTTGCCCTACTTTATTTTAATTTATCTAAACAATAACGTGAAAAGCTGTTCTACATGCCCTACGTTGTTTTAATGTATCTAAACAATAATGCGAAAGACTGTCCAATTTGCCCTACTTTGTTTTAATGTATCTAAACAATAACATGGAATTTGTTCACCTTGCCTTACCTTGTTTTAATGTGTCTAAACAATATTATAAAAACTGTTAAACTTGCCCTACTTTTTAATGTCTCTAAACAATAATGTAAAAAATTGTTCAACATGCCTTACGTTGTTTTAATGTATCTAACCAATAATGTGAAACTGTTTAACTTGTCCTACCTTGTTTTAATGTATCTAACCAATAATGTGAAAACTGTTCAACTTGCCCTACCTTGTTTTAATGTATCTAAATAATAATCACAAACTGTTAAACTTGCCCTACTTTGTTTTTATGTATGTAAACAATAATGGAAAAACTGTTGAACTTGCCCTATTTTGTTTTAATGTATCTGAACAGTAGTGTAAAAACTGTTAAACTTGCCCTACTTTGTTATAATGTGTCTAAACAACAATATGAAAACCGTTAAACTTGCCATACTTTGCTTAATTGTTTCTAAATAATAATGTAAAAACTGTTCATCTTGCCCTACTTTGTTTTAATGTGTCTAACCAATAATATGAAAAACTGTAAACTTGCCTTACGTTATTTTAATGTGTCTAGCCAATAATATGAAAACTATTCAACTTCTCCTACTTTGTTTTAATGTGTCTAACCAATAATATGAAAAACTTTTCAACTTGCCCTACTTTATTTTAATGTGTCTAACCAATAATATGAGAAACTGTTCAACTTGACCTACTTTATTTTACTGTGTCTAACCAATAATGTGAAAATCTGTTCAACTTGCCTTACGTTATTTTAATGTGTCTAACAAATAATATGAAAACTGTTCAACTTGCCTTACTTTATTTTAATGTATCTAACCAATAATATAATATAAAAAACTTTTCAACTTGCCCTATGTTATTTTAATGTATCTAAACAATAATACGAAAACTGTTAAACTTGCCCTACTTTGTTTTAATTTATTTAAAGAATAATGTAAAACTGTTAAACTTGCCCTACATTGTTTTAATTTATCTAAACAATATTATGAAAACTGTTCAACTTGCCTTACTTTTTTAAATGTGTCTAAACAATAATGTGGAAAACTGATCAACTTGCCCTACTTTGTTTCAATGTATCTAAACAATAACATGAAATTTTTTCACCTTGCCTAACTTTGTTTCAATGTGTCTAAACAATAATATGAAAGCTGTGAAATTTCCCCTACTTTGTTTTACTGTATCTAAACAATAATGTGAAAACTGTTCAACTTACCTTACATTGTTTCAATGTATCTAAACAATAATGTGAAAACTGTTCAGCTTGCCCTACTTTATTTTAATGTGTCTAACCAATGATATAAACAACGTTTCAACTTGCCCTACTTTGTTTTAATGCGTCTAACCAATACTATTAACAGAGTTAAATTGAGGAATGCATACACAATTCCAGATCTTGAATTATGATGGCCATATTCTAACATAGATGCCTAAAGTCACTGTCAAATGATTGCTTCTATTTAGTATGTTTCCAGTTTTATATTAACTCAAAATAAAAGGAAGTTTATTACTAATGGCAAATTTTTCTTGACTACATTTGATGTTCTTCAGAAGAGTACGTACTATAATTTGGTGCAATACGTCATCAATTGTCCACTTTAGAAATATTGATAACCAAAGATGTATATGGTATTGTTATAACTTGTAGACTGTACACCATGAACAGTCATGAAGAATGCAAATGTTTATATTACGTTCAGACCGACAAGCTGCACGCCCACAGAAGACACTTCAAATTCAGAAATCATCTTAGAATCTTTCAAAACGGGTTTGAACAGGATTTTCTATCGAATTCCACCGTATGTTGTAAAGTAAATATTTTGATCATTATGTAGAAAGACCAATAAATGCCAACCATTCCATCCTAGTTTGCATATAAGATAAACGCGCCGCTTGGAGTGCTGATAAATTATATATAAGGTTTTAATGACGCAACTGCTGGTAATAATGACGACAACGGAAAATATATGAAATATAATAATATTAGCTACCATTGGTATGCACGTAAGCCGATAGCCACTATCTTATCTAGCCTGTTTTCACGTCAAGTCGGTATCTTCATATAGAGCGGTAGAATTATGAGGCGACAGAGGTCTTAATGCATATGCACTTTAACGCAGACAGTGCCAATTCTCAATTTAAAAAAAATAATATAGAAGCTGATGTATCAGCAGTTTAGTATAGCTATTAAACGTGTATATCGAAAAATACTGCATCGTTACATTGATTCGAAAGAAACGAAAACCTTCTAACTATTAACTATTAATATACATGTAATTATTATGATGAACTGATTCAGAAATTGGATAGGTTCCTTTTTGGATGGGGCGCTGAATACGGTCAAGTTAACCAATAAGATTTAAGCGAAAGCTGATTTCGACTGTAACATGGACAGGGGAAGGGTTTAGGGTAGGGGTGCTAATTCCCTGTTTTAGAAAATGCCCGAAACGGTTAAATTTGTTGCTAACATAATTGTGATTTGTAACTGCCATCGTCTGTCTACTCATAATTTTGTAGGTCGGTCATGTTTGAAATGGAGCCCCTTGCAAAGATTGGGCTACTTTGTGTTTCCAAGATTTCATATGCTGTCGTTTCACATTTGAAAGATAACACATCTGAACTCAATCCAGATCAGGGGACAATTTGTCACGTGGATGCCAGTTTAGACGAATTTACTAATCCTGTCTTACTTGTGAAAATATATGACAAATGTTTCTCTTCTTGCAAAATAAACTCGTCGTGAAGTATTAATGTATGCAATACTTGGAAATGCATGGCATAAAAGTCACTCACCTTACGCTATTAAAGAAATATGTAAATGAAATTGCATTAAATTGAGAAAAGCCATTTTTATGTTTTAACGAGAAAAAAATTACGAACAAAATTGTGGCTTCTGTATGTGTTTTCATGATTTAAAGGCCCTAGTTTTATTTTTCTAAATTAACTTTTCGTATTAAGTCGCTAAAACTAAACTTTCAGTAAATTCACTGAAGATGCATAAGGAGAAATGCAATCGTTAACGTGCATGATATATGCTATTTATTTGCTCCGATAAGTACTGTATATTAAAGTATTCGAAGAGTTAATTACATGGCTGCACATTACGGGCTAAATAGTGTCAAATAAAATATTTACAATTTAAAAAAAAATTAAAGCTACCCCCCCCCCCTTAAAATAATTTACTCAATATCTCAGAATTGATGCAAATTATAACAAGTATAAAAAGGTATTAATTATAATGGCCGAATCTAATCAACGATAAGTGCAAATATTTATAAACAATTAGGACAAGGTGAAGGCTGTACAAAACCGTACCATTCATGCCAAGTAGTCTGCGTCAAATAATTTAATAATATCAACCAAAGATTTCTGGTGACGTTATCACTCAAGCCTATGACGACAGTGTGACAATAAATCACCGTAATTACTTTGATGTATGCAGAATGTCATATTTGACTAAACGATATTGACTCTTATCGACTCTAACCGAATGTTTTTACATTTATCCCGAAACAACGGTGACGGCATTAATGTAAATATTGACACTCGTCCTCAGATTACCTCTCGAACCAGTAATAATAATTACACATTTAATTAAATAATAATACAATTACTGAAATTAATTTAAATGCGATGTTTTAATATGCAGAGACCAAACTAAAAAGATTTACCGCCATATAATCTCCATCAGGGCATTAATTAAGAACAACTGTTTCTTTGGTATCGTTTTTTGTTCCGTGCTTCTCGTAATTATATTTGTATTGGATGTACGTTATAACCATGGACGTCATTTCAACTTTTTTCGGGGCGGGGGGGGGGGGGGGGGGGCAAAACTTGACTTGGGGGGGGGGGAGAAAAACTTAATTCATGCAAATATCAACCCGCTGGCTTAGGCTGAATAACAGATTAGAGAGACAGTAATAGCAGAAACGTCATTTAAATTATTATTTTGGGGGGGTGGGGGCAAAACTTGACAGGCTTGTTTATTTTCGTATATAGGCTATAGAAATTTGACAGCACATGCAAATTCGGGGTGTGTGTGCAAAACCCCCCTGCCCCCCCCCCCCCCCATGACGTCCCTGGTTATAACCGTTCTTGCAGTTTCATGAATATTGCTAGGATTTCAATAACGATGCGAATTACTTTTTAAAGAAGTTGTTATTTCTCGCAATAAGTTATTTTTATTATTTGAGACACACTTTTTGTTTGTTTTGCGCATGTGTTTGTGTGTGTGTGTGTGTGTGTGTGTGTGTGTGACCTTTACTCTGTTACAAGTAACCCAAACATATTTAATCATTTCGATTCATTTCAATGTGGTTCACTAACATCATTCAAGGGAAAATTTCTGTTAAATTCCATTTTTATTCATTTACTGTGTTTGTAGTTTTCACAAAGTATCTCTATCAAAATTTAAGAATCCTCTGATATACACATATCTTTCTACCACAAATTCCATAGGATTCTACTTCTTTTGGAAAAATGTTCACAAGCGGTATAATTTCAATGCGAGGTGGTCGCGTGTTTTACCATGTTGCAAAGATCTGAACAAGAATAACGTAATGACCGTAATGCCACTTTAACCAAAGTAAGGATCTGAGAGGAGAAATGAATAAATTACTTTTCATTTTATGTAAAGCAACCATATACTAATAACCTGAAACGTGTTTTACCAAAAAATGAAGTTCACGAACAATTAAATAACTTGTTCGTTCATGAACTACGATTATCAGAATGTAACATACTTGATGTCTGTGTGGTTAGTATTTACTTCTCAACTTTATACCTTTGGTGATTGTTTGTTTCATTATGGTCTGCTTGTGTTAGGAAGATATTTTAAACTGACTATTTACTAGGTGCAGGTTTCATAAATAATGTACAGTATTCACTATACTTTATTTTAGCAAAATGTCCCCTTCGTAATTTCCTAATGTGCGAATAGATGCGATATTTGCACGTAGATATAATTTTTGTTTATTAGGTGTTTGGGTCGTGCTTGTTTGTACGTGGCATGAAATACCAATCTAATGCTTAGAAAGGCGTACTACTAAATGATAAGAATGTAAAGTGAGGTAAACCACGTAAGAGTGAAATCAGAGTCCTTTGAATGTGTGGTCCTTTGTTTGATTAGAAGAAAATTACATATAGTTTTGATGCACTTGAACATGAGAGAGACAGAGACCTCAACCCATCCTCACGCTGGTGCGTTACAATAATAACCAATTTTAACAAACCAGTTTTTCTTTTTTTCCCGATTGTGGGGGTTGGGTCGATTGGCAGAGATTCCCTATTGACTGCTCTATATACCGTACTTACTTTTTTTTACTACTATATCAAATACTCGCTCTCTTATTATAAACCGAGCAAACTTTAACGGCACATATCGCATTGGCAGTCAGCGAAAAGTGCATATAACTCTAACCATCGACTGATAAAAATAAATTTTATGTTAAGCCAAACTTCGATTAGGATGAATCTGAATAGGTCATGGTCAGATATAAACTTGTTATCAGCGTGACTTGCATTTAAAACTAGGTTAGAAAACTGAGAAGGACAAACTCGAGAAATACACTTTTCATATTAAGAGCTGCGGGTTTCTCTGCGTACTTACGAAATATTTTAATCTAATTATATATATATATATATATATATATATATATATATATATATATATATATATATATATATATATATATATATATATATATATATATATATATATATATATATATATATATATATATATATATATATATATATATATATATGTGTGTGTGTGTGTGTGTGTCTGTCTGTCTGTCTGAAAATGCGGATTGGACACTTTTATATGCATATAATATAGTTTTCTTTCAACATGAAAAGAAAAAAAGTGTATATCAAAGTGTGAACACTGAAGGTAAAATGACGTTTTATGTTGTCATTTTCCTTGAGGTGTTAAATTATTCAGAAATATCGACGATAATGGGTCCAACCGTCGTCTGCATTTTATATGTTAAATGTATGAATCTTTTCTTGCCATTTCTTTTGTTTTAATAATCGGATTGTAAGGAATTAAGGCACGAACCTGTGAGATATTATTCTTTGCGTCCAGGGAATGTATCTTAAGTTTATCTTAAGAGGCCTGAAGCTGATATAACATGCAAAGATCACAGGGTAAAATGAAAGCACAACACACTTTAATAGTACATATCGCGTAGGCAGACAGAGAGAAAGGTGCATATACATTTTATATCGAGCCAAACTTCGATAAAGATGAACCTGAATAGGTCAAAGTCAGATAAAAACTTGCTATCAGCGTGACCTGCATTTACCCCCACTCCCAAATGTGTGACACAGGTTTAGAATGAATGAACAATTTCTTGGAACAATTTTAAAGATTATTTTTTATGTAGGTGGATTTTATCTTTTCTTCGTATAAGTAAAGTGTATTTAGACGCTGGCTCATGTTGCATCACTGGAATTAATGACCTAAAAATTTCATGAGTATTCTTATCTACGTCATGGTATTTTCCGTATCATAATGCGTTAGTAGTGAAGGGGGATATTATAGCGTCAATGGGACTTATCATTAAAAATACCCCTGGGAACATATAGCGTCAAGGGAAATTTAACATGGAGAAAAATCGTGGGAACATATAGCGTCAAGGGAAATTAACATGGAGAAAAATCGTGGGACTGTTGAGCGTCAAGGGGTTTGAACATGGGAATAGGGGACTGTATAGCGTCAAAGGAATTTAAACAGGGTGGGACTGTATAGCGTCAAGGGAAATGGAACATGGGATTTTTTTTTTAAAAATTTTAAAAAAAAATAAGAAAGGGGTAGGCAATTCAAAGGCTATCTCTTTTCGAGAAATATGGCTGGCCCTGAAAAGGGCCTTTGGGTTTTTCTTCTTCTTCTTTTAACTTCTTAACTTCTTCCACCATCCTCTTATTTTGTCCATCATTCCTTTCTTCTTTTTCTTTTCTGTTTCCGGCAGCCAGTCCGGGTGGCCCATGGCCCGGAACTTCTCTTGGATTTTCATCCAGTTTGTGTTCAGTTTATCGAATTCATCCCTTTTTTTCTATTTTCTTCTTCTTTTCTTTCATTATACCACTTTTCTTTGATCTTCTTGACCTCTTTGGTCAGCACATTCCTCATTAGTTCTTCAGCTTTCTTAAGTTTTTCTAACCCCCACTTCGCGAAACACCAATCTGTCCATTCTACAATGTCTTCTAGAAAGAACCTTGCACTCGTCACATGATCTATCGCTTCTTTTAACTTACCCACTTTGACATACGGTGGGTTAATTAAACCTCTGATTCTCTTCTCCTCATCCTCTATCATTTCTTTTACAATATTTACGGATAAGTGGAGGCTGGTTACTTGTCTTGAGACGAAGTCTTTTGTCACTGCATACCTCCATTCCTGTTCAACCCTTTCTACTACACTCAATCCATCCACCATCCAATACCAACTTCCCATAAGATCGTTGTATAAAGCTGAAGCTGCTGGCATCTTCTTGTTTGCTTATTCCGTAGAATGGGTTCCAATGGCCAACACTGTTAGTTTTATAGTGAAAGCGCGTACGTGATGGAAAACATCCCCTAAAAACATAAAATTGATCTTACCTAGATCATGACCTAACAACGCGCGGACGTGAAGGAAAACATCCCCCTACTTTTTCATTTCATATAATATAACCCCAACTATACTCTTCACATACGCTAAGAAACCCATAATCTACTATTCACACAAACATACCTGAGCTCTTACAAACACAAACACACAATCACACAAACACATACCCTCACATTTTTTAAAAAAAGAGTTAGTGTTTATATTCACACTACTCTACCTACACACATTGGCAAATTAGTAGTTATTTCTTTTCTAGATTATTGGGTAGCCCTGAAAAGGGCTGGTTTTTTTTGAACTCCTGATGCACCTATCTAATGGTTGCACCGTCCTGGCCTGGCGCCACACACGCATCTTCTTCCCCAGTCTTCTTTCACCTTTCTTCTGGGGAGCGCAGAGGGAGGATGATTCGCTTCAACACCCCAATCCTCTGTCTCGGGAATATTGAACGACATCCTCTCTTCTCTTTTCTTTTCCTCTTCTTCCCTCTCTCTTCTCTCCTCCTCTTCCTTCTTTACTCTTGCTTCTTCTACTATAGCCTCCGCTGATAGTTCGTTTACTATGCGCCTGGCATATTCCAGGTGCATCTGGAGTTCTAACAGTTTCACTATTCTGCTAGTCATTCTTCTGGCTGTGTTGATCAATCAACAAGGGTAGCTAGACTGCCCAGCGAGTTTCAATTTATAGTGAAAGCGCGGACGTGATGGAAAACATCCCCTAATAACATAAAATTGATCTTACCTAGATCATGACCAAAAAACAACAACGCGCGGACCTAAAAGAAACACTCACTCACTTTTTTATGCTACCCATCACTATTGTAAAATTTTTTATAAATCACTTCAATAGACTATCACATAAGCAAAGCAATCCAATCTAACCCCAAATATACACCTCAAACACCAAAAAGACATCATTTTAATCTACTATCCACACCAACCTACTTTATCACTTACAAACACACAAACACACAATCCTATACACAAACACATACCCTCACATTTTTTGAAAAAGAGTTAGTGTTTATTTTCACACTACTCTACCTACACACATTGGCAAATTGATGGTTATTTCTTTTCTAGAGTATTGGGTAGCCCTGAAAAGGGCTGGTTTTTTTTGTTTGCTATGGCATTCTTTTTTAGTTTCTAAGAATGCGATGTCCTCTGAGGATAGACTTTCTGGCGATAGGTCTGCTTCTTCGGAAAGAGAAGAAGAACTCTTTGGTGTCGATACGACAATCGACAAAGCCTCTGTCAGCTTCAGGTTGTTGCTGTTGTTGCTGCTGCTGTTGCTGCTGTTGCTGCTGTCTCTGAAGTCTGTACTTCTCTGTCCATTCTTCTTTTTCCCTGTTCATTTCTTCTCTGAAGAGCTCTTCTATCAGGTCTTCAGTGATTTTTAACATTCTCACATTCTCTATTTCTTCTGGCTTCGGTATCAGACTGTGTCTGACCCTATGCAAATTCACGTAGGCTTCGTTGAGCTTAGCTAGTTTGGAACACATCTTCTTAGGAGGATGAGTCGACAATGGATGGTTAGACTGGGAACAATCACGGTTCTTAAAGTCAAAGCGCGGACGTGAAGGAAAACATCCCCCACACGGTTTTCGAGTCGCAACGTTCAGTGAGTGTCATGAGAGGGATAGTAAGAAATGAAAGAGCATCAATCCAACATTCTTATAGCTAAACAAACCACAAAGGCATTTTTTTCCAAACACAACATTTTTTATTCAAAAATCACTTAACACTAAACAACAACTCTAACATTTTTTAACAATAATCCAACACTATAACATCAAACAATTTTTTTCAAATCACAAACATTTTTTTCTCAATCTACAATCTACTTTAAACAGGGTTGACAACGTTGTGAATGAAATTGTGATTTCCACTGTTGGAAATCATTAGGCCACTGATGGACACTACGTTTCCTAGCTTGAGATAAGCATAATGGTCACAAAACCATCGATCTACTTTCACATCGTTTCTAGCAGAAGAACGAGGATCGAAATGAGTCACTAAATGTTCTAAGGAATAGCCCAGGCTGCGATGATGCAGAAAATACACACAGTACTGTCCACACACCAAGGAATCTGTTCCTTGTAATTTCACGTTATTGAATCGGGTGGTTTGAGCATTTCTTCTCATAAAGTCGATGATATCGTCTTCCAAAGGAGGCAATCCGTACGAATCGAAATATTCCACACATCCTTCTTGAGGAAAGTAGACGGCTACCCAGTGGGTTCCTGGGAGATGACTGTCGTCCGTGTTGATCACGTAAGCTTGATGGTCTTTAGGTTTGCGATGAGGGAGTTCATCTTTAGCACAGACGACAGGATTCCAAGAAGCCGTATACGAACTGTGGTTCAAAAGGTAATAAAGTTCCCAGGTATCCATTTGTTTTGTTTTCTTCTTGACAGGTAATAATACGTCGTCAATTCGATCCTGACTTTTTGCTTGAAAATGTCTGACGAATAAACGGTTATTCGTTCTGTTTCCTCACTCTGATTCAGGAGAGTTTCGATACGATGGATCTCTTGAGTGGTTAATGCTGGACAAGAATGTTCACGCAAGTCTTTATACCACTGGTGCAACACGTCTTTGTTCGAGATGAGACTCCAAGCTTCGTCCAGATACTCGTCCAATTTTTCTTCTTGACTTAACATTAGGCATTTATCGTGTTGAATTTGACTGGGATGATCGTTTTGACATCCATAGCAATTTTTCTTGATCAATTCCGTTATTTTGTCGACCAAGTGTTTGGCAAAACAGGAGACTAAATGGGCTTCTTGTTCTGGCCATCTCGACTTCATCATGATCACTTCTTCTTCTTTTTCCACGGCCTCCTCACATTCCATCTTTAAAGTTTCTTCACTAGGTAAAGAGGGATAACAGTCTTCCATGGTTTCTAATAGTCTAGAATGACTTCTCTCAAACTGTTGATTTCTATGGTATTATCGAAATCTGCATACAGGATGACGTTCACTGTGTTATCTGCGGGTAGTGGACTCGCAAACTGAATTTCCACACGAATCTGGCCAGATTTTATAGGGTGGAAATGTCCCTCGTCGCTGCCTTGGTCTGGAGTGAAATCGAAAGCCCACAAAGTGTAGCCTCCTTCATAATCGTCGTACGTAATGCCATGACTGGTGTTGGTTCCTAACTGTCCGGTGGCTTCGTACAGGGACAAGTACGATCTCAAGTAATTCTTCTGGGCAAAGTTAGGCTCGAAAGGTCGGGCACACAAGGTCTTGCCATCGCGACTGACCTCGATCTTGGACACATTGTAATGCTTAAACTCAAAAGGATTTTCGTTGTAGGCTCCGTTGAAGGCTGTATTCTTGACGATACCAACGATCAAACGCTTGGGTAACTGTCCTTGGAACAGATGATCTTCGATCATGGATCGCTGTCCAGCAGGAATGGTGAAGGTTTTCACTTCTACGCGTCGGATCGGGTACTTGGCGGTCGTTCTGCTCAACGTCTGACTGATGTCGTTTCCCACTTTAGGCAACACTTCCACACGACGCACGTAAAGTCTGGCTTCTTGAATGACGGTTTTGTAAGTGGCATCAGCAACACCAGACATCAAATGGAAAGCGGCACTGCTGCGATTCAGTCTCAGGCGGACATCCACCCCGTTCAGCAAATATTTCTCTTGTAACCACATGTCCAAATGCAAACGATCCATCAGTTCTAAACTTCGCCCTTCCTTAATTTTAGTTCTACGTGTGTTAAACCCCACATTGTGAGGATTGGTATCTTCTGTCAGGGCTGTGTCGTTAAACGTGTTTGCACCGGCCGTGTCAGGTTTCCATACCACGCAAGCATCCAGATGAGTATTCTTGGCTTCTTTTCCGTACGTCAAGAGATTTTCCAAGTAGGCACGATACGAGTAAGTATCCATGCTGCTGCTGACTAGTTTGTTATTCAAGTACAAGTCCACTTCACTGAACAAGGAATGCATGAAATTGTTAACAGGAGCTACCCTATCATTGGCTCCAGGATTGCTGTTGTCCGTTTTGCTCACTTTGACTTTCAAATACAGGTAACTGCTATTTAGATCGATGTAATCTTCGGGCTGTCCTTTGATTTCAAACTCGATGGGAGCTGATTCCGTCAATGAGGAGACGGGGTGAAATTCCACCCATTGGGATTCTTGCATCGTCATCATGGTGGGGGGCATGGCAAACATATCCAGTTCCGTCTTCGAACAGGCGCAAGATTCTCGGTGCATCATTTTTTTGTCTCTTTCTCAATAATCGAAAACGTCTAAGTCTCGAACGGTTCTTCTTTTCTTGGCCTTTCTAGCTTGAAGTCTGGTGAAAGGGTGTTTTCTTCGTCGTCTCTTTCTGCCTTGTCCTTGCTGAATGCCTGACTCGGTAGCGTGCAGGGCATTTATAGGTGTGTCTCGTCGGCCCAAAAGGTCTTTGCCCGTTTGCAGCAAGACATTTTTGCCTGCCCTCATGAAGGCTTCTTTAGGGTTTTGTTTGTCGATGATGACATTTTGGAGAAATTCTTTGCCTTGTGTCAGTGCCGCATCTTTCAAGGCGTGCAATCCGCGTGTCACCATCGGTTTCAACACCGGGGCCACCGAACGAAAGGCCGATTTTAACATATCTCCTAAACCTTGTCCTCGCTGTCGAGCCACCCCTTGGTACACTGGATACATGACTTGCTTACGAGTCGTGAGAGAACCGTTTTCGAAAATGGAGTTTCACCGTGACTTTTCCTTTGGTGAATGGAATATTTTGTCCCAAATCTCCTTTTATAGTAATGTTGACCGTGTCCAAATACGACTTGCTGACCGGCAAATAGTGAGGATGGACAAATTCGCGGTGAACGTGGTAAGTGTTTCCACCTTCCTCGTCAGCGTTTGCGGCAGAATCCACTTTGAAAGGAATGACACGCAGTAACGGCACGGAGGTTTGTCCCACCACGTTGTATTCCACCACATCGGAGTACACGAACATCAAATTCAGTCCTTGGTTCAGTTCTACTGGGGTATGAAAATACTGGCCAAAAGACTCGTTGTTGTAAATGACTGATAATTCCTTTTTTTCTTGTTCTATTTTCTTCCTCATCTTCATGTTACCGCCCAACATGTCAAACAATTCATCACAGAAATAGAAACCCATGATTTTATCCCCCTCAGGAAATTTCATCAGGAAGCGACGAGCTGTTTTGTGGTATTCTAGGGTGACACTTTTGTTCTTGACAATGTCAAAAGCTTTCCCAAACACACCATTAAACCTGGTGGCTATGGTGTTGACCAAATGTTGGCCACTAAAATAATAACCTGGGGGAATGAACAAGTGATAGTCGGTCCACTTTGGATTTTTTGTGTTAGGGATTTTATGCTTATATTTGCTATTGGTATCCATCCATTGTTGCAATGGCTCGTCATAAACTTCCACCGTAAAAGTATTTTGATTGGGAAGGACATTGAGGACTTGGGTCGGGTGAATCATTTCTACTAAAGCCACTTCCCAATGGGCTTCGTGATCTAAGGGGATGGCCTGAGGTAATTTGGCCGTGTAACAGCACAACGTGTTGTTGGGAAACACCTCCATGGAACTGTCACTGGGTAAGGTTAAGTAAAATTGGTTTTGGTGACTCATAATTCCAGAGTTCTGTGGCTTTCCGAGGGAATATTAGTGGATGTCAGAGGTGTGTCTCCGCCCAAAATGGGGTTCTGGTTGTGGTTGTTGTTGGAGTGGTGACTGGCACTGGCACTGGACACAACGTTCCCGTTCGAGGAGAATTTCAGGGAGGGATTGGGAAGCAGGTAACCGATGCAACTGCTCAATAAAATGGTCCACAATTGTTTGTCTCCTTGTTGCAAACTCAAATTGGCAATGGCTGCCCCGATGACACAATACACCACGAAGATTTGGCAGAAAAAGACGATTTGCGTTTTAGGCACACGTTCTCCACACCACACCCACAAAGGTTGTTTTTGTAAATCTTGCACAGAAGAACTAGGGGAAGAAGGAATGGTCGACGTAGCTGCGTCTGATGTGTGAAAGGGCATGATGGTCACTTCTTCTTTTTATAGTCGATGACTTGCGAAGCGTCGATCCAAGAATCGAAACTGGGCGGATATCCTTTCCAACGTACTTTGACTTCTTTGACACGTCGTTTGCCCACTTTACGGGTTCTGCGTTCGAGAATGCTTTCGATGTCGTACACGTCGTCTTCTTTTTTGGTGACACGTTGTAACTCGGGCAAATAAAACGTTCCTTTGAGCACTTCTCCGTTCATGTCTTCCAATTTATAGACGGCAGGATGACGGCCATGTACTCGTCCAGTGACGCGAAACAGTTCGGTCGTCCAGTTAGGTAAGTAACCTTTGTCGAAAGTGCGTTTGGTTTTGCCAATGCGCACCCAATCTCCTACGGTCAACTCTCCACTTTTCTTGGGGACAGCCCTCGTCGGGGACGTACCAAACAGGCGCTCAAACACCAACACTTCGTTCTCCGGGGTCACGTCTTGCGGGGCACGTCCGATGCTTCTATGGTAAGATTGGTTGTACGCTTGCACCAGGTGCGGTAAGATGTCGATGTACTTCAGAGTGTGGTGATGCGTAAAATATTTCCACATGCGTTCTTTCAAAGTGCGTTGAAAACGTTCCACGATGCTGGCTTTGGTTTCGGGATTCTCGGTGGTAAAAAAATGAATGTCACGTTTCTTTAATTCTTTTTGGAAAGCTTGGTTCAGAAATTCGGTACCTTTGTCCGTTTGCCATCGAAGAGGGTGACGACCGCTTTGTTTCAACACCCGTTGCAGGGCTCGCACTAACTCGCTGCTCGATTTGGAAGTCAAGGGCACGACCCAAGCAAATTTGGAAAAGACGTCGATGACACAAAACAAATATTTGTAGCCACGATTGTAGCTGGCCAAATGAGAGACACCGGCTAAATCGGCTTGCCATTGATGATCGATGCCTTCCACTCGGGTGCGACTTCTGGCAAACTTGCGTCGAATGGGTTTGTGTAAAGTGTAGGTAGCTTGTTCTTGTAACCATCGTTGCACTTGAGGTAAACGGAGAGTTTTCAGTCGCGTTTTGGCAGCACGATACAATTTTTGAACTCCTGCGTAACCTGCAGGATGGGAGGGATCGTAGTAAATGCTAGCTAAGACTTTTTCCATTTTTTGTGTTGATTGGTGTCTTAATAAGGCACCCACTCTTAGAAGAGGCTACTCTTTTTCTCTTGGGGTATTTTCTTGGATTGCAATGCTTTGCGTGTGCGGCCAGCAATAGGTGTCGAAGAGGAGGAGGAGGATGTCTGAGCAGGGGATATCGGTTCTTGTTTCACTTCTGTCTTCACTTCTGTCTTCACTTTGTTTTTCTCTTGTGAGGAAGAAGGGGTGGCCATCATCTTTTTAATCCATCCAATTCTGGAGGTAGGTGGTGTTGTTAACCTGCGTACTTTTTCTGGTGGAGTTTGAAACCCTTCCTCTTCTTCTTTTTCTGTCTTGGTCACGGGTACTGGTGGTACTGGTACTGGTACTGGTGATGGTGCTGGACTTTTCATCAAGGTCTTAAAATCTTTCAAAGTGGGTAGAGCTGTTTCGTCTAAAGCTTTCTGGTGAAAGAGTTGTAGTCGTTGCAAGAGTTGACCGTACTTTTGCGATTTTTCTGTTTCGGACAAATCTTGGCGATCCATCAAGGACTGCAATTCGTGTTGTAACTGGGACATCTCGCTCAAATTGGGATTGGGAGGTAAATGCGGGGTGCGTTGTTCTTGCCGCCGATGGTATTCCATCCATCGTTTGTAAGGCACTAAAGCTAGTTTTCGTCCTTCCATGGGGTTGTCAGCGGTCGATTCTGAGATCTTGGGACTTCCGAAGGCCTTTTTATCTTGCTCCCACTAGCCCCCCCAACATGGTTCCCAAGACTCCTTTCAGTATGGGGCCTAACAAGAGAGGTAAAATGCCTCCACGTTGCACTAACATCTTCTTTTTTTGACGAATGGGAATTTTCTTTTGAACCATTTGGCGAAGAACGTGACGATGTTTGCTTAAGCATTGTTTCTGGTGTTTGGACAAAGGGATCGTGCCTTTCAAAACGTTCAAACAACATTCGCACACGGTATCGATGACCTCTTTGGAGGCCGTTTGAATGAGTTTTTTTCGTAGGGGTGGAGAAGCTTTGGACAGGACAGATAACAGGTCCCCATGTTTGGCTAAACGTGGTGGCAGTCCTTTCCTTTTCTTTCCTTGGGGTTTTCTGGAGGGTGACATCTTTGAGTCTTTAGGAGCACCGAAAAAACACTGATACCCTACTCGGTCACAGGCCTTTTTTTATACTGGAACGCGTCGCCATTGATTGTCTTTACGTCGTATCAGTTTGAGGACAGGCATGACACGTCGTGCAGGGGTACGTAACGGACTAAATCGAGCCAGTTCTTGCTTGGACAAATCCAGTAAACTTTGTAACATGCCCGATCTTTCATGGACTTTGATTTTGGGAGAAGGTACTTTGTGAGCAGCAGCCACTGCCGCTAAATTGGAGGGTCCTGCCACTGGGGAAGTTCTTTTGGGGGTCATCAACGGAGAAGTTCTTGGTGTGATCAACGTCTCCAAGTACTCTTCAGTTCCTGGTGACATCAACGGAGAAGTGGACAAACGTGAGGCTGCCGGAGACGCAGTCACTGCCGTGGCAGGTCGTGGTTTGCGAGTGTAAGGTTGCGTCCTGGCCGAAGTGCCTCTCTTGCGACTAGTTTTCTTCTTCTGTGGACTTTTCTTTTTCTGGGGACTTTTTCTCTGTTTCTTTTTCTGGGGGCTTCTTTTCTTTTTCCGGGGTGGTGGTGGTGTCTGGTCAGAGGAGGGTCCTGCCACTGGAGAAGTTATTCTTCTTGGGGACCTGGTCTTTTTCTTTTTCTTCTTGGGGCTTCGTTGGACTTTTATCTTGGGGATAACTTTGGGGGCATTAGGATCCCATCTTAAGAGTGAGCGAATGATGACCCTCCTAGAGTACCGCTCCCTCCAGGTTTCAAAATGATTTGTTTTTTGGTTTGAGTATCGATGCGGGGATCGGCCAGTTGGACCAAAGCAACTTTGTTTCGATCGAAAAAGCGTTTGGTTTGATGAGGAATCTGAATGATTCCTTGGAGTAATTGACGTGCCGTCACCGTGAACCATCGTAAGACTTCTTTGAGACTAGCTTCTAAGACACGAGCTCGTGTTTGTGGATCTTTTTCTCGACTGATGCCATACAAGGCACGAATCAATTTGACGGGAAGATGCGACTGAAGGGACGTCATGTTCACACTGTGTGAGACAGACGAAAAAGGGTCTGAGGTTTTTATAGATTTTTTTTCATGGGGAGTGAAATGAAGTCGAGGACGGAGACGTGTACAGGACAGGCCCTCCGTCTTGGCACCAGTGGTGAAACAAGTGGGTACGAAATCGCAAATCCTCGGGGGTCGTAGGTTTCAAATCGACGAGTAAATAGGCGTGTGGCGTTTGAGTGGCATCGTCGTACGCCTGAGTCAGCCAAGGCGTTCCTAACTGTTTGGCTAAGACTTGCACTTGCGATTTATCTCGAGGGCTTTTAAACAAGACCACGTAATGCGCATTGAGACTGATGGTGCGACGGGCTTTACTTTGTTGAAACAAATTTTGGGTGATGTAAACGACACTGGCATTACGGTGATGCCCTTTGCGCGTGAACCACAATTTAATTTCTTCTTCGTCTTCTCCTAACATGTCGTCGAAAATGACCAAATGGGTTTGACGGGAGTCAGAGACGATGCCGTCGTCTTCTTTAGGAATGCCTTCCACAAACACGATGGAATCTCCTTGACTTTCTCGCAAGAGGCTGTACGCCGATTGCCACTCTTTGTAACACCACACGATCCGTTGAGGGGGCCGATCGATCAAATGATGTTTATGTTCAATCAAACGTTTGACGAATTCGGTTTTGCCTGAACCGCTAGGTCCAGCAATGAGCATGTTAAAGGGATGGCGAAGATACAAAGCCTCCCAACTGGCACGATCTAAGTGTTCGTCGATGACTTTGACAGTAGAGGAAGAGGGAGCAGAGACAGTAGAGGTAGCCATGGTGTGAGAAATGTCACTTGTGACACGAAAAACAAACAAGACAAGAGTTTATATACTTTTTCAGAACACGTTTATTGAATGTTTTTTTTCAAACATGAATACGAAAGACAAAAATACATAAAAGCCAAAGGCTTAAGTACAAGGATAAAAGGCACATGATAACGATGAATGTGGAATAAACACAAGTGTCTGTACAACAACCACATCTTTTGGGTAATGTTCTAACCAGTTCAACAGGGGGTAAGGTCACACAAGTGTCCTCCCGAAAGGGTCTTTCAGGCCTGTCCACGACAGTCCTCTCCTGGGTGACGGGTTCTTCGGCACCGTCACTAACACGGGTTGAAAAGTAACTTTTTTCCTTGAACAACTCTCGTGCATACTGGGCCACTTCTTGGGTCCAAGCCTCAAAACCCCATTCTTTCCAGGCACGGACATCTGTCCAATGGGGATGTAAGTCACAAGCTACACACACATCGTCATACACGTCTTGGGTAGCTAAAAGTTGACGAATCTTTTTTTCCTGTTGAGGTCGAGAAGTATCCAGATGAAAACGCAAGGCTTTGAGCAAAAGGAGTTTTTCGTGACCATTTAAGGCCATTGAGGTGGTAAGTACTGATCGTAAAGAGTCCACAAAGAATCGGCTGGTAAACGAAATCCCAGAAAACAAGTCACTAAGACACACACCACTTGTCGTCCCAAATTGAATGGATACAATTCTTGTAATAATTGATGGTAATGATCCACGGTTTGAATATGGTCATTGAGTTCCTTCCACGGAATCTGTTGGATGACATGTGACATAAACCGTGGCATGGCAGCCTGTTTTTATATTCTCTTTTTTTTGGATGCAATACACGTACTTTCTAGCCAGAGATCTTCGTTCTCCAGTAGGGAATCTAAATCTTGCATACTGTAACCGAAACGTCAGAGTTCGTTTAGGTGTTTCCTCTTCCGCTAAGCAGATTCCACGTAAAATATGTTTGTAATCCTTTAACTTGTCTTCCTCAATGCGTTGCACTAGGTGAATCTCGAAGTAACCATAATCATGAACATGTCGATCATTAGCGACCTCAAAGTTTTGAACAATGTCTGACCATTGAAAGAATTTCTGACGAATCAGTTCTCTTATACCATTCAGGCACCAGTGGTTAAAGATCTGGTGACGTATCGGATGCAATTGTTCTTTACGTTTGACTTGTATTTTGACCAGCTCTCGGTAAATGCGTTCTCTCAACTCCACAGGCAAAGCACGAATGTTCTCTTGTAAAGTATCCATGAATAGGTCATACTAAATCCTCTTTGGTCTGACACAAGAAATGTACTGTTTGCACAAACATGGTTTTAATTCATTGTCGAATCTAAATCGTTTCACCACTAATCTACACATTACAATTCGTTCAGAAGTTTCCTCTTTCACCAAGTTGACATTGCGTGAAAGATGTTGGTAATTCGTTAACTCTTCCTCTGGAATTCGATGCAGTACGTTTACAATGTAGTAGATAGAATCGTCAATACCAAACCATTCCTTTTTATAACCAGGAGGTCGTTGATCAATGTCTGTCCAATGGAACACTTTCAACTCAATCAGTCCTTGTATAGCCTGAAGGTACCAGTGGTTCAAACACCGGTGACGTAACGATTGCAATTGTTCTTTACGTTTGACTTGTATTTTGACCAGCTCTCGGTAAATGCGTTCTCTCAACTCCACAGGCAAAGCACGAATGTTCTCTTGTAAAGTATCCATGAACAGATTATTATGGTAAGAAGTTACTTCAATGTCTCGGTCCCACTAAGGGTAAGTAATGACAATTCGGTGACCATCGAGCATGTTCTACGTAGGCCGAATCTTGCGGTTCCCAGTGGTGAAGTGACACACCGCAACTGAAGCACTTGACTTTATCTCCTTCGCCCAAGTAGAAAAATCCGGCTCTGGCTAATTCTTCGGGGGTCGGTCCTCCCAGATACTTTGGCCATTTTCCTTTGAACGATTGAAGACGATTTTCAAAGTCGCAGTATTCCGACAAACGCACAGGAAACGAATATTCGTCTTTCACAGGTTCGTTTCTATGAGGGTTGAGTGACATGGGTAGGAGTTTGTTCAGGGCTGGATGACATCCGTAGGGAGGTAAACGTGAAGGTCGACATTTCCCTTTAAACCCGGTAAAATGTCTAAGAGGACGAGCAGCATCGCTTTCGCATCCCTCAGGTTTGACACGCACAGCATCACTTTCCATGATAGGGGCAGTGAGAACAAAGTTACCATGATGCTTTACGGCATCGCTCAGGTCACAAGGTACAGCATCGTATCTATTTCAAGACTCACAATCGCACTCGTCTGCAAACTCCGTTACGCAATTACAATGGTAACCACATGGACAATCGCAGTTTCCTTCCAGACATTTTCCGTCGCAATGTCTGGGTCTTATCCATCCAATATTAGTCACACTAGAGGAAGATACAACTTTTTTACAATCCCCAAACTGGAACGATGTCTCTTTCAAAGTATTCATCTTGTTCGCTCGGTCTTGGTAGTCACAATGAACTATCGATCTTGACCATAGCCCTTTTTTATACTAGTCGCAATGCAGTCTCCAGCTTGTACATCTTTCCTTTTTTACGTTTTTTATGTCTTGTTTCGGAAGGTACCGTCTCTAAGGTACCGTCAACATTGTACCGTAGTGTGATGGGTGGAAAGGCCATAGAAAGGTAAGGGCAGTGCGGAGACCATCGAGTATGTTCCAGAATAGCTGAATCTTTATGGATACATAGATCCATTCGTAACTTCAGTCCGCAAGCGAAACACTGTACCTCGTATCCCAATCCTGACTCAGGTCCCAAGTAGACAAATCCTGTTCTAGCTAAAACATGCGAAGAAGGTAATCCTTCCCTATCCGTAGGCCATTTCTGAAACGTGTCCAATCGACGGGCACAATCACAATAGTCAGGTAAGAAGACTGGAAAATGGTAGGGTTTGAACTTGGAGTTCTCATCGGGTTTCTCACTCGATTCTTGCTGTGGCGAAGTCATCTTTCTAGTGGGTGGCTATCCTCTTACAACCAATGTTTTATACCAACGTGTCCATACGGTAAGGTGAAATGATTGTGAAGTCGAACTCGCTTCTGGTACACGATTTGATAGACTTTTTCCAAGGGTCGACTGACAATGTGGTGAGTAGGTAAACGTACAATTTTGTTCGGTTGATAGGTGGTCACTTTAAAGTTTCCATCCTCTCCCGATTGCAAGGCTTCTTTCAATACCCCAAAGTTGACCACACGACTGGTACGATAATTCAGAGTCAGTCCTTTCACTTTGCACGTCGTGTGCACTTCTCCTTGTTTGTCCCGGTATTCGTAGCCGTAATTTTTGGGACCGCCACTGACGAAACTTAGAATCTTGTCGTCGGGATGCTCGTCTGTCCAGGCTCCTAAACGGTCTCCTTCGATGTTAGGGTGATGTTGAATCGGGTGATGGATGTAAATGCAACTGTCCGTGTCAAAGTACAGGACGCGTTCCCCTAACAGTTCTAAAGCTTCGTACAATTTTAAGCGAGCATGGGCTGTCACGTAAGCCGCAATGATGACATTTCCAAAAGGGTCGTCTTGTACAAAGTCCAGATCTTCTTCGTAATTGACCAAGATCAAATTCTCTCGAACGACGTCCACGTGTTTCATGTATTTGGTTTTGTCGTGAATCATCTGGAAGTAGCGGGAAGGTTCTGTCAAATATTCCGTCTTGGGTAAACACGGTCGTTGTGCCATTTTACCCCACAAGCAATTTAACATCACTTTGGCAAACGATCGCCTGCCTTCGTTTTTCTCGATGTGGTCTAAAGTGATGCCTTCTTGTTCGTAGTATTTCTCTTTGAATTTTATTTGGTCTTCGG
This sequence comes from Sinohyriopsis cumingii, assembly GCA_028554795.2. Taxonomy (NCBI): domain Eukaryota; kingdom Metazoa; phylum Mollusca; class Bivalvia; order Unionida; family Unionidae; genus Sinohyriopsis; species Sinohyriopsis cumingii. The sequence continues at coordinate 45,646,735 of CM068836.1, read as the reverse complement.
GAGTGTGACACCAGGAAGGATAGCCGCTGGCTTCTTGCTTCAGTTTCAAAAAGGCATCCACGTAGTCTGCGAAAATGCCTTTCTGTGTGGGGTCACCCTTGCGGTATTGTTGTGTCTTGGGAAAGTGGCAAATTTCGTACACTTCTAACAGTTGGTATCCCATGTCCAGAGCTTTGAACAATTCCACGCTGACCCAGGTTCCCATCAAGGCACGTTCTTCCTGTCTGTGATGGCAAGGTTGGTCTTGGTTGCACGTTTCGGCACAAGTACGGCACAAGGGAAACATCAGTTTGCCTTGACAATGGTGAGGTAAGACGGGATGGTATAGGTTCGTGGGAGGCAAAACTTTGCACTTGATCAAGCCTTCGTATTGTCGAATGTTTACCAGGTCGATGTGTTCCGTCAGCAATTGCGGGTGCCCTACAGGAAAGCGACAATATTTGCACACGTAGGGATACAGCGAACACACGTCCAAGTATTTGATTTCTTCTCCTTTCTCTTCGTCGGCTTGGTACAGCAAACAGGTGGCATTGGTCCTTCCTCCGTACAAACTATCCCTCGGGTTCAGCGGGTCCATGAACTGGTAACTTTCCACGAGGCGTTTAAACTCGGGATCAGTTTTCAAGCGGTGATCGTATTCGTGTTCCCACATTTCCACCACTTGGTATCCTTCCTGTTCCAACTTTAGGCGTCGCTGACAAGTCTCCTGGTACAAGTCTTCCATGGTTCGTTGCAAAAACTGATTTTTAGTGCTACGATCAGGGTAACAGACGGGACATCCGTGAAATAAGCAACCGTTAAACTCGTACACGATCTTGGGGTTTTCTAAGTCCCAGCCATCGACCGAATATGTTCCGATGGTCTTTTCACCCCCTCCGTTGCGGGCATGCTGAATCCACTTGTCTTCCTTGTCGCACAAGTAATGTAACCAACGTAGGGCTTTGACCGAGTATTGACGTTTGACATAGTGGGTCGTTTGAGGACTGATGACAGCCACGATGTTTTCAGGCATGAATCGTTGTCGATACACTAAGGAACACGCTTTGGCAATGGTGCAAGCTTCTTTCAAAGGATCGACCCCTCCGTGTTCCATGAACAGTTCTCGAAATTTTCCACAGCAACGCCGTAAAATGTCCACGTCGGAACGACAATACTTTAGCATTTCTTCCTGAAAGTCGAAAGGGTCCGAGGCGTGAGCCTGGTACCAAGCGTAGAAAGCTTCTCGTTGTTCGGTACGCATGTTGTCGGGGTCGTAATAGTGAGCCTCGGGTAAATGGGGTAGAACGGCGTGTTGATTGGCTTCCGTATTGAAAAAGTGTGGAAAATAACCTTTAGCATTTCTGTCATTCCAAACGTTTTAGGCATTCGACTCAAAGGCATGGCCAAATAGCTCATCGAATCTTTAAACTGCATTTGTCCCACTTGCATGAAAATGATTTTGGCTCCGTTCAAAGTCACTTTAGGACGTTCGGTGCCTTGTTCCGTATAGTACCTCAAAAGAAACTGTCCATCGTATCCGGAGAAATTGTGAGCCATCACCGTGGCATGACGATGACAATCTCCGTAACGTTCGATGTCCTCTTGGCTCCACGTCTTGTCGACGGGGTCTAAGACCCATTGGGCAAAATCGGCTAGCGTGTTCGGTCCCCGAAAGATTTTTTCACGTCCTCCAGGAATCTTGCTGCAGTGAGGGCAATGACTGAAGATAGGTTCTTGAATGCACTTCTCGCACGCTCGATGAGCCACGCAGAAATTAGGAATGTGAATGCCGGTTTCTTGCATGCATTCGAAATCGAAAAAGATGAAATTGCCTTTCTTCTTGTGACCGTCCTCTTTCTCTGGTGGGGGTTGGTATTTTTGCACGTAACATTGGTGTTCCAAGTCCACGATGTGGTGACAAATGTGACATTTTTTCTTTCCTGAACATACGTGTGCCTTGGTATTATTGGTACGTATGACTTGTTCACACGTAGGGCACAATCTCAGAAGTTGACAAGCACATTTCTTCTGTGAACCTTGCGTCTTCAGATGTTGTTGGTAACAGGTAGGGCTAACAAACGTGCGCAGACAAGTTGAACAAGGCACTGGTTCTTCGCTCAGACAGGGTGAAGAGGCCAAACATCCTGAGCATTTCGATCCACAATGCTTGTGTTGCTCTCGATTATTATAACCATGGTCACATTTCTCACAGTAATAACCGTATCCCAGGAATCCGGTGATAGTGGTAATGGTATCGAAATGGTCATCGTGATAATAAACATGAATGTATTTTCCGTCCTTAAAGTCTTGCCCTCGAAACAACAAAGACCCGCGCACTTCTTGAGGGTGCACTTTCAAGGTGTAACGTGGAGCTAGGGCATCTTGCAATTTTTGCATCTCAGGAATGCCACAGGGTGTGTCTTTGGACAGTCCGGCTTGTTGTAACAGAAGTTCTGCTTCGTTTCGTTGTTTGGCTCGGTCGGATTGTTGAATAGTTTTCCAGGTTCTTTGCCATTCTACCGTGTCGTTCTTGTTGGCATAGGTTCGTCCCACCACGATGGCACGGGCTAAACACATCTGGTCATGAGGGTTGTGAATTTGGACAAGGCTACGCTTAATGCTGCGAAGGTCGTTCACCAATAACATCTTTTTGCGTCCGGTCCCTTGAGGAGGAGAGACGTGGGTCATGTCCAATGTGGCTTTTCCATCGGTGATGTCAAACTGGTCATTAGATTGTTGCACGTGTTGAATCTTGTCCATGACTTTGGAAGCGGTCAATTCTGCAGGGGTGCTAAACTCGATCCAAACAAGGGATTTCAAACCGTCGTGTTGTATGGAAAGTCTCAAGCGATCGTCTTCTTTGGGTTGACATTGTTGCTTGAGTGCAGTGAGCAAAGAATCCCACACCCCAGTGATAAACACTTCTGCTTTCTCTAACGGCACTTCAGCCTTGAAATCTTTAAACTTCACCGTGTATTTGTAAGCCGTAGTTCTAAATTTTCTAGAGGAGCGCTTTTCCGTCTCTCGAATGGAATAGTACTTTTCAGGGTTAACTAAGGGTGGTGAAATTGGTTTAGAGGGTTCTGATTCTGGTTCACTCATGTCCTCTTCAAAATCACTGGCATGAATTTGTGCCAAGATTTCAGCCCTGGTACGAGGCGATAGATCACGTTTCTGCCTCTTACTTCTTTCTTCTTCTTTCTTCTCGAATGAATTAGATCGTTTCATCTTGAAAACAAAAAGTCAAATGACTCAAGTTCAAACATCATGAACTACTTCATAGTCATAGCATACCAGTGTATATAAAAGGGTGTGTGTCTTGTCCTTTCACTATTCATTTCACTCTCAAGCCGAGCACAACGATGGAAGAGACTAACCAGATGGAACGTTTCGTCAGAGCTTTGCGAGGGGTCATTAGAAAATTCTCTTCAGACCAGCCTACGGACTACTCTCCTTCCTTTAGAGATAAAAGTCAAGATACTTGCTATATCTGTCAGAAGAAAGGGCATTGGTCTTCAGAGTGTCCAGACCGTCAAAAAAGAACAAAAACAGGGACTAAAAAAGACAAAAGTCAAGATACCTGTTATTATTGTAAAGAAAAAGGACATTGGTCTCCAAATTGCCCAAAAAAGAAACAAGAGGAGTCAGAAGAAAAGAGGGATTCTTCAGAAGAAGAGAGGGATTCTTCGGATGAAGAGAGGAATTCTTCAGAAGAAGAGGAAGAAAAAAGACAATTCTATTTACAAGAGGCAAAGAAACAGGAGAAGAAGAAAAGAAGAAGGGAAGAAAATGAGGAAAAGACGGTGAAGAAATTAAAAAAACAGAGAGACTAAACAAGGAGAAAGAAGAAGTCAATGAACTTTTTTATTAAAGTGTTGTGTTGTGAATTGTGAATTGGATTGTAAAAAAATGGATAAAAGAATAAATGAATGATATAAGGTAAGAGTCTTTTAGTTTTGATTTTAAAATAAGAACGTACACTCACGCACTCATACACAGACACGTACTATAAAGGTAAAATGGGTGGGTTTGTTTTTTTTTTGAGTTATTGGCAAATTGAAATTGTATTTCTTTTCGAGAAATGTGGGTGGCCCTGAAAAGGGCCTTTTTTTCTCTTTATGGTGTAGGGGTGAGTTTAAGCAATCAACTTTAACTGCCTTATGCCTTTGCCACGGCCAAGGCCTACTTCTGAACTGCGTAATGTTGATGATGATTGGGTTGAAATCACTAAGGGTGGTACGGTAGGCTTAGTCACAGGGTTGACGTGTTTAGCTCGGGAAGGTCGTATTCTCTTCGGTCGTGATAAAGAAGTCTGATACATTTGTTTCAGACTTCTTAACTCCGCTAAAATGTCCAACAGTACCGTGACCGTTTGATTTTCACCCTCTTGTTTCTTTGCTGCTACTTCTTCTTGCTGTTGTTGCTGTTGTTTTTTTCTTACCTCTTCTTCTTGTTGCTGTTGCTGTAGGAGAAAAGCCTGTTCCGCTTCCTTTTGTCGTTGTATAAATTTCTCCAATTCTTCTTTCTGTCTCTGTCTAAAATTCTCCACTTGCGGTAATGAAGAAGGTAACGAAGGTTCCGGAACAAATTCTTGCGAGGAGAGAAAATCCACAAAATCCAAATTCACCTCTTCTGAAAGTAAGTCCGGGTTCCCTTGGGCGGTCTCCCCTGCTGGTGCACCCCATTGGATCGTTTTCTGAGTTTCCGTCATGTTGAATCACTGTCGCATAGATTGACTGCACACAAGCGCTAGCGAATCTATATAGACTACGTGACGTCACAGACTGCTCTCTTCGGATTGGATGCGGGCTGACTGAATTTTGTAACGCGTGTTCGGATTGGTGAATGAACTCAATCCGTTTCAATCCTACCTGTACCTATAAATAAGCGCAGTTCAGTGCATTGATTCACCTGTTCTCGTCGCTTCAAGATGTGGACCACAGTTGAGTCATCCACCCTTGTGTCTTCCATGATGTTTCGGACAGACTTGCTCATGTATGTCCGATCCAAGTGGACCGTTGTCCACAGGACAAACACCAGCCTGTGGATACGTAGGATCTACGTTGAAAGACAAGGATGCCTGAAAAGAGTGCTGGTTTACGGGCCAACAGTGAGACGCAGCCTAAGGACAAGAAGAAGACCAATACGGTGCCCTTTATGTTAATGAATACATTAACATAAACCCAAAGGCCCTTTTCAGGGCCAGCCATATTTCTCGAAAAGAGATAGCCTTTGAATTGCCTACCCCTTTCTTATTTTTTTTTTAAATTTTTAAAAAAAAAAAATCCCATGTTCCATTTCCCTTGACGCTATACAGTCCCACCCTGTTTAAATTCCTTTGACGCTATACAGTCCCCTATTCCCATGTTCAAATCCCCTTGACGCTCAACAGTCCCACGATTTTTCTCCATGTTAATTTCCCTTGACGCTATATCTTCCCACGATTTTTCTCCATGTTAAATTTCCCTTGACGCTATATGTTCCCAGGGGTATTTTTAATGATAAGTCCCATTGACGCTATAATATCCCCCTTCACTACTTGCGTTTGTAAATTTTATGAATGAATCGTCAAAACTGTTAATTACGGCATCACGTTGTTTTAATATTTTTTTTGTTTAGGTTTCTTTTCTTGATTTGTAAATTTTCTTTTTGCAGTTTCTTTTTTCATTAGACATAGAGAAAATTTTGAATGATTCATTATACCAGATAGTAAATGACCCTCCCCACCCACTTACCCGGAGCCATTCTTATTGGAGACAGAATAAGTGTGACTATCCATCATATACTTAGATTAGAAAACCTAAATAACTTGATGATTACAAGCATAAAGTAAAAAATAAAGAGAATGATCAAAATAAGACGAATAACCGAATAACGTTTACGTTACATAAACAACCAAAAGAGGGGTCCCGAGTGGCCGAGTGGTCTAAAGCGCTTACGGATCACTGCCATCTCACCTCTGTCTGCATGGGTTCGAGTCTAGGATTCGACCAATGTGGGTATGTGAGAAAGCTTGCCAGTAGCTTCTCGTGGGTCGGTGGTTCTTCCCGGGGTTTTCCCGTGTTCTTCCTCCACCAATTATACTGGCCGCCATGCATAGCCTTTCGTGTGCTGAAAAATGGAGTTAAACCCCACAACAACAACAACAGTAATTTTCCAGAATATTTCAGATGTTTGTCGCATGTAAGTAAGTTTTCCAAAAAATTAGGACTTTCTGAGAAAAAAAAACAGTTATATCTACAATCCCAGTTATATTTACCGGTATTGATATTTGGTTTAAATTAATTTCTAGTAAAAAGTCACAATTTGAAAGAAATTTAAACTTCGTTTGAAATCAGATTACTGTTACCCCTTTCACAGTTAAATTGACCTCACATAGAATGAGTGTACTATGTGATTTCGGCTTATAGGAGACTATGCATTTCTTCTTATTAGCATATAAACTTATGACAATGTGCCTCTCTGTTCGTCTGTGTTTATGATTTGCAAATGAACGAAGTCACGCCAAACATTTTCCACGCGTTTAATTTCCGTCGTCTATTAGCGCCAGCAAATGGCCCAGACTATATACTATCTGAACCCCTCATTATACAGATACCCTTTCCTATCGCCATCCACCACCCTAAAGTATGGACAAAATGCTATTTTCTACACCAAACGACACATGATACGAGTTTTACATTGCTTGTCTGAGTTATGAACAAATTGAATTTCGCTGATTTCTTTTTTTAGTTTATAAAATAATTTTAGTCTTCTTTTTATTGCTGTTCATATAATATATGTAATATTTAGGTACCAATCCTTGATGATTTTTGATGTCCTGTGGGACCAGAGACACCATATATCACCATTAAAGTTATCATATCAATTTTGTCTGTGGACAAACGTGCGTGCTATTACGCCAGATGTAAATTGTTTCGCATAAATTACTATTGTAACTTCTAGTTGATGATGGGATCCGATGCCATAGTTTTGCCCGTCACCCCTGCCGGGGTATAGGCCGCCCACAAAAGATCGCCAGAGGCTTCTGTCCTGTGCCATCTGCTCAAGCTGACTCCAGGTGTAACCCATCTTAGTGATGTCCGCCTCAAGGTCACGTCGCCAGGTGTTTCTTGGTCGTCCCCTTCTCCGCTTGCCCTGAGGGTTCCATTTCAATGCCTGTCTGGTAATGTTGGTTGGCGGATTACGTAGGGTGTGTCCTATCCAACCCCACCTTCTCTTCTTGATCTCGTTCTCTACCGGAAGGTGGGAGGTTCTCTGCCACAGGTTGGTGTTGCAGATTTTGTCTGGCCAGCGGATCTGGAGAATTCTTCTTAGGCAACTGTTGATGAAGGTCTGAACTCTCTTTACGGTCGACTTGGTGGTTATCCAGGTCTCTGCTCCATACAGTAGGACTGACATCATGTTTGAGTTGAACAGTCTGATCTTGGTAGTTAAGGAAATTTCTTTGGAGCTTCAGATGTTCTTGAGCTGTATGAAAGCTGCTCTCGCCTTTCCGATCCTTGCCTTGACATCTGCGTCTGTGCCACCCTGCTGGTTGATAATGTTGCCCAGGTAAGTGAAGGACTCCACCTCTTCCAGGGGACTTCCCTGCAGTGTGACTGGGTTGTTACTGACATAATTGATCTTGAGGATCTTGGTCTTGTCTTTGTGGATGTTGAGGCCAATCTGTGCTGATGTGGCTGCCAGTACATCGGTCTTGTCCTGCATTTGCTGCTGACTATGGGACAAGAGTGACAGGTCATCGGCAAAGTCCAGGTCCTCAAGTTGACTCCACAATGTCCACTGGATCCCCTTTCTCCGCCCATTGGTCGACATCTTCATAATCCAGTCGATGGTGAGAAGGAAGAGAAAGGGCGACAGCAAACAGCCTTGCCTCACACCAGTCTGCACTAGGAAGCTGTCTGTTTGCTGTCCTGCATGAATGACTCTGCAGGACATTCCGTTGTAGGTATTTTTGATCAGATTCACCAGCTTGGTTGGGATGCCGTAGTGGCGAAGAAGTTTCCAGAGTGTCTCTCGGTCCACGCTGTCGAGTGCCTTCTCATAATCGACAAAGTTGATTTAGAGTGAAGAATTCCACTCTAACGATTGCTCGACTATGATGCGAAGAGTAGCTATTTGGTCCGTACACGATCTGTCATGCTGGAAGCTCGCATGCTCATCTCGTAACTGTGGGTCAACGGCTTCCCTGGTACTGATAAGAGTGTGATTCCTCTGTAGTTGGAGCAGTTCCGATGACATAGCTTGTTTGCTAATTTTAGATGGCAAATATACATATTTTCCTAAATCACACACACACACACGGAGTTTTCGTTTTGTGGATAATGAGCATATTGCGCAAATAAGTTTGAATGCCCTTGCAAAGTAAATATCTAGGATTGTCGTCTTCCTCTAAAATGATATAAATCACGCTCACACAAATAAGAAAAGAATAAATAACTGTCGCTGTACAATCTGATATAATTTATTCACAACTGCATCAAGTTAAAAATAACATCGTATTGGCATGACATTAGGTCATGACACGTTTGCTTTAAAAAATCTTAGTAAATGTTGCGTTTTTAGTTGTGGGCTAAACGCCTTTAGTAACCGTTACAAGAAGCTCTCTGTGAAAGGGTGTGTGATTGTCCAATTTTGTCGATAAGAAACAAAATTATGTCATGCAAACTTTTCACACACTAGGCTTGTCTTTAAGTTATGTATTGATTCTTATATATTGGTTTGTAAGCATTCCTATTTGAATATGCAATTTCATAAAAATCATGACTGTATATAATCAGGTTTTGGGTGTTCAGAAATTTTAAGATACATATGCTAACAATAAAAACAAGATTTTAAACTGTGTTTTGTATATTTCATCTGGATTGTTTGAGGGCTTTTCTCAATGGTTATATGTTATGTGTGTATGCATTTTGTAGCTGACCTTAGTCCAAAATCAAGTTAATGGTCTACTTGACCAGTGACATTTATTTTGTGCTAGCATAATACATAGGTAATATTTCTCTATAATAATGGAATAAATGTTTCGATTATTATTAATGGTAAACATGTTTTTCTTCAGTTTGAGTCACAAATAGTCTTGATTCTGACCTTAAAAAAGACATTTTCCATTAAGTTGAGTATTTCCAGAAAATGGTAAGTGCGACCTAGGTCAAGTGGACGGGTGTATAAACTTGTTTACTTAAGGATTATTCTTTCCTGCCTTAATATTGGAAGCGGAATCAGACTCACTGTTGTGTACTTCTCGTTGCTGAAAAAAGAGCTACTAAGTTGGAAGTGAAATGGCATTTCTGGTCGCTGAAAAAAGAGCTACTATGTCGGAAGTGAAATGGCATTTCTCGTTGCTGAAAAAAAGAGCTACTAAGTCGGAAGTGAAATGGCATTTCTCGTCGCTGAAAAAAGAGCTACTAAGTCGGAAGTGAAATGGCATTTCTCGTTGCTGAAAAAAGAGCTACTAAGTCTGAAGTGAAATGACATTTCTCGTCGCTGAAAAAAGAGCTACTAAGTCGGAAGTGAAATGGCATTTCTCGTTGCTGAAAAAAAGAGCTACTAAGTCGGAAGTGAAATGGCATTTCTCGCTGCTTAAATAAGGATGATAAGAACAATGTGAAACGGAAGGAGTCAAACAAAATATGTCCACACGCGCATGCCTGTGCCAAGAATATTTGATGATTTCAGAGAATGTGTTATAGTTATTGTCTTGTTGTTATAGTTATTGTCTTGTGGGTTTTTGTATTGTTTTTAAATGTAAAGCTAAGATTTGTCTGGGGTTTGAAATGAAATTCTGTCCCCTAAGGAGTCTAATACAATCATGGCAATGTACGACATTCATCTCATGTGTAGAAATAATGTCTTGGATGCATTTTCTATTTCTAACTCTGTAACGTTTGATTAAAGTTTTTAATTTTTTAAAAAAATGCGACTCTGATTTTCACAATGCGTATTCTAAACTATTTGGACAAGTAATTGAGTACATGTTTCCAAAATCATTTTTGCTTCAGATAATATTTCTAAACAGATATGGCCCATTATTAAAAGTAGTTGACAACAATTTCAAAAGACAAACTTTCCTATACCTAAAAACTTCACTAGTCATTAAACGGCGATGAAGTGACGGGGGAAGCCATTATTTTCACTTAGTAAAATGATACGTTTAAACATTTTAACATTGGCTAAGCTGTTATATGTTGTTATAGTCGGCTCCATGCTGATTCTAAATAGGCACCTTAACCAGTCAAGCACCATGACAGGTCGTTTCTGAATCTAACTTTGGCATGCACCATTATTACTTAGAATATATTGCTAGAAATATACTAAATAATGAAGATTGATAAACAACAAAAGGACTACAATGTCTTTTTCCTATTATCTTCTGTAATAATATTTCATGATGCTATATTGATTATAATCGTTCGTTGTGTTTTTGTTTGTTTGTTTTTGGTTTTCACAAGCAATTAGTATTTTCTTTATTTTATGACAATATTTAATGACACTATTTTTGGTTCTGGGTGGCCAACGCGTCAGTTATTTCATTGTTTCCAGTTTGCATGCCATTTCGGTTATGAGTGCTCCCAGACATGTTCTTATAATTTAAACTTTATGATATTTGTAATAATGTGTAATTATTGGATTTTCGTGTGATTGCTTTAATTTTGCTAGAAACTCCTCTCGCCAGATGAAATGCCAGTTTTCATCCAGTGACTAATAAATCTGCGATCCTAATATGTGCTGGATTAAAGTCAAGTTCGTGAAATTTGTCGAATATTTGCAATCTAACGCTCGGCGAGCTATAGTTTAATATATGATAATTGGCAGCCTTACAGAGGAATACATGTGCTTAACGCATTTACATTACGTTATTAAATAACTAAAACATGACATGTGTGTTTTCGGGGTGGGGTGAGGGTCTTCTTTAAATCCGAATTTTTTCTGAACGTTTTATTCGGCCCGAATATGTTTTACAACCTTCCGTTCGGCCTAAGAGTTGACATACGTAACACATGTTAAACATTAAAGCATCATAAATATAGTGATATTTGTCATTTTCACCATTAATTTGTGACAGATAGAACCGTTTTGTACAAGAAGTGTAATTTTTTAAACGATTTTGTCATGATAATGAAAACACATTGTTATTACCATTAAAGTCATAACAATATTCCTCGTGCATTTTCGTACAGTACGTGCTGGTGGAAACTACAGACGTACCAGTACAGTGAATAAGTACCATGTTAAGTACCAGCGGAAAATATACCTCGGAAAACCGGTATACCAGTAATACCACACACCACTACACAGTACATGTAGCCTAGTAGGTGCCTCTAGGAAGAGTAAGAACTACAAAACTTTATTTCGCTTATTTTTCTCGCTTTTCGCCACTTTTCACAATGCACTTCTTTTAGGCTTACACTTAAAAAGGGATCAGTAATTATCTTTCTGACCATTAGTACTTCTTCGGCGTTCATGTTTGTTGACACACCTATTGTGAACTTTGGTATTCATGCTTGTTGGCAGACCTACTGTGAACTTCAGCATTCATGCTTCTTGGCACACCTATTGTGAACTTCAGGATCCATGCTTGTTGTCAGATCTATTGTGAATTTCTGCATCCCTGCTTGTTGGTAGACCTGTTGTGAAATTCAGCATTCAAGCTTGTTGGTAGACCAATTGGGAACTTCTGCATCATTGCTTGTTGGCAGACCTATTGAGAATTTCAACATTCAAGCTTCTTGGCAGACCTACTGTAAAATTTTGCATCGTTGTTTGTTGGCAGACCTATTGTGAATTTCAGCATTCAAGCTTGTTGACAGACCTATTATTAATTTCCGCATTTATGCTTGTTGGCAGAGCTATTGTGAACTTCAGCATTCATGCTTGTTGACAGACCTATTGTTAATTTCCGCATTTTTGGTTATTGGCAGAGCTATTGTGAATTTCAGCATTCATGCATGTTGGCAGACCTATTGTGAACTTCAGCATCCATGCTTTTTGGCAGACTGATTGTGAATTTCAGCATGCATGCTTGTTGGCAGACCTATTGTGAACTTCATCATCCGTGCTTGTCGGCAGACTGATTGTGAATTTTCAGCATTCATGCTTTTTGGCGGACCTATTGTGAACTTCTGCATCCATGCTTGTTGGCAGACCTATTGTGAATTTCAGCATTCATGCTTGTTGGCAGACCTATTGTGAACTTCAGCATCCATGCTTGTTGCCAGACCTATTGTGAATTTCATCATCTTAGTTTGTTGTCAGACCTATTGTGAATTTCAGCATCTATGCTTGTTTGCAGACCTATTGTGAACTTTAGCATCCATGCTTGTTAACAGACTTATCGGAAAAATTAGGAGCGAGACTGTACTTTTCATCCATCCTCTTTCCCTTCCCTTTCTTCGAGTATATAGGCTACATAAATTTTACAGCACATGCAAATCCGGGTGGGTGGGGCAAAAGCTTGTTGGTAGACCTATTGTGAACTCCAGCATCCATGCTTGTTGGATGACCTATTGTGAATTTCATCATCCATTCTTGCTGACAGACCTATTGTGAACTTCATCATCCATGCTTGTTGGCAGACCTATTGTGAACTTCAGCACCCATGTTTGTTGGCAGACCTATTGTGAACTTCATCATCCATGCTTGTTGGCAGACCTATTGTGAACTTCATCATCCATGTTTGTTGGCAGACCTATTGTGAACTTCATCATCCATGCTTGTTGGCAAACCTATTGTGAACTTCATCATCCATGCTTGTTGGCAGACCTATTGTGAATTTCATCATCCATGCTTGTTGGCAGACCTTTTGTGAACTTCATCATCCAATGCTTGTTAGCAGACTGATTGTGAATTTCAGCATCCATGTTTGTTGGCAGACCTATTGTGAACTTCATCATCCATGCTTGTTGGCAAACCTATTGTGAACTTCATCATCCATGCTTGTTGGCAGACCTATTGTGAACTTCATCATCCAATGCTTGTTAGCAGACTGATTGTGAATTTCAGCATCCATGTTTGTTGGCAGACCTATTGGACATCTTCAGAAAGCTAGTATTGCCATCAGTAAGAGCTGAGATTATTAATGAATGTTAAATAGCGTTAATAATGTCGTTTCTTTCGTTTGAGATTTTCTCTCTTTTTAATTTGTCAACATTTAGAACTAGGAACTGTATAATTACAGTATTGGTGGTTAAGTTTTTTGCTGTTCATTTTATCAGAAATATATGAAAAGCCAACTCTGTATGTATGAACAAAGATTTGACAAGTTTGCTTTTCACTCATGCTTTTTCCATTGTCATTTTCAGATCTGTTCACATTTTGCTATTAATGTGTTGTTAGACTAAGTACGAATTCTCGTTGGAATTCTCTAATTTCAGAAAACTACAATTATGTCTGTCTCTTCTGCGAAACTTTATTCTCTTTCAAGTCGTTTTTGGTCCTTTTAAATAGTGTAAAATGGCAGATGTAAGAGATGTTGAATTTGACAAATCTGCATAAGATGACGAAGATGTTGATGAATAAACACAAGATCAGATAAAAGTTTCTAGTACATACAATTTAGCTCTGGATTTTGAAGAGATGCGAAAACGTCCATTAGAAATATACAGTTAATATCCAGATTAAGTGACCTGTATGCTCAGTGAAGATTTGGAGTATGCCAAAAATCTCGACAATACAAGCAAAGATGAATAATGCCTTAGTAAAAATGTTTTGGCTTGGTTTATAAATTACTTAAATCAACTTAATTGTAAGTTAATGTACATTTACTGATTGTCTGCTGTTTTTAAGGAAAAAAGTTTTGTTCGTCCTTGACCTGTTTATCATTATCTTGTTTACAAGTCACTTGCTTACCATTTTTCTAACACCCCACCCCCACTCGCAGCTTCCCACTTCCCCACGTACAAATTAAATGGCCGGTCCCTTAATGAGTAACAAAACCTTATACCGTATATCAGCTAGGAAAAAGATGGCACACTATTAATTCAGTTCGGGGCCCCGAGTGGGGGCCGAGAGGTCTAAAGCGTTCACCGTTACGGATCACTGCCATCTCACCTCTGTCTGCGTCAGTTCGAGTCTCAGGCTCAGCTAACTTTGGTACGTGAGAAAGACTGCCAGTAGCTTCTCATGGGTCGGTGGTTCTTCCCTGGGTTTTCCAGGGTTCTTCCTCCACCAATTATACTGGCCGCCATGTATAGCCTATATTGTACTGAAAAATGTCGTTAAACCCTACAACAACAACAACAACAACTAATTCAGTTCCTAAAACAAACCTACACCATAATATGGAAAAAATTAAATATTATTTAATTCATAAATGTTCAGAATCAAACATGTATTTTACAAAATATTAAAAGGAAACTATGAAGCATGTGTGCTTCTCTTATGAGGAAACCATAAATGCACTTGAAACTGTATCATTCATTCCGTGCCAAAAGCATAACTCTCATTTTAGTTCTGTGATTCCTAAGCCGAATAGTTAAAGAACATGATATTTTCTCAGTAGAAACTTTTCTCCGTCTCGTACCGCTCCGGTGACCTAGTGGTTAGAGCGTCCGCCTCGGAAGCGGGAGGTCGTGGGTTCGATCTTCGGCCGATTCATACCAAAGACTTATAAAAAAATGGTACTAACAGCTGCCTCGCTTGGCGCTCAGCATTAAGAAGTTAGTGTTAGGACTGATCGGCCTGGTGTTAGGATAATGTGACTGCGTGGGACATCATGCTGCATGTCTGCAGCATGATGCCCCAGTGCTAGATATCACTCTAAACTGCCACACTGCAGACATTGTAGCGATATGACTGAAAAATTGTTAAAGCTACGTTAAAAAATCCAGATCACATCTCCGTCTCGTGTAAGGTAATGATAGGATCAGCTTTAAAAAGATAATTTTACTTTTTTCTATTTCTCATTATCAACTAAACATGGCCTTCCAAATAATTATCTTCTCTGTGTTTATTTTCAAACATTTCCAGACTTTTTCTGATCTTTTTGTATATAATTAGGTCTAGTATTTGAGTGTATTTTAGAGGGATTGCGAAAGACGAAATAACTGACAAAAACGTACGGACAATAGCTCTGACAACAACTCTGACAGGCAGGAAGGTGCTGATTGCCGTTATCCATGATGATATGAAATGTAATAGAATTAACTGCAACCTTATAATTGTATGCATTATACATGCTTTATAAATTTATGCACAATAAACAAATTTCAACTGTGGTATTTGGACTGTTCCTCCTTGATATATTTTATTCCACATTTTTAATTTTCTTTTAATGTTTAATATAAATTAGATCATCCTCTGTCATGTCTCTCCTTTGCATGTCATTCTTTTCATATTTTTCAATGGCATTATGAGTTTTAACCAGGCCCGGCCCTTGGGCAAGGCGAACCAAGCAACCGCCTTGGGCCCAGCGCTTTCAGGAAATCAACTCCGCAATGCGATTTTCTTTTTGCTTGGGGATCCGCGATCATCGCTTGCTGCTTTGGGCCCAGAATGCTGCCTTGGGCCCCACACATCCTAGGGCCGGGTCTGATTTTAACTCTTGTATATACGTATGTAGCTTGCATACATTTTTGAGGAACATTTGGGTGATTTACTTCAATGCTAAATATGTTGTTGTTGTTATTATTATTATCATTATTGCAAATATTATTTTTATAGATTTTTGACGTAAGCTCATGCTTTTTGACAATGTCAGATTGACAAATATGAGTTTAAATATAGACAAAAAGTACATATAAACTATAGGTAAATGACGCGGGAACAGATATAAAAAAAAGCATTAGCATAGGTGCGGTAGCATTTAAGATCTCTTTCTCAAGGTTATTTGATTACCAGTAAAGCTCGGTAATATGTTCTTTTATATTGCAGTTCAAAGTGTCTCCAGCAGAACCGACGCCATTGAGACTACGTCGGTTATCTTTTAACTTCATTCATAAAATGTGTCGATCATTATACTGTACTGTAAACTTGGCCGGTCTATATTTAAGCAATGACGTCATTTTACCTGTACCTGTCTGCAGTAGGCATAGACATACACGAGCGGTGTTCTATTCTCTGTTCTGTTTACGGATGGCAGAGTGTAACAGCGGGATCAGTCCTAAAATGATATAATGATAAAATTATTTACATAATTATAAGCGCATTTTAGAAAATATATTGAAACACATATACTAGTTCAATTGCTATGGGTGACTAAAATAGTGCTTAATGTAGCATTCTAATACTACCACTACTATTACTACCACTACTACTAATAATAATAATAATAATATGACGACGATGAATATAATGAAGAATATGATGATAATAATGGTGGTGGTGAAATAATAATACAAATTATTCCCATTTTGCCTTTTAATTATCATTATTTTCATGTTGTTGCAAATATTGTCATTGTTATTAATTTCACATGGGTTAAAACTTTTCATAGGACATGTATGTATAATTTTGCCTATCTCCACTGCCTTTACCTCTATTCAATACAATACCTCAACCGTCAAACCGATGCAATGTAGAGATCTGCAGATGCTTTTGAAGCATCATTTGAGCTTTATTAACCAGAAGGCTGCAAAGGTAAACGTATGACATCTTCGTGTGCATTTAAAATGTGTATTATTTACAATATTTTGTTGCTTTAAGTGTACTGCACACTAGCTGAGTAGATCAAACTGACGGTCTTAAATGAGTTTCTGACAAATAATATTGATGTCATGAGAAAAGATTCTCTTGATATCAATATACCCCAAGAAAAGCCCACGTCAATATCAAGGACCGTGATCTCATTAGGACTGCATGTTACAGGCTTGTACACATTAAATTCTCTTTCGTGTACATGTTTAATTCTTCTGAAAATGTATCAGATTTAAATGTACTCTTGCTTGGCAAACAACCTAAGCCACTGTCTCGTATAATTTTATAGCTTTAACAGTGTGTTTTTTTTGTGTTGTAAAAACATGTCATTGTTCATGTATAAATCCCGTGTGAAGCACTGATTAAGAAAATGCAACACACTGACAACGAACAGCACGAAAATAGTTTTGATCTAACATTAGAGTTTTCGACTCTCAATAAGTCATTATTTTGACAAAATTACATTACAAACAATACACACAACGTATACGCTGAATTTAAAAACCTTTTATGATTACAGATCTAATAGAAATCTAATTTTAAAATTTTGGATACCGTGTCATGTTGGTTTGAACTCCGATGATTAAATATCAGTCTGGTTGGTGACACTATAAAATCATGAAGTTGCATATGCAGTGCACTGGACGCCTATGAATATATGCGTGTGAAGTAACATAGGTAAATAATAGTGACGTTAAAATATCAGAGAAGGAGAAGAATTCTGTTACTGTCCAAGAACATACTGTAAAACCGGGCGCTCTGGGTACTCTCTAACTGATATCAAGGCCGACCTGGGATGCAAGTTGTTGTATTATCCTACAATTCGGAGATTGTTCATCGTTGCAAAGGCTTTCGCAAATTCATGAAAGATATCCATATTCTGAAAGACCATTATATGCGACTGGTGAGTGGGAAGTGGCTGTTGTGAAAACATCTACTGATGAAGATGGTAGATACATAGTGGAATATATTTTTATTTCACGGGCATTAATTCGTCAGCTGTTTTTAACATACGGAAGAATCATTTGAAGCTCAGAAAGGTTTATACAAGAAGGGTACCACAGTTTGTTGACGGATGATCAAAAACAGAAATTGGTTAAAATTGCCAAACAGATATTCGTCATCTAAGAAAGGAAAGAAAAGAGACGTTTGAATGAGATTGTCACAGGTGAAGAAAGATGAATTTACTTTTCTCAAACCGATTTAAGAGGAAATTTTTTATGAAGAAAACACAACAACGAAAACCCCATTGGATAAGAGAAAACGAGCAGAGACTACAAAAGGTGAAGTTTAACTAGGTATAAGGTGAAGATATTAGAAAACTTAATTTATTATTCACACATAATAATCCATTATAACGTAATCCGAATCCGAATTCCAGTAGATCACGAACTTTTTCCACACTGTAATATTGCAAAAGAATGAATTTGATATTCATTGTAAAATTAATCGGAATACTGCACTTCTACTGTAGTTTAACCTAGATTTCGTTGCCTGTAATTCTCTTGGCTTTTATATAATAATCTGTTTAAAGAATATTGATCGACGATGAGCGAAATAAGGTGAATAAGCGCCATTTAAAAGTATCTGTTATCAATTTATAAAAAATGACACATATGACTTGTACTTTAGACGTGAAGAAATAAGGCAAGTTAGTTGGTGTTCTTAGAACGTCATGCGCTATAAAATACAATAGGCAGTGATATTATAAATAAGTTATGGAAAGATTGCATTGCTGCTGGCGCTCCCTGCATGACCTCTAGCTATCAGCATCAATCAGAATTCATGACAGTAAGTGGCAATGGGTTAAAATATGATAACGCAATCGAAATCCTGAGTGAAAACAATATTTTTAGACTCTTTGGCTTTGTCATGTTTGAGTACAAAATCTAATACATTTTTTACCTTTAAACTGAAATTAATTAACTGAATAGATTCCTTGATTATCCGACTTACTTTGATTGGATTGGATTGAATTTGTGTGGATTCCGATTTCAAATTCTTTGATAAATATGTATTTCGACAGAGCTCAAGTGCTGCACAAATCTCTAAATATTATGAATCGTACAAGAGTATCAGGACATCCTGTGGAACATTCTGGATGTTCCATATTTTGTTTTGATTTCTTCTAGCAAGTGGCACAAATGTGCTGTACCCGACATATTTTTCGTTTGAAAACGAATGCATGACTGGTCTTGTGAAGACGTGTTTTAAAAGTTGTTAAAAAAAACCGATGTTTTTCTTGGTCGACATATTGATTAACGTTTGAAGCAGTGGTTTATAGTTTTCGTTCCAAAGATGCTGTTCCAAAATGTACCAGCATATTCTGTCAAAACTCTTTGACAGAGTTAAATTTTCATGACCCAGCCTCATATAATGTTTCCAGAGATTCTTTCCTTGCAGTTGCAGAAGCGCATATGGTCATTATTTATATTTCTCCAACCTAAACAACGTGAACCCGAGACTTTGAAGTTTTTCTTCTATTTAAAAATTCGTATTGTAATAAAAATTGGTGCCATATTTGCGAGTGCCTAACCTTATCGGAAAAATTAGGAGCGAGACTGGACTTTTCACCCATCCTCTTTCCCTGTCCTTTCTTAGAGTACGATGAGCGAGAAACAGCTTCATCTGAACTGACCTGACTTACCTAATCATTCGATAAATAATAGGACTCTGATTATAAACATCATCTGAACTGGTCTTCCTGTCCAAATCATCAGATGAAGAATATGAATCTGAATATGTGTTCTAATTGGAAGAAGAGTCAACTAAACCGAAACAATTAAAATGTTATACTTTTTCTTAAACTATTGATTTTTCTGGAATTACTCCATGTCGTTATATTTAATTATTTTGTATCGTTTGAATTTTCTGATTTCTTCTTGGCATTCTTGTTTTGTCCATATAATTTTTTCTTTCTTTTCAAACTTTGAAACTTACAAACGTCTTAATTTGTTTTGTTCATGCTTTTCTCTCAACTAGTTCCTCGTGCGTTTTCCTTCTCGATCTCGATTCTTTTCTTCCGAGTCTTCTACCTTGGACCGCTAGATTCTTCTCCAGATCTGCATTGTAAGCGTCCTTTCTATCATCAGTTAGCCATTTTGCATCGATTTCGCACTCAAAACTCTCTGTTAATATTACACAGTTTCTGGCTACGGCCGCAGTCGAGGATGTACATCTCGTCTTTTTTGAAACAAACCGCTCTCATAAGTAAGATCAATATGTGCACATTTTGGTCATTACACCATGTAGTTTTGGCCATATGACTTCAAAAGTGCACATCTGAATCTATACATTGTAATGTTTAATTGCAACGGACAGGAGGACCTAGATTTGTAATTAAAATTACAAATAGGCAAAAATATTTCATCAACTGCCACAAGACGAATCAACTGATTTCTTTTTAATTTCCAAAATTTCTACAAATACTGATAAAGTCCAAAAGATTTAAATTTGATAGTCCCCTTAAAATTTAGTACCGTTATGGTTATTCAACAGATATATCAGTGTCCAATGTAGTTTGTATAGATGACCACTATGGTGCGGAAAGAGATCTACATGTACTTACATTCTTACATTTACATTTAAAGGTTCGTTTCAAAATATCTTTAGAATATTTTTGACCTTTAAGTGATGTTCTAGAACGTAATATGACAGAAATTAACGTCTATTATATTTTGAATTCAATCTGTTAACCTTACACTTTATTCCCGTAGGAATGTATTTTATTGTAGACAAATCCATCCATTAATATCAGTAGTCCAATCGGTCAGCAGGAGTGCATAATTTAACAAAATTTACAAGATAAAGAAGTAAACTTATTTAGGAATAAAGATTCAGATCTTTTCTTTAAAAACTAAAGTATTTAATATAATAATTGCACATATACACATCAAAAGTCATCTGTGCAACACAATTGTCGGGCATATAACGAAGTAAGGTTGATCCAGTTATTAATAATACCGTTTTTGAGGCCGTTAAAATTGAACGACTTTCTTATACAAAACACAGTTAGCTTCGAATAAGCCGCACACAATTTAAGTGATCTGCCTTAACTCGCTATGAAATTCATATTGTTTACTCCGTTATTTCGATTTATCTCAACAAATTGATAAAGCAGTTAAAATCTTACAAAAATCACTAGCCAGTATTGTCTGTTATGTTTGTACAAAATAAGGTCTCTGATTAGGTAAAAGACTTACCTAATTTTTTATAAGAAGCCTGCGTATGGGTAAGTTGTACGGCTTAGTAAGCCTGAACTTAAAAATCATTTGTTAGTTTATCGCTGTCGCCGCACAGGAACTACTCAATACAATGTGGATATCCCACCGGGCTGGAGTTTTATTATATGCAGCTATAAAAAGGATTTCTTATCAAAAACGAGTTGTGTATCATATCTTTTTCATCATTTTTAAAGCTTCCTTTTTGACGGTTAGTTCGTAAGCTGTAAGTGTGATCTATCAGTCTTTCCATAAAGATATAATTTTACCTAATATTTTACGTTAGGTGTATGGATACTGATTTAGTTGTCTTTAGGTGTTAATTGCGGAAACTATTGTCATGTCACGAAATCAGTTTTATTCCAGCATAAAAACTCAATGATATTTTGTTATCATGACGGTAATCTACACCCTGCGGATTCAAGAAAAGCACCATTCAATACCAAGGCCGAAAATATCCGATAAAGTGTGGTACGGCGGTTACGTAACATTTCCGAATATGGGTAAATTGTACCCGTTCATATACTTGATCCTATATTGTCGCTGTCGACCCACATAAACTACTGGATGTAAACGGGATTATCCCAACGGGATGGATTTTTATAATGGGCATCTACCCGGTAAATTTTGTTAACAACGATATGTATAGCATAATAATTTCATCATTTTAAAGGTTTCCTCAGGGTTTGCACCTTAGCTGTTTTTGTCTATGTTGGTTATAAAATTATTTACAGCAGCCTGTGTCTCCAGAGATCTGAGGTATTCGAAAGGTTATCGTATATTACAAAAGCAAGGGATGAAAACTACAAAAATCTTATCCTCATCACTCTCTCCTTAATACTACGTACTTCCTGAACTCCAGAAAAATTAGGACTGATTCATTTGATTGTAGAAACGATGCGACATTGATCAGTATCATCTCAGGAAGCGAGAAATCGTATTGTTTGTCTGCCTGTCTATAAATATAAAATTATATTCCTATATCTCTATCTATGTCTGCTGTCCGTGTATCTTAGTATCCTACGATACAGTTATGTCCTATTTATGCAGCCTTTTAACCTAGAAATACCATATCCACATAATGCGGCTTTTTAACATAGAATTACCATATCCACATAATGCCGCCTTTTAACCTAGAAATACCATATCCACATAGAATTATATCTAGCCAGTTACCCAGGTAGTAAAATATAATAAATTCATTCGTTTTAATTACGGGGTGCTCATTGCTTTGGACACCGCATTACCAAATTCATCAAACGAACAAACAGACAAGAACCAAGGTTATGTCATCAGCCATTAGTTCAATAATTATGTATTAACAGTGGTGCGACCCCCGTTCAAACCAAATTGTCACAGAAACAAGACTATCTGCAATCTTACCCTTGATTCTGAGTCAACTTCAACTAGAAATGAATCGTTTTCTTGGAAAATAACACCGCAGCAGGTACAAGAAAAAACGCTTTGAGAGATCCAGGACAATAAAAATAATAGCTCTCCTTTGTAATTGTATACAATGAACTAGCCTTAACGCTTGAAAATGTAAGCATGTTAAATTTAGCTGCAGGTCTACCTGAAATATCACAACATTTTTATTAAGTGTGAGAGTCCGTAGATTCTGTGTGACACGTTTAATCAATGCAAGGAAAGTTTATACTGATAACCTGTAGGAACAGATAAAGGAATAGACGAATAAAAAAGGAGGGAAGGGGTTGATACATGACGGGTAGGTGGGGAGTCTATCTCTCTACTGATCTGTGAATCAGCTTAGACGTGTGGAATTATGCATCCCAATAAAATTGATTATGGTGTCATTAAATGTCGTTTGTGTCGTTTTGAAACAAATACTTTCTGCTTTTTCTCGAATGTAAAGTATGGTGTGGTTTGAATACAATACATCTTCTGAAAGGAAAAATCCTCATATTTTTATAAGCTATCTTTTCACTTTATCTTTTCAAGTGTAACTGTGCTTGTGTCCTGTAACGGTGTAGAACACAAATTATTAAAGCATTCCCAAGAGGAGTACAGAAGAAGCAGTCCCTCGAAGACCTTCAACTCTGGTCATTGTCATTAAATTGCGATTGATTCCATGAATTTAATATTTGATGACTTTGGGTTTTGTTACCGGAATCCAAGATTTATTGCACACAAAATGCTCGACAAACAATTCATTTGCTGCACTGACAACAAAGAATGCATTTCAATCATTGAATTACTTGATATCGAACCCAGTTTTGATCGTATAGCAAAGTGTGCAATAATTTTGCGTTCAACTGCAACAAAAGCATAAACCAAAAAGCAAAATAAACAAAATCGAGATATCTATATATTTCGCTTAACTAATTTCAGCACAAATTAATGTAAAGACCGTGTTTTCACTTAAGTTTCCGTGTAGCTATAATACTTTCTGAGTTTACAATAAAAAAAACCCCCAAAATTCTAACTCACATCGGAATTTCCTTTGAAGTAAATTATTAAATCCTCCTCCCACATGAATGCAACAGTATTTCGTATTATCATGTTTACAAGCCATCTCCGGTTTGTACAGAATTTCTCCACGAACGGACCCAAAGATGTAATTACAAACAAACTGGTATTTCAAGAAAGACACATGTCTCCAACGTCTCTTGTTATGTTCATTCACGAAATTGGTTTTTCGGGACAAGAGAGTGATTCTGATCATTTATTTTTTCTGTCAAGGATATTCAAGCAGTCTGTGTGTTCGAAAGTACTCTAATGACCTTTTTTCCGCGAACCAAATATATAAAGATAACATATGGTAATTAGGTCAAACTGATGCAACCTGACAATGCTTATATTCGAGTAACATGCCAAAATAGTGTTTAAATAATATTAGGTTCGAAATTTGAAACTACGATCCATGCTTGAAAATGAGCATGTTGTCATTATGATATAACGATACTTCGTTAGCAAGTGTCGTGCAAAAGGAGTTTTTTTTTCTAATTGCACTATCAATGTTAGGATAATATGAAACTTTAACATATAACACCACGTGTCTTTTCATGATGAATTGGACACGAAGAATGGCATTTCAGTGATTGATTGTGTTACTTGATATATATCCAACATTTGGATCATATAGCAAAGTGTGCATTAATACATACAGCTGTAAGAAAATCATTACCAATAATTCTTGTAATTGTTAATTTCTCTGAAGAAATAAAGAATGGAGTTATTTATATGTTTCTCGTAACTCATTTTAGCAAGGTTATACATGTAAAGATTGCAGTTTCTGTGCACTTAGGTTCCCATTTAATTTTAGTACCTTCTGAGTTTCTAAGAAAAACGTTTACAAATTTTAAAGTACATACGAATCGTCTTTGTTGTAAATTCTCAAATCCTCCTCCTACATGAATATAATAGTTACCGGTATGTGTATTATGATTTAGAAGCAATCTCCTGAATCATGCTGAAATTCTCCACGAAAGGACCCAAATATGCAATTGAAAACAAATGGGTATTTAAGAATGACATGTGTCTCAAGCGTCTCTGTTTTGTTCATTTATGAAATTAGTACTTCGGGTTATGAGGATGGCGCTGAGATTTTATTTTCTGTCTAGGTTATTCAAGCAGTCTGAGTGTTCGAAAGTACTCTAATAACTTTTTTCCGCGAACCCAATATATAATTTTAACATATGGTAAGATTTAGGTCAAACTGGTGTAACCTGATAATCCTAATAACCTAATGTTTGATTCATATATGGTTCTAATTTTGAAACTACGTTGCTACGATCCAAGCTTGACAAGGAGCTGTTGTCATTATGACAAAACGATACTTCGGTGTTGAGCAAACGGAATTTGTTTGCGTACGTTTATTTACAGCTATGTGCAGTAACGATGTAAGTATTCTATGAAACGTTAACATATTATGCAATGAAGCCCTTAGAAAATCCCAAACCCTTGTCGATGGCATGAAGTTGCGATTCGGCCTAGGACTTTATTATAATGTATGCACGATTACTCATTTTAGTAAATTCTTTAATCACCATCTCGCATGATTGCAACAGTTACCAGTGTGTTCATGATTTAGAAGCAATCTCCAGATTCGCACTGAAATCTTGCACGAACGGACGCAAAGACGAACAAATATTGCATTGACATGTTTTAAACTTCTATTGTTTTGTTCATGCTCGAATTCAGTATTGCGGGACAAGAAGTTTTCACTGAGATTTTACTTTCTGTAAATGGTTATTCAAGTATATCAGTGAAAACCGCCATCATTACTAAATCGTAAATGTTATTTTGGTGGAATGTGATATTAGGAGCATATTCTCTGTAAGTTCTTTTCAGTTTATCTCACCGCTTTATGGTCTCTTATTTAATTGTTTGTTGTCAGGAGTTGTTGGTCGCTCCGTCGAAATAGATCAATTTTAATTTCTTTTACCAACAATATATGTTATGAAAAAGTCTTAGCTGTCGATATTTCACGATGAAAAAGGGAATGTTTGCCATAATGAGATCGTAAAGCCACTCCAGTCCATAGCATTCACTACTACTATAATCATTAAAGAACCCAATTCCCGATATTGATTTCCTGAAATAGAATTCAGTTTTGATTTATTTTATCCTTTTTAGTAGTTTCAAAATAAAAATTGTGCCCTCTGGTAACTTTGTAAACATTAGGTCTGTTAGAAAGAAATGAGATTACGTTTGGTTTAAAGTAATTAAAATTGGAAAACTGCATTCAACAAAATAACTATTTAAACCTATATAAATCATTGTTTATAAATACTTCATTTTTTTTTTGGATAATTTAATCACTTCTTGGTCTATACAGAATATTGACCATTAAAGAATCAGGAATTCATGAAATTTGAAAATTAATTACACGCTGCATGAAATGGAATGGTAGAGGGGAAGGAGGCCGTTCAAGTAATAGTGACGAATCTATTGTATAACCTAACTACTTCACAAATCTTGCAAAATGTGATGTTCAAATAATAATGAATCTCAAGAAATAACTAACATAACTATATATTAACCATCATTTATAAATATTGTAAAGGTACACAAGGACGGCACGTGAATATATAAGTTGTTTATTTCTGGCGTTATTATAGATATTTTTGTTCACCCATGACTCCTCATGTTCCACTTCTAGTACGTAAACAAATTTTCATTTTCCCCACCACACCCCCACACCCAAAAAAGCCCATAGGGAAAAAATTGCTTATTCTATCAAATTCAACAAAACGGGGAAACTATATCGGCTTAGGAAGACTATTTACTTTGTTCCGTGACACGTGACATTTTGTGTGCCAGTCATTGCCATTGCTACTTGTATAAGTTATAATAAACTCTAAAAGCTTCTTGCATTATACGTCACATGATGCGATTGTAACCATAATAAAAACTTCTTTGAAAGGTTTAGTAGAAATGCGTCATTATTAGTATTGTTTTGTAACATATGAACAGTGCGCTAGGGTGTTTGATGTATCAGTGTCAAAGACATTACGAGATAGCACATGTTTATTCTTAAATTTTATCGCCATCCGAAATGTGTTGAATGCTATGACTCCGCAGATTATGTAACCTTCTCTGGAAAAAAAACACCGGTTATTTCTTGAAAGGTATAATAATGTAGGATAAGGTGAAATTGTTTAACAGGGTGAGAATCTTTAGATAATTTAGTGTTTTTAAACTGAAAATTGAGCACCTGAAAGTGGCGTTGGAACTGGGGACAGCGTCTCATTTGGAAAAACCAATGAAAAATATTCCTAGGAAATGGGGACACAATTTACCATCTGGATCAACAACAAAAAAGTATTCTTTAGGATACCGATCTAAGAAGCTCTTGCAAACTTGAGTTGAACTGGTCATTAGGTGTTCTATTGCTTCATTGAAAACGAGTATCCAAGCCCTACCCGGTTTTGATTTGAAGAAAAACCTTTGTAACTTCTATCTAAAAAGCATATTTCGAATCTTTACAATAATAGTCTCGCAATTTTTGCTCTCACATAAAGAATTTGAGTCAATTAGTACAAATTGAGTCAATGATGTTAATAATAACAAAATGGTCATGCCAGCAAACATGATTCGTGCGATATTAATGTGATTCCTTTGTTGCCACTTTTGAATACTATCATCTTGGTAATTGGACGTTATCTGCAATTATTAAAATTTTCCTTGAGAAATAAGTATTTTGATTGGAAAAATAATTATCATTTTATAATTTTTGGAATATGTGAGGGAAACGTGAGGAGGAAGAGTGTGGAGTTTTGATTCTCTTCTATTATTTCTTTTCGAAACAAAAGATACACAGGTGATCAAATGACGATCTTAAAAAAAGTCAGAAAGGTGATTCTACTAAAAAGTGATTTTCAAATTATAGTCATTTAATATTCAGAAATCCTTGTCAGTTTCCCAGTATGATGCTGAATATTAAAAACAAAATACATATTCAACTGCACGTCTGAAATAATTACAATGCTGGCGTAATTATAAAGGTATGCTGTATATAAAGGTTTCCTCTCCAAATCGCATTTCCAAGAAACCTACCTCTTGCAGTTTTGAAACAGAAACAGTATTCTTTTGAATATGAAGTGCGGTTCAGTTCAATGCAATTCACCTTCTGCAAGGATATACCCAAATTTGCTTATCAAGCATCTTTTCACTTCTATCACGTCTTTCAACAGGAACCGTGTCCTGTAAATACGTGGAAGACAAAGTAAAAGGAACAACACCAAAAGAAGTACAAAATGATAAGCCGATAGAAGACCCCCACCTTTGTCAGTGCCTATCAATTTATTACTTAATGATCTTTAGGCTTTTTTCCCACCAGGATACAAAACGTATTGCACTATGGCCTAGAAACTAGTCACTTCATGACGCACTGAACACATACAAAATATATTTTAATGATTGTGTAAATTTGGATCTGATTGTATTGCAAAGGGTGCAGTGATGCATGTAACTGCAACATAAGCATTACAAGGAATGATGCATGTAACTACAACATAAGTATTACAAGGAATGATGCATGTAACTGCAACAGAAGCATTACAAGGAATGATGCATGTAACTGCAACAGAAGCATTACAAGGAATGTTGGTTTGATTATATATTTTGCGGGAAAAAATGTGGAGTTATTTATATGTTTCGCGTTGCTCATGTCAGCAAACATTAATGTAACGTTCGCACTTTTTTCACTTAAAGTGTCCATTTAAATTTAATACCTCTTGAGTTAATAATAACACCCCCTAAAAGTTTCTAACGTACATATGAATCGCCTTTTAAGTAGGTTCTTAAAACCCCCACCAACATAACCGGATTCGTAGTGAAATCTTACACAAACGGACCCAAATATGTAAGTGCAAATAAACATGGTATTGCAAGATGTCTCGAATTTCTCCTATTTTCTTTGTGGGATATGAAGTTTGAGCTGAGACTGTTTAATGTTTTGTGCTACTTATTCAAATATTCCCTGAGAAATGCTCCATCAGCAAGAAGTAGGACATGTCATCTTGCCTGCATGTGATAGAAGTATCTATCTCACCCGCCTAAGTCTCTTACTGAATTTCTTGTTTGTTTTCAAGTCCTGATAGTCGTACTGTTGAAAGAGAGCTATTTAAATTCTTATCATCAATTATATGTGTATTGAAGATCCCTTAGCGGTGGATATTTCACGTTGAAAAGGAGTATTTTTGCCATAAAATGAGACATAACACCGCTGCAGTCCTTAACATTGGATAGCAATATAATTGTTAAAGACCCCCGTTCCCAATATTGATTTCCGGAAAGGGAATTCAAATTTGTTTTATTTTATTTTCTTTACTTTTTCAAAATAAAACGACTGGTCTTTAATAAATTAGTTCAGTTAAAAGGAGATGAAACTACCTTTGGTTCAAACAAATTAAATTGAAAAATATTTTCTATTTAATAAAGTAACTATAAAAACTTGTGGGAATCATTACTTGCAAATAGTATCGTATTTGAGCATTTAATCACTTGTTGGTTTGTATGGTTAACTGTCCATTAAGACTAGAACAGGATTCATGAAGAATCAATTACACGCTGCATGCAGTAGCGAAGAAGGAGGCTTTTGATGCCTATTTTGTAATCGATTTTGATGCTGAATTACTTGTAAAATATGAAATTTAATTCTTACAATTGCAAATATTTATATCAATAATAATGAATCCCAAGACATAAAAGATTTATACCTTAAAACATAACTAACAAATATTGTCAAAGAAGAGTGGATGAATAAATGATAACGAATCCCAAGAAATACAATAGAGAATTATATCTTCACCATTATCTATAAATATTGTTAAATTTATAAATATTGTTAAGCGCACAAAAAGGGTGCATCAATACATAAGTAGTTTCTTTCTGGTGTTATTAAACATTTATTTGTTACTTAAGGCATGTCATGTTTCACTTATCGCAGGATAAAAAATATCCATATCTCTCCCACAGTAAGGGGAATAAATTGTTTGTACTACCAAATCAAATATGACGGCGGATAAAGATCGCGTGAGAGAGACACGAAGTTATGTGTCCCTGATATGTACCATTCTGTGTAGCAAACCTTGTCACTGTTGCTTTATATATTATTTTTTTTAAAAACTATTAGCTTATTGATTTTTGCGTCACATGATGCGAAGGTAAGTAAAGCAAGTACGTGTTTGAAAGATTTCATACCAAAATTGCAATATCTAGTATTTATGTGTAATATATATGCCATGCGCTAGGCTGGTAGATGAGTGTGCATTAAGGAAAGCAAATTTGTTTGCTAATAAACTCCCTGCAATTGATAAGCAGTGTTTGATCAAGAATAAAGACCTCACGGTGAATGGAGTTTCCTTGATAAAATAATTCACATACATGTTAAACATACATTCGCGTCCTATAAATATAGGAAACACAAACATAACAAACATACCAAGAGAGTACATAATGAATTCAGACTGATACTCGATTTGTCGAAAGTACTCTGATGACATTTTTCCGTGTACCCAATATATGCTGATAACATCCGGTAATTACGGAAAGGTTAGGGTGAAACGGTTGTATACTGATACTCCTAATACCTTGAGTGACATACAAAAGTACTGTTTGAATAATGTATGGTTCTAATTTTGAAATTATGTCGCAAAGATCTATGCTTGACAAGGATCTTGTTGATAAAACGATACTTCGTTCAGTAAGTGTTGAGCGAACGGAATTTGTTTTGTGTATGCTTATTTACATTTGTGTGCAGTATGAAAAACATAAAGATAATATGAAACTTTAACATATAATACCATAAAGCCCGTAGAAGATCTCTTGCATTTGTCGATGCCATGAAATTACGATTCTGCAAAAAAAAAAAACCATGTATTACTTAATGGTATTTGAGTTTTGCCCGTATCCATTACGTCATACATAATGCTCGACCACCAAGTCAATTTATGATGCACAGAACACCTATTTCAACCATTGTGCTACTTGATAGCTCACCAAGATTGGATCATACGGCAAAGTTTGCAATAATGCATCCAATTGCAACAAAAGCATTACCAGGAATTATTTTCATTGTTAATTAAACATAAGAAATAAAGAATGGAGTTACTGATATGTTCCTCATAACTCATATGAGTCATATAATAATAACCCCTAATATGTTCTAAAGTACATATATACATAATTAAAAAAACTAACGTTTTCTAAAGTCCGTACCAATGTCTTTGAAGTAAATTATTAAATCCTGCTCCCGCATTATTACAACAGTTACCCGTATATTGTATAATTTAGAAGCAATATCAGGATTCGTACTGAAAACTTGCATATCTCAAGTGTCTCCTGTTTTGTAAATTCACGAATTCGGTATTACAACTATGTTATTCCTTGTAAGTTTTTCAGTCTATCTATTTTAATTTTGAGAAATTAAGGTCAAACTGTTGTATCCTGATAATCCTAATACCCTGAGTGACATGCATAAATAGTGTTTGAATAATATTAGGTTCGAATTTAGAAACTATGTCGCTACGATCCATGCTTGATGATAAAACGATACTTCGGTTAGAAAGTGCATTGCAGACAGAGTTTTCTTCTAACTGTATGTTGTCATTATGATAAAACAATACTTAGTAAGTGTTTTGCGAATCAATGTAAACAAATATGAACCTTTACCATATAATTCCACGAATACCTTAGGCTACACGTGATTCATTATCTTTTCCAGTTGTGGAATGATCCGAGATCTCCACTCCTTATTGTGTTTTGGCAAACAATTGACTTCATAACGCAAGGAATATTGAAGAATGAATTTGAAGCGAATAAATTCTGCAAATAATTACAAACTTACATCAGTGAACATATTGTATGCAATATATACAATATATTTAGGTTTTCCCGTGCCAATGCTCGCTTATCATCAGAAAAGTTCCTCTTCTCTGGTTCCGTGTCTCTCAAATTTCCAGACCCCCGTCCCTTGGACGATTTATTTAGCGAGAGAAATTACTCTTAACTTTTCTCGGTGTTAAATGCTGGCTTCCCTTAGAACTTAGTCCATGCGTCAGTCTTAATGGTAATGTGTCAAGTTGACCACAACAGAATGTACTGCAAAATTATCTCTACAAACTTTTGCACCATTGCAATCTTCAATCTATCCAAACCCCATCGTCATTTCTTTTTTAAAACGTCTTAATGGTGCGTCGAAATAGTGCTTTTTTAATCCCTATCACCGAAAATATATGTTACGCCGATCCCTTCGTTCAAGATATTTCACGTCGAAAGGGTATTTGTGGCATAATTATAACATAACGACAATAAATCCCATAAAACTGAATACCAATATACTGAGTAAAGACCCCCATTCCTATTATTGTTGTCGGAATTGTTTTATTATATTCCCATTACTATTTCAAAATAAAAATAGCGCCTTCTGATAAATTTGTAAATATGTATTTGAGTTATAAAGGAATTAGGCAACATTTGGTTCAAACAAATTAAAGTTGAAAAGTTATGTTTAATAAAGTAACGATTTAAAGTTGTATAAACCATTGCTTACAAAAAGTAGTTTGACTGGTCATTTTGATAGTTCATTGGTTTGTAA
This sequence comes from Sinohyriopsis cumingii, assembly GCA_028554795.2. Lineage (NCBI taxonomy): Eukaryota > Metazoa > Mollusca > Bivalvia > Unionida > Unionidae > Sinohyriopsis > Sinohyriopsis cumingii. The sequence goes on along the minus strand of CM068836.1, from coordinate 45,614,839 downwards.
AGTTTACTGACCATTAATATTGGTATAGGTAATAGTGTGTATTGATTAATATTCATGTTTAATATATATGCAAAAGGCTAGGGTACCTGATATATCCGTGTTAAACAAATAAATAGATGGCATATGTTTATTCTGAATTTAACTGCAATGTGTTTGAGGATAAAACTCTGGGCATTATGTAACCTTCTTGGGAAATAAAGGTTAACGTGTTGCAAGGTAGAATAATGCTTCTCTAACAACCCAAATTCATTCCAAAGAAAGGTGAAAATCTTATAAAATAAGTTTAGTGTTTCCATACTGAAAACCGAGCAGACGAAAGTGACACCAGTTGAAGTTCATTTGAATAAGTCTACGAGAAGTGTTAATAGGATACCTATCCGTGGAGTTCTTGAAAATTTGTATTGAATTGATCTTCAGGTACCAAATTGCTTTCTTTGAAAAGGAGTATCTAAAACCAATTCTGCTTTTGATTGGCAGAAGAAGAAAAAAGTAAAACTTGAAAACGTCTCTTTAAAATTTATGTTTATAATATTTACAATAATAGTGTCTCAATTTTCGCTCCCACATAAAGAAATTATGTCAAGTGGTACAAAAAGAAATAAGTGATGTTAACAACAGCGAAGAGGGCCTTTGAACCGAGCAAGATTCATTCCTAAATTCGAAATTAATCTCTTTCCTTTCTTGCCGCATTTGAATACTGCGTTGAGATTTATAATTGTGCGTTATTTGCAATTTATCAGCTGTTCCTGTAAGACAGAAGAATTTTGATTTGCATGATGGTGTACCACCAGAGACAATCTTTGACGTTTTGAATGAATAATGTTTGTATCGCCAAGTTTTAGTACCTGTTTAAATGGTTTTACAAATACTCTCGTTATCTTCTATTTTATATAATTTTCACAGAATTTAGACATATTATTCCTTTTGATTCTGTCGTCCTGTATTTCATGTTTACTTTTATTTCGAAGGGCTTCCTATGCTTTTTGTGCAACTCCTCATGCTTACCTTTTCCAAATTTTACTTTAAGTTTTCTACATATAGCAAATACTGTGCTAACGTGCCCTGCAAACCTACTACTACATCCCTATTCATATTTGTCCTGGGTAATACGAGTGACCTATCAATAAAATTAGGCATTCTACCTTTTAAGATATCTTGCCAAATTCTGTCAGATAACATTATCACAATGAGGGAAGAAAATTTTACAACAAAAATGGGGCGGTTCTTTTATTTAATTTAAGTTTCACGATGCCACGGTGTTTATTCTGCCCGATCTCATCACTATCAATCGCGGAAATTAAGGAGACTACATGATGAAAAAGAATCACTTCCCCATCTTATTGTATCAAGTTGTTGTCACCTCTAACATATTCCCGAGATTGACGCGGGTATGTAGCAAGAGCTATACCGTAGTAAAGTCGCATTTTTAAACTGGATACGGTTAAAATGAGCACACAGGTTCATTATATATATTATATATATTTATGATGATAATATTATGTTCGCCACCTTTAATTCTATCTTAAACATGACTGGACCAAGGAAGAATATTTTGTTCCCGTAAACGTATACTTTCTCTCCAGAATTTTCAACGATGCAATGATCGTTATGATTAATAAGGAGAATACCAATTATATGAAAATGGAATTAATGAAACAAAGTTGTATAGTGATAAATATAAACGAATATTAATTATATAAAACTGGATTCGATGAGGACTAATTACACAAATAAGGATTTCACAATAAAAAGTTATATGATGATCAACAATACGAACTCAAATTATATATAACGGATCGCTAATTATGAAAAGACGGAGTTGTCAAGACAAAGTTGTACAATGACCAAATAAAAGAATATTAATTATAAAAAAATGAAATTGAGGAGACGAAGCTATATAATGTTCAAAGGTAAGAAGACAAAAATATAAAATGAAGTTCACGAGATTAAGAAAGAAGAATACTAATTATATAAAAATGAAGTTGACGTGACAAAGTCACATAATGATCAATAAAGTAAATACTAATTATAAGAAAATAGAGTTAACGTTACAAAGTTGTATAGTACTATAAAAGAAGAATATTAATTATTAAATGGATTTAACGCCACAAAGTTGTCCAATGATCACTAAGAACAATACTAATTATATAAAGGTGAAGTTAGCAAAACAACTTTGTACGAAGATCAATAAGAAGAATATAAATTATAAAAAATAGAGATGTACGGTGTACAATGGTCAATAAAAATAATGAAAATTATGAAAAATAGAGATGTACGGTCAATAAGAACAATACCAATTATGAAAAAATAGAGATGTACGGTGTACACTGGTCAATAAGAACAATACCAATTGTGAAAAAATAGAGATGTACGGTGTACACTGGTCAATAAGAACAATACCAATTATGAAAAAAATAGAGATGTACGGTGTACACTGGACAATAAGAACAATACCAATTATGAAAAAAAAGAGATGTACGGTGTACACTGGTCAATACGAACAATACCAATTATGAAATAATAGAGATGTACGGTGTACAGTGGTCAGTAAGAATAATGCCAATTATGACAAAATAGAGATGTACGGTGTACACTGGTCAATAAGAACAATACCAATTATGAAAAAATAGAGATGTACGGTGTACAGTGGTCAATAAGAATAATGCCAATTATGAAAAAATGGAGATGCACGGTGTACACTGGACAATAAGAACAATACCAATTATGAAAAAAATAGAGATGTACGGTGTACACTGGTCAATAAGAACAATACCAATCATGAAAAAAATAGAGATGTACGGTGTACACTGGACAATAAGAACAATACCAATTATGAAAAAAATAGAGATGTACGGTGTACACTGGTCAATAAGAACAATACCAATTATGAAAAGGGGGCCCCGAGTGGCCGAGTGGTCTAAAGCGCTCTTCGTTACGGATCACTGCCATCTCACCTCTGTCTGCGGCGGTTCGAGTCTAAGATTCAGCCAATGTGGGCATGTGAGAAAGCTTGCCAGTAGCTTCTCGTGGGTCGGTGGTTCTTTCCGGGGTTTTCCGGGTTCTTCCTCCACCATTAATACTGGCCGCCATGTATAGCCTATCGTGCTGAAAAATGGCGTTAAACCCCACAACAACAACAACAGCAACCAATTATGAAAAAAATAGAGATGTACGGTGTACAGTGGTCAATAAGAATAATGCCAATTATGACAAAATAGAGATGTACGGTGTACAATGGTCAATAAAAATAATGAAAATTATGAAAAATAGAGATGTATGGTCAATAAGAACAATACCAATTATGAAAAAATAGAGATGTACGGTGTACACTGGTCAATAAGAACAATACCAATTGTGAAAAAATAGAGATGTACGGTGTACACTGGTCAATAAGAACAATACCAACTATGAAAAAAATAGAGATGTACGGTGTACACTGGACAATAAGAACAATACCAATTATGAAAAAATAGAGATGTACGGTGTACACTGGACAATAAGAACAATACCAATTATGAAAAAATAGAGATTACGGTGTACAATGGTCAATAAAAATAATGAAAATTATGAAAAATAGAGATGTACGGTGTACAATGGTCAATAAGAACAATACCAATTATGAAAAAAATAGAGATGTACGGTGTACACTGGACAATAAGAACAATACCAATTATGAAAAAAATAGAGATGTACGGTGTACACTGGTCAATAAGAACAATACCAATTATGAAAAAAATAGAGATGTACGGTGTACACTGGACAATAAAAACAATACCAATTATGAAAAAATAGAGATGTACGGTGTACACTGGTCAATAAGAATAATACCAATTATGAAAAAAATAGAGTTGCACGGTGAACACTGGTCAATAAGAACAATACCAATTATGACAAAATAGAGATGTACGGTGTACACTGATCAATAATAATAATGCCAATTATGAAAAAATAGAGATGTACGGTGTACAATGGTCAATAAAAATAATGAAAATTATGAAAAATAGAGATGCACGGTGTACAATGGTCAATAAGAACAATACAAATTATGAAAAAAATAGAGATGTACGGTGTACACTGTACAATAAGAACAATACCAATTACGAAAAAAATAGAGATGTACGGTGTACACTGGACAATAAGAACAATACCAATTATGAAAAGAATAGAGATGTACGGTGTACACTGGACAATAAGAACAATACCAATTATGAAAAAATAGAGATGTACGGTGTACAGTGGTCAATAAAAATAATGCCAATTATGAAAAAAATAGAGTTGCACGGTGAACAGTGGTCAATAAGAACAATACCAATTATGAAAATATAGAGTTGTACGGCGTACAAAGGTCAATAAGAAGAATTTCAATTATATAATAAAGAGAGCTGACATGACAATATTGTACAATGGTCAATAATAATTGTGCAAAGTTGTACAATGATCAACAAAAAGAATACGAATGATGCAACAATGGTGTTCACAAAACACTGTTGTACAATGGTCGATAGGAAGAATACCAATTATATAAAAATGGTGTTGACAAGATAAGTTGTATAACGGTCACTAAATGGAATAGAAATTATAGAAAAATGGAGTTTACAAGACTGATTTGTACAAAGGTCAATAAGACGAGCACCAATAATATAAAATAGAATTGTCAAGACAAATTTCTACTATGATAAATAAAAAGAATATTAGTGATACGAAATATTGACGAAATACGTTTATTAAAAGATCAGAAGAAAAATGCAGGTTTTATAAAAATGGAATTGGCAAGAGAAAAGTTGTTCAATGATCAACAAAAAGAATATGTGACGAGACAAAATTATATATTCATCAAGAAACGAATATCAATTATATAAAAATCGAGTTCATGTTATCATTTGCAAAGTTATCTATAAGAAGAATACTAATTAAGACAAAATAGGGTTGACGTGGCAAACTTTTACGGTGATTAATAAAAATAATACTAATTATATATATATAAAAGTAGTTTATGTGACACAGTTTTATGTTAATTAGTATTTAAAAAATACCGAATATATAAGAAAAGAATTGAAAAACTTTGTACAGTGATCAATAAAAAAAAAACAATAACAAGTATATAAAAATAGAGTTGTGACAAACTCGTACAATGATCAGTGAGAAGAATGCCAATTATATAAAAAGGAAGTTGAAGAGACAAAGTTGTACAATGATCAATGAAACACAATACCAATTATAAGAAATAGAGTTGTCAAGAGAAACTCGTACAATGATCAGTAAGAAGAATGCCAATTATATAAAAATAGAGCTGTCGAGACAAACTGGTACAATGATCAGTAAGAAGAATGCCAATTATACAGAACTAGAGTTTTCGAGACAAGCTGGTACAATGATCAGTAAGAAGAATGCCAATTATATAAAAATGAAGTTGAAGAGACAAAGTTGTACGATGATCAGTAAGAAGAATACAAATTATATAAAAATGAAGTTGAGATGATAGAGCTGTAAGAAGATCAGTAAGAAGAATGCCAATTATGGAAAAATGGAGCTAAAGAGTCAAATTTAAACGTTTGCAAATCAAATAAAGGTGGTGTTAAAGAAATAAAATTGTACAACGGTTAATAAGCAAAATACTACTTGTGTATTAAAATAGAGTTTGGGCGACAGAATACTACTTATGTATTAAAACAGAGTTTGGGCGATAAAGTTACCAGTGCTCATTAGGAAGAATATTATTGAGCAAGATATATTTTCTAGATATTTGAAAGCAGAAATTTTTATATAAAATACCAGGTCCTTCCAGTAAATTAAATTTTGTTGGTCCATAACATTATCGTTGCGGTATACCATGGTCCATAATAGTATCATTGCGGTATACCATAATCCATACTATTATCATTGCGGTATACCAGGGTCCATAATATTATCATTGCGGTATACCAGGGTCCATAATATTATCATTGTGGTATACCATGGTATATAATATTATCATTGCGGTATACCAGGGTCCATAATATTATCATTGCGGTATACCAGGGTCCATAATATTATCATTGCGGTATACCAGGGTCCATAATATTATCATTGCGGTATACCAGGGTCCATAATATTATCATTGCGGTATTTCAGAAATAAAGCGGTATATCGTGGTACAAACCTTTCGTGGTACCCAACTTAACGCAAGAACAAATAACGGCTCAACCACACGAAAATAAACATGCAAATACATTCAAAGGGGATGACTTTGGTGGGTAAAACGCTGTCACAAAAGCAGCAGGGCTTAACTTACAACATGAAACCACTAAATGGCTTTGATCTGCAATGAATAAAAACTTTTGAAATTCAAAACATGAACATTTTAATTAATTTAATATTTTACCAAATTAGCATAGTCTTTTAAAATGCCTCACGAGAGGAATGTGTTGTAGCGTTTGAATTAACTATCTTTTGTATATGTCTCATTGCCATAACATCATTACTGAAGAAAAACACTTTCTGAATTAGATATTTAAATATAAGGTCCTAGTGTTTACTGTGAAAAACATGTCGTTAGCTTGCAAAATAACCGAGAAATTATTTTGAAAAAATGAAACATGGCATTTTTGGATAGCATCCATCACATGGGTTCACTGGGTTTTTATATTCGTAGTTTTATAGAAATTACGAAGTCCACGACCAAACGAAATAAAGTGAATTTGCTGTTTATCTGCGATACCCAGAAAACACACACACACACACACTGTGAAACACACACGACCGTTGGCAACAAAGGTGCCTGTTTCAATCGAAGTGATTCCAATGCAAACTGTACTGGCGTGGAGTAATTCCAGCGAGGCTTCATTTAAAGTGATTCTTAATTCCAATTCATCACGTGGTTTGAATGGAAGTAGCGATAGACCCCTTGTAAAACAAAATAAAATTCGAGAACAGATCACCGGTAAGCAGTGATCCCCTATTTAATTCTCAGATATGGATACTGCCTTCATTTTTCTATTCAAATGAAGCATTATTCATTTAACAATGTAGCATTATATGCGTCTTATATGTGTGTGTTTTATATGCAGTGCCGTTGAAAGTATCATAATCTATTTTATGGTTGTTTTTTAAGTATGAACTATTTTATTGGTGTATGCAAAATTATGAATTGTCTTGTATCATGTATAGTCGTATTTCTACGACATATTAGACGGTTTGTTTGATAGCATATACTATTTTCGTTTATATTAATCCTGCTACCCCATTTTTAATCATTCAAAAAATTAATAAAATTAATTCAAGATAGAACAAAAGAAAAAGAAAGAAGATTTGACCAGATAACGGAATAATAAGTTTTATCCAAAAAATGCACCCCCACCCCTAACCCGCTGAATGTCAATTTCTCTTTCCCAAAAGCGGTATATATGTAGCATGGACTCCCTCCTATATACAAGTGTGGTTAAAATGTAAACTTAAAGAAGTAAATAAACTCACCTCTCATCACAGAAGAATTCGGACATAAACGGGCCTCCAGACTGACAGAAGTTCATCCAACCACTGCATATTACGCGGTAATTATGTGATGCAGTTCCGAGTCAAAATGAAATTCATTTTCATATTCTGTAGTCTACTGTTAAAAATCAAACACTGCAAATATCGGTCACAAATACATTACAGTAAATATGGAAATTTCTGCATCCAGTAAACCTTCTTTCACATGAATATCGTAATTTCATTGTCACATTTAGTTGTAAAAATGACACGTTAAAAGCTACGTAAACATGATGTCAACTGTACGGGTACTGCATCAAACAATGCGACAACACACACACTGGACATTCTGTATTGAAAAATGATTTTGTCTGTGTAAAATGTTCTGTTTATTCGGAAAAGCGCTTGTTCTTTGATTTATAGTTTGTAAGAAAAGTATAATCTACTGTTCAACGTTAATACTAGTTCAACTTTGGTTGGGACTAGTTTTTACGCTCAACAAATGAAAGGTGCAACGGCTGCTAGAATGAACGAAATTATTCGTTTTTCTTTCCATCTAAATAATTTCCACTAAAATAAAATAAACATCTTTGTCATAAAAAGAATCTCAAATGGATAATGATTTTATATAAAATTTATTAAACTCGTAGCATAATGTCCAGCTTTTGCTCGTCAAGGCTCGCAAAAGCTGGACATTATTCAACGCGTTTCATAAATTCAATAGTAAATAATTACCCATCTGAGATCCTCTATATCCGAATTTAACATCTGACCTCTCTCAGACCGGCTCCGGTTTCAATGAAGCTCACAAAACTGCCTTCCTCACATCGACGTTATTAAACATTTATATGACTGAGTAAACATTAAACGGCATTAAGGGTTAAAATACAGTCATAATGCATCCATTTTCCTGAAATTAGTATTGTTTTATCTCAAAAAAAGAATGTGAAGATATCCTAAAATGTAGGAATTCCTGAGCTCAATTTCCAAGAATAAAAAGATCGCTAAATAAGCAATATGAAAGTGCAGAGTTGTTTTTAAACCTATGTATTGTATCTACCTCACACAAATATCTCAGTAATGTCAGAAAAAGTAAGAGCGAAATGATTCAAAATGGCTGAAAATAATTTAAGTATGTTATACAAAGTGAAGCCATTACAGCCTCTTTATGATTAAACATCTCGAATCAAGAGAGGTTTGCTTTAAAGTTATCAAACAGCAATCATTCGAAATTCGGAAATAAATTTAGAACACTATATTGTGTCCGTATCAGGTTTACCGAAACAGATTCCGCATGATGCTGCGATTCAGTCGTATGTTCTCGCTTAATCAAGCGGAAAGACACAGTCAACGTAACAGTTCAATCTGTAGTTTCAATTGTATCCTATGAGTCATCAAACCCATCCCAAAACTTAATATTTTAAGTCTCGCTGACCGATTTTGATCTGATAGTGACACTTCTAGTCACGATGTCAACTGAACCATGCAAGCTATATACTTTATACTCATTTATTGTTATGTTTAGACCTGTTAAAGATTTTAAGATTTTGATACCATCTATCGTGAACCTTTCGGTCACATTCCACTGAACATCGCAAATGATGAAAACACGTACCGATTGGCCGATCAAGAAAGTGGATATGCAGATTTCTAAGTCCAGTTGTTTTGTTTTTGTTTTGTTCTTTTGTGGGTTTTTTTCAAAACCAATTACGTCTATTGATGCATTAAATGATTGCAGACGACATACAATCATTTACTTATCTCCAAAAACTGAAGAGCTTGACAACGTGCAAAACTAAGCAGATTTGAAACTGAAGACTTGACAACAGACTCGCTCCAGTGATTATGGGCAATAGTACGTGCTGCCATACTTTTATGAAGAGATTTACTATGTTCATATTACAATCACGATATACATCAGATTAAACTTACCAAGTCTTCACAGCAAAACTAAACATTCATACGTGTCCGCCAAGCTGGATATAGAAAATTGTATAGTAAATCGCCAGATAACAGAAGCACTTACTTAGCGGCGATGATGCAGATGTGTACTTTTATCTACCGTTCCAACATACCACTGTGTCTTTTAGAAGACCAGCCTGAAAAATCCAATATTTACAAAGAATTATCTGTGATAATAATGAACAAGAAAATCCTGTAAGATTTTCCAGTATAAATGAAAAGTAACTTCCAGCAGAAGACACTTCTCAAAAGTCGATCAGTATTGCCCTATCACTTTGATATTTTTGTTTCTGGCTTGATATGAAGTCCGCTTTTCGAAACAAGTCCTATAACTATTTGTATGTGTTCTTTTCTCTCGCTCCCCCCTCCCCCCACATGATGGATTATTGGCTGATACACACAATATAGTCGGAGAATTTGACGTGAAGTGCATGATGTGTTATATCTTTTTATGCCACCAAAGTCATTACAACAAAAGAAGGTAAATAAAGAGGACAACGACGAAACTACGACGTTATTAAGAACTGTACTCTTCAAGCCCAACTTCACAATAACCACTAATGTTGCTACTGCTGCTGCTGCTATTAGTATTGTTAGTACAGTACAGACTATTACAACACTACCATTACTAATACTACTGCTATTAGTATTGTTAGTACAGTACAGACTATTACAACACTACCATTACTAATACTGCTGCTATTAGTATTGTTAGTACAGTACAGACTATTACAACACTACCATTACTAATACTGCTGCTATTAGTATTGTTAGTACAGTACAGACTATTACAACACTACCATTACTAATACTACTGCTATTAGTATTGTTAGTACAGTATAGACTATTACAACACTACCATTACTAATACTACTGCTATTAGTATTGTTAGTACAGTACAGACTATTACAACACTACCATTACTAATACTACTGCTATTAGTATTGTTAGTACAGTACAGACTATTACAACACTACCATTACTAATACTGCTGCTATTAGTATTGTTAGTACAGTATAGACTATTACAACACTACCATTACTAATACTACTGCTATTAGTATTGTTAGTACAGTACAGACTATTACAACACTACCATTACTAATACTACTGCTATTAGTATTGTTAGTACAGTACAGACTATTACAACACTACCATTACTAATACTACTGCTATTAGTATTGTTAGTACAGTACAGACTATTACAACACTACCATTACTAATACTGCTGCTATTAGTATTGTTAGTACAGTACAGACTATTACAACACTACCATTACTAATACTACTGCTATTAGTATTGTTAGTACAGTATAGACTATTACAACACTACCATTACTAATACTACTGCTATTAGTATTGTTAGTACAGTACAGACTATTACAACACTACCATTACTAATACTACTGCTATTAGTATTGTTAGTACAGTACAGACTATTACAACACTACCATTACTAATACTGCTGCTATTAGTATTGTTAGTACAGTACAGACTATTACAACACTACCATTACTAATACTACTGCTATTAGTATTGTTAGTACAGTACAGACTATTACAACACTACCATTACTAATACTACTGCTATTAGTATTGTTAGTACAGTATAGACTATTACAACACTACCATTACTAATACTACTGCTATTATATTAGTATTGTTAGTACAGTACAGACTATTACAACACTACCATTACTAATACTACTGCTTCTTGTAATAATACTACCACTTCTACTGGGAAAGCAATGTGTGGGAACAAGTTAAAGAACCAACTGATTTTGGAAAACGCTATAATTTTGTCTTTTTGTTTGTGGAGTTAAATTTTGTAGATATAACAACGCTTATTAAATCAGACAATTTGATTGTCATATTGACTGCACCTTCTTTTGCATCAATGTTATGCTTATTTGTTACAATAATGTATAATGCGAAATAAAAATGTATATTTTTAAATACTCAAATTATATTTTTTAATGTGAAGTGTCAAATTATAAAGTATTTATAATCTGCTTTGATGTTTCAAAGAATTAATTTCTAATTTTTTAAATTCTTTTTGGATGGGGTGGGAAGGTGGCTAATGTTTTTTTGCTTAGTTATACTTTTAAAAATATTTGTCCTTTGTTAATAAGAAACAACATATTTTATGCGAAAATATGCAGAATCAAACAGTTTATACACAGATAAAGATTTCCAAGCTTTCTTTCGAACTTTGTGAAGACGCCTTCTGGGTTATATCATATATGATTCTTCTAAAACACAATATCTTGGGTTATATCATTTGAAAATCTTCAAAAATACCATATCATCAGTTACTGCAATGCTCGACCTCTTCTTTTTTTCTTCTTCTTTATCTCCTGTTCTTCGTGTGCACTGTTCCTCCCGAACACTGCTATCAAAATGCTCGAGAGAACACGTATATAAAGCTATCCAGCAACAAAAATAGCTTTTGGTCACTATTAAAGGACATTAATTATTCTTCTTAAACGAATGTTACAATTTGGTTTTAAGTGGGACTGGATCTTTTGATGTGAACTAATGTAAATATTCATGAACACACATTAACCTAATTCAGATCTTTGCAGCTTCCAGGCAACAATGTGTGCAAACTGAGGACAATTTTTTGCAACTAGTCGCATTGCTGATAGATATTTTATCATTTAGGACCTCGAACTTCACTAATGGAGAAGAAGAGAAGTTCCGAAAAATTAAGGGAAAACAGGTGTTGCAAGCAATGGCGACCTTTTAAATGAGTAAGGCATCTCCACGTGATCACTGAATAACGTTAAATAGTACTGATAACTGAACCAAGTGTTCACTATAATGCGTTTACAAGAGGTAGCTTTGATCTATCGAATATCCATGCGCTAGATGACATTTATACTTTTCTATATATAGATATATATCCTCTTCTTTTTCTTCTTTATCTTCTCTTCCTCGTGCGCTCTGTTCTCCTTAATACTGATGTCAAATTACTCGAAAGAAATCGTATAAAAAGTTGTCTAGCAAAGAAAATAGTAGTAGTATGGCGAAGTAATGTATATATATATATATATATATATATATATATATATATATATATATATATATATATATATATATATATATATATATGCAAGACGACAATGGTGTTTTTATACCTTTTTTATGAAGTAACAGTATTAGCTCTTCCTTTTCATATTTGTTTTTGCTAAATAGTGTACACTTCTATTCTGATTTAAACTTAAATAAAATTTTGGTACATGGAAAAAGAAGAATATCTATAAAAAAAAGAGTGACTTATTTCTGGATACACGTCTTCTTGTTTCCTCAAGAATATAAGTTTATCTTTTTTTTTAAATCAACCCCTTTCCCTCCGCTACCATTTGATTTGTGACATGTGCACAAAATAAAATATTTCCTTTTAAGCTATCAGTTATCAGGTTGTTGAACATTTTGCTGTCCAGACACATGTATAATGAATGAGCTCGTGCAAATTATGCAGATCATTGTAAAGTGGCCCAAGTTTGTCCAAACAAGGATTATTATATGCTGTTTATCTCGTTTTAGCATTTGTCATATAATGATATATAATGACTGTTCGGGCTTCAATCGGAAACATTGATTTAACATTAAAGCCCAATTGGACCACTCGGAATCATCGGTTATCAAGTGAAGATCTGGTTTCTTTTGACGTCACCGGAAACAGAAGTGTCATTGCTAAGCACCGACGGAAGATCAGCTACTTGTGAAATGGATATTATTGTTTACAGCTAGTCACGCGTATTATGGCGTTGTTACTGTTTTCTAATTGCATGTTATACAGATACCTATGTATGCATCTTCTTCGCCATCACCACATCGAGCACAAGCACAAACATGTGTTGATTTCAAAATAGTCTATATCTTATTAAGGAGCAGAAAGGAGAATCTTTGATTGGTTAATCATGCGACCAATCGCCAAGCGACTTGCAGCAATGAACTTTAATCTTAACCGCAGATGCGATATCAGGGTAAAGCTTAGATTAACTTCGTTCAAAGGAACCTAAAAGGAGTATGATTGTTCATGACTGCTATAATTACAGCCACTATCAATATCATCAACCCCAACACCGTATGCGTGTGTATGTGTGTGTTATATGAATATCTCTCTCTCTCTCTCTCTCTCTCTCTCTCTCTCTCTATATATATATATATATATATATATATATATATATATATATATATATATATATATATATATATGCGTATTTCATAAGTATTTTTGAAGAAAAAAATAAAAGTACGGATAAAAACCAAAAATATTTAATTATTTCGAATTTCGTGTATATTAAATTACAACGAACATCCAAATGTCCACTTCTCATTTAAGGTCAAAACCTTCATAATTATTTTCCTAAACATTCTTCTTTCCGAGACAAAGGTTGTTTTGTTTGCTAATTAGCCTCTTTTTATTATAGTCAGGGCCGGATCAGGTCATTTATTGGTTGGTGGGTATGTCCGAAATTTCAAAAGGGCCCTGAGTTTCCTCGAAGAGGCACCAAAGTAGAAGTCTATGTGTCTGTTTAATCAAAGTGTGCATAATTACACAATAAATATGTGCAAGAATAGAATGTTGACCAAATTCCAATTGACAAATGACTACGTTTATGTATGTGTGTGTCTGTAAGTTTCTTTCTAGCTGCGGGGAGGGGGCGGAATCTCTGGAAATCTCCCCATGATCCGGCCGTGAGTAGTGGCTGGACATTTCTTCTTCTTATTTGTGCATATACACTTTCTGTATGAGGCATTGTTTCTTCCACAATTAAAGCATGGATATTTACTTTGAATAAATAGAGTCGTCTATTTTACATTAATAATGTGCGACATCCTTCACCATATCACAACGACCGCTACACTATTGCTTATTATTAATGGTGTTGTTTATTATTATTATTATTATTATTATTAGTAGTAGTAGTAGTAGTAGTAGTATTGCTGCCACTACTTAGACAATGTTATTTTGCGCATGAATGCGTAAAATATATTAGTGAAACATCTTTTATTGATAGCATTTCCCTGATATTTATCGTAAATTTAGAGAGCAATGATATTTAATATGGCTGTCCATGTCGGAATATTTTAACCAGTAAGCAAACATCCATTCTAAAGCGATTTTGGTAACAATGAATTCTCTGGGAACTTTCTAAACCAAATCTTATTCGTCATCAAATAAGAGTGGAAATGGTGTACAGTGTGTTTATGAATTAATATTACATAATACACATTGAGTCATAACAAGAAATCATTTCAAGCAAGTTTCAATCTTATTCGTTCTAGGTAAATATTACAACAGTATTCAGACCATCATTTAAGATATATATATATATATATATATATATATATATATATATATATATATATATATATATATATATATATATATATATATATATATATATATATATATATATATACATACATACATACATACATACATATAGCATCAACTTTCGATACAAACAGAAAATTTCATGAAACTGCTTGAAATTGTACAAAACACAGAGTGACAGTCCGCTAGGTTTCGAGCATCAGCAAAGAATATTCAAAATACTTCCAGTTTACCTTTGAAATTCCGCATACAGAGCCAGAAGAAGTAACCCAGCAACTTTAATGCACGCATCAGTCATAAACAAACATATGCAGTTTTAACGTATATGCTGTCTCCTTTAACGAAATGCCTGTTGTGATTCCGTCATGGTCACGTTGCCATGGAAACATGAGTAAATAATACAAAATGTATCTTTTATTAATCTTGAGTTTAATAATGTCCTTACTATCAAATGAATTCATACTGAAATATTGTTTGAAGAAGCAGCCTTCTAGGGCTAGAAAAAAAATTAAATATCTAACTGGTTATTTCATTACCTTTACTGAAATGAACAAAGGTATGTGTTTGCCTAATCTGTAATTAGTCTGTCATACTAACGTATCTCATTTTCTTGTGGTTATTGAACGTCTTAATCTTCAGCTTAATGTATCAATAATTTACCTGTGAAGTCATTGATAGCAGCTTAATGTATCAATAATTTACATGTGAAGTCATTAATAGCAGCTTAATGTATCAATAATTTACCTGTGAAGTCATTAATAGCAGCTTTTTGTTTCCAAACTGTTTTGAGTTGGGCTTCATTTTTCTGACGCTCTTTTTTGTACTGTCTGTTTGTTTCTATTAAACAGAACTACTACATTGGACATTGAATTCTGTCACGTAGGAATTTTCGTTTTACATCATCTGAAATTTACATAAAGGAACTTACACGAGTGCTGATTTCAAATGAAATTTATGAAACTGGTGGACTAATATTTATTTTACACGAGCCATGGCTAAAGTATGATATAAATTATTTGACGAATTTAAAAAATTTATTTTGATATAATCCCAATCGGCATTGCGAAAATTACTCATTTCATATCAATGTAAACAGCTTGGCTCACTGTTAAAGTAATCTTAGTTTTCCTTCTAGAAGTTGGGATTAAATTCTGTGCCTGGCAAAGTTTGCATGCACCGTTTTTATTGCACAAGTTATGCCTTCAAACGCACAGATGAGATCCTCGGGTATTTTTTCACCTTCGGCCTATCATAATATATGCTTACCAGACACGAATCGTGTCACCCCATCGATGATCTTACGACAAAGCAAGATCTTCATTAGTACCGCAAACTGAATAAATAAATTATCATTGAACGTTTAATCCATTTAGAGTTGTAAATATGCTTTTCTTATAGATGTCAAACAGTGCAAACGTTTTATCAGAACCTGTTAAACATGCGTAATAGATGTTAAAACATAACAACTTGCATTAACTAGTATATGATACGAACAGCTATGTTGCGAAGCAGGTGGCTCCTAGCAGTCACCGTTCCAGTTCATATTCGTGATTCATATCTGTCCTAAATCTTTGAAATGTAATATACTGCGTGCACAACAGAATCTGCACATTTTGATACAGATGCAAATAGTATTTATCGAATAATCATTTTAATTTGATTACTCATAAGGTCTGTTTATTTAACCTGCGTTAAATGTTTTGATATCTTCAAACATTGTCGAATCTCCACTACAGTTTGTTTTTCTTTGAGAGAAGTAATCAAGTTTTTAAGGCATTCTTAGGACCAAATTGCTAAAGAACTCAGAAACTGGATTAACTTCGTTTTGCATGAAACTTAATAACCGTTTGTTCATACCGAACCGCACGACCAACTATAACAACCTTGCATCGAACCCTTAAAAGTTTATATTAGGTTCTTCTCACTGCCTCCCTTTGCAAAATCCGTTTAACATATCGATCAAATCCTTCAACACCCTTTTAACAAAGTTAAACTCCTTCGTCGGATCACCAGTAAAAGCATCTAAGAGGTGTATTTCTTTCATCTACCGATGTTACAACCACTGCATCACTTATACAAACGAATTCAGCAATGTTCATTTCCAGAAGTTCAGAATATATGCGCGCATGCTCCTGTTGATTGTGACCTTAGTGAACTTTTGCTTTTACTATTTGCACCTTTATGAAGATGAGAGCGGTTGCCACATTTTCGTGTGATGGCTTAGTACAGTCTTATCTATTATTTCATCTCCCCTTTCTGCAAGAATTGTTGAATGTCAGACCTAAAAACAAAAGTGAATTTCTGTTCAGAAACTAGTTGGTGTTGTTACGAGTTTAAGCCCTTACGAAAAGTAACAAGAAAAAAAAAGTGAACACAACAAGCTTTGTAAACTTTAACAAATAATTTTTTTCCCTAGAATATCAAGTGAAAAATTAAAAAAAGAAATTACGACTTTACAACTCAAATACAAAAATAATTAAAGAATTAAAAAGATAGAAGTACTAGGAATAAAAAGTCCTAAATGAAACTGAGTTCGAACCCGATGAAATCCAAAATGGAAGACAATGACGTCTGTTGTAACCTGCAAAGTGCTGCAGTGTCAACAGTCTCTTGTTGAATCGCAGAAAATATTATTCCAGATTTTGAATTCTGTGTAAATTTAGATAAATGTCCTTGTCCAAAAATTAATTTAGAGCACTAGTATTTCCAGGGAAAATAATCACTTGAAATCCAATAATTTGAAGAAAAGAAAATTTCAGCCCAAACTGGTCACAACAACACAACTTAACGTGTCAAAGGTTTAAAGCCCACTGACTACTTTTATACAAAACATTAGGTGTAAGGCTAACTAAAGACGCAAAACAGATTCCCGGATGGGGGCAAGAGTTCAGCCTTCCAGAAGAAATGGAAGTTTGTTACATAAAAATTATCATGTACTCCCTGCATGGCCTTAACTGAAATCAGTGGTTCTTACTCTGGGTAAAAATAATTTTTATAAAAAAAAAGTTGTTTACCTGGGCTACCACTGCTTCTGATTCAAGGTCAGAAACTAGATACAGTGTTTATATTATCGTAACAGTCAGGACAAACAGAACTGAACTGAATTTCTGGAAAATGTCAAATCCAGTAAACAAAATTGCCTTAAAATATTATGTAATGGAATAAAAAAAATTTAAACTAACAAATAAATAATTAAATAAAATATACATAACAGTGTCCACATAAAACCTAATCTCCGTCCGACCAGTTGCTTTGCAGTATTTCAGGGTCGGCAAGTGTACGTCTGTATGTGTTGGTTAGTAATTCTGAGTGCGGGTCGACATGAAAAAAGGGGACATGTTATTTTCTCTTGTTCGAGCAAAATCAAAGCGATCACAAACCTCCATATCAGTCTTCAATATTCCCATGTCTGGGCACACACAACTCAATCTTCCTGGCTTCTGTTTAATCACACAATGGCCTGCAGCAAACGCATTCTGGATCCTCTACGGTTGGCTTAACACAACAAGGAAATACAAGGACGATCCGTGGAAATAGTTCGCGGGGCTCGTGGAAACGTTAAAAAAAAAAAACCCACAACAAACATATTGCTTAGGTGGCACTCCTTCACACACACATACACGACCATAAATAAAGTCTTTGAAAATATGTATTTATCCTATATTAAGTGCCTCTCATTTAGTGGGTAAACCGAAATCGGTATTTCTCTTATAAACACACATAACACTGTTACAAAACAGACAGGCTAACCTGACATCATACATTTTTTTTTTTAGTCACCGCATGCTACACTGTTACGAAACAAATCTTCCAGCTTACAATACCATTATCTGAAAGACAGCTCCAGAGGAAAACAACCTCAACATCGAGATAAAAAAAATCTCAAAACTGACTTGTATAATTCGAGGGGTTGAAAAGCTGATCATATTTTAATCCAGGGGTCACAAACTGAAACTATCCTGAGGGAAGCGGGGGGAGGGGGGGCGGGCATTTTCAATGGCCCAAGGGCCGAACCACCAATTATTTTGCGTGTCACATGATACGGGCCGCGTGCTTGAGACCCCTGGTTTAATCTAAGGTTATACATGTTTATCTCAAACAGATTAACTAAATTTTGTATTTGCATCTAATATTTTTTTCTTACTTTCTTTCTTCTGTGATATCTGTCTTTATTCTTTCTTCTCGAGATACCTCAATAAAAGCTTCAATTGCATTTTTTTTTTTAAAAAAAAGTCAGATCTTTAATCAATTAATTCAGTCCAGAACAGGAGATATGCACGCACCTAAGCAGGTGAGACAGACTGAGTAAGTAAATTCACGCATTTGTAACCATTGTAAAAAAAACAAAAAAAAAAACAACATGAGCTCCTTTATCTTTTTGTATTCTTCCTTGTCCTAAAAAGACGACCTTTGCTGTTGTACCGAATGGTAACAAGGAAGAGTGAATACCCACATACTAAACGAAATGACTCAGTCGTTCTTGACAGAAGCACCGATAGCACTAGTCCGCAATCTCGTGTGTTCAGCAAGTACATTTTACACACTCTCTCTCTCTCACCATTAACATATTAACTGAAAAGATCAGCCATAATCGTGGCATTGATTTATAGACATTTACACTTCATAAATTTAGTTCTATTAAAATAGGTACATTTCAAAACTACGGAATTAATCTAACCTTTGCTTTCTATGATAAAAAAAAAGACAAAAGGTTTAGGACAAATTGTTTTTCGCACAAATGCAATACCTCTCTGCAGTTAAACCAGCTGCAGTTACATATACCATTAGATAATATTGTATGTATAGGTAGAATTACATCTATATGCAGGGGGATTACCGCCATAATTCAATGCATGTATTTCCTAATCTTCCTTAATGCATTATTGTAAATGACTGCTTGCAAGTGCTACTTTCATAATTCTATCGATGTATATTTTATTCTTTATTGATGCAGGTTATACGTGGCAGTTTGCAAGTGCTACTTTCCTTCTGCATTATTGTCAATGGCTGCTTGCAAGTGCTACATTCATAATTCTAGTGATGAATTTTCTATTTTTCATTGATGCAAGCTGTAAATGGCTGCTTGAAAGTGCCTTGATCTACTTTCCTTCTGCGTCCTTGTATTTTGCAATTTGCCAACTACTGAATTGATTCTGTAGTTTGTCGTATGGCAAATGATATGTCAGTTATTACCAGTTTTAACATTCCATTTACAAACTTGCTATATCACAAGTTTCTCAAATTGCCCCTTCCAAAATCATGACTATAATGTAGCATCAAGCACGTTGCAAATTCGAATTAAGGAAGTTATCATAAAATAATGCCTCATTATGACAACAGATGGCGCTGTGAAACGTCAATTTCTTACAATACGACTACCCCCTGACCCTAGCAACAAGAGGTTATACCACTTTACGGCATGTTTGGGCGTCTTATTTAAAATATCATTCGAATTAAATTACAGCAGCTGATGTCTCAGGGTATTAACATTCGGAAGAGAGGTAGCCTGCAAGTAGCACAACAAATTAAATGTATCAAATTGTATACAATTAGATGTATTTACACAACGTTATATTTCCGCTAACCCTTCCCACCCCATTTTATTTAAACATTTTGTCTGTTTAATTTACCGCTGCCGCTCGGTGGCAGGATTGTGTAGCCGCTTACAAGCAGGATTTAAGGCCCTAATTTGTTTATATATTCTCATTCACAATGTTATCAGTTTAGAGCATATTTACTATTTTAGGGTACAGTGCAAATTCTGCTTTTTGTAGCAGTAAAGACCTCATAAGGTTTGAGCAAAGTGCAGATAATTGCACCTTGAGGCCATACTTTCATTTCTTTCTTCACGAGAGAGAGAGAGAGAGAGAGAGTACATTACAGAGATGAGGATTCTGTTTATTCTCTCAACCCTATGTAATTAAATTTTAATGTTAATCTGCAGTTTACAGTGGCAGTTTATATATATATATATATATATATATATATATATATATATATATATATATATATATATATATATATATATATATATATATATATATATATATATATATATTACAAGAAGTGATGTAAATAGTCAAATTATACAGAATCCTTATATGTGTATGGCCTGGATGATTATGCAGTAGCCAGCAAGTATTGTCACAAGTTGTCTGTGACAGGTATGTCATATCTCCAATTTCATTTTAAATCTCTAATTCCAATAAAACAGCAAGAGGCAAATGACTTGAAACAAGGACATCACATACAAAGCATATATGCTACAAAAATATGAACTTATTTCGTTATATAAGAAAAGAAATTCTAAAAGTATGAAATATATTTTCTACTTGTAAACATAAAGAACTCTTCCATACAATTATGAGATACTTTATTTCGACAGTTATCAAACTGGAAACTACATTTTTTTAAAATTTAAAACCGTATTCATCCATATATGAAGCGATATTTATGGTACAGATAAGATGACTGATTGTATGGTACCTCAATGATAAAACATCAGACTCCTTTTCGTAGCAATTATAAAAATATAATATATTGAATATAAATAACTATGCTACCGCTACCAGTAACCAGCTCAATTTGTTTGTAGTATTGCTGCTACAGTACAGTATTAAAAGTGCTTGATACATTTGGATATGAAATTAATGTAATAGTTAAAAAGATTAATACAAATTTGTATATGAATCTTCTACAGATGTGATTATTTTCTGTTAGAAGAATAAGACCAACCCCCCCCCCACACACATAATTTTTTTAAAACTTGTAGTAAAGTTTTTAAGGCTAGTCACAGCTCAAGCTGTTGTAGCATACATCACCACCACCACTTCACATAAACATCTTATTTGTCTGTCATTTTATCATTATTTTATCCTGTTTAAAATATAAACTAATATTGCCATGACACAAAAAATGTCAGCACAATACAACTATGCAATAAAGCAAAATAAATCAATAAAAACAATATACAGTTGTAAGATACCTGAGCAGAAAGTAACAGCTATTTTATAAGCATGCAATACATTTTAATGTTAAGTTATGGGCCCACAAGTAATATTCCTCAGAGAAGACACAAGACTGGGTTTTAGAAATTAAAGCCACACAAGTACCAGTTTGTTACTTTGTGAAAAATGGAGCCATTATGAGAAAATGGAGACATCTGATGTACCTGCTGGTGATGAGTGGTCAGTGGGCAAGCAAATTGTTGTTCCTAAGTCATATAGACAGGAAATGCATAGTCTAGCCCATAAAACCCCTTAAGCTGGTCATTGTGGGGTCATTAAGACTTATCACAAGTTCCTGAATCATGATTATTTGTTGAAAATTAAAAGTGATGTTTATAAGTACCATAGATCTTGTCACACTTGTCACATTGTAGGAAATCCCAATCAGAAGATATCTAAGGCACATCTGCACCCTATTCCTGCATTTGACCATTTGACAGGCCATTTCACAAAAAAATGGTAGACAGTCGGCTCTTTACCTAATACCAAGGCAAGCAACCAATACTTGTTGACCATAATGTGTGCATCCTCAAGATTTCCATAGTCTGTTCCTCTGAAGAATATTAAAGCAAAAACTGTTCTAAAAGTTAAGGCAATGTTTTTAACACTTGTTTGCCACCCTAAATCTGTCCAGCAGTTTAATTTTTTTATTTGACACCCTAAAAGTAATGGGGCTAGCTCAAGACTCCGAAAACACTCTCATCTACCCAGGATACATGTATATTGAATCAAACCTTAAAAAATGACAGTGATCAGTAAAATCCTGCATTGTATAATTATCGAGTAAGATCAGGAGAGTTTTTTTTCCATATTGGTATTTATCACCAAATGAAAGACCCCATGACGAACCTAAAACAACAAAAGACTGTCCCAAAACACCCTCAACTACCCAGGATACATGTAGGCAATTAAATAGAATAAAACCAAATAAAAAGACAGTGATATGTAAAATTCTACTCTGTATAATTATCGAGTAAGATCAGTAGAGTTTATTCTTTTGTTGATACTGGCTGAAGACTGTCCCAAAACTACAATGACTTAATGAAATATGCAGGTTTGGTGCATTCTCTCTCTCTCTCTCTCTCTCTCTCTCTCTCTCTTTGATCATAGATAGTTCACTAAACTACTTTCATATTGCAAAGAGCAGCACAATTAACAAGTCAGAATCATTTGCCACTACATTCATATTTCAAAAATTCTTATCAGCGTTTTTCAAAAATCTTTAATGTGACAAAGAGCAGCTGAATAATTAGAACCCAAGGGTGCTGTATTTATATTTTTAAAATTCTTGAACCAAATTATTAATTTTAATTGGTTTGATAATGGTAAGAATTACAATAGATAAAAGTAAAATCTGCTGTAACATCTTTTGTCTCCGATTATTTCCACTTTTAGAGACAAAAGTTTTAAAGGATGCAAACCAGTTTTAATGCTGGTTTTTGGTTGTTTTTTTTTTTTTAAATATATAAATACATTCAAAGGTTGAGGTTCTGTACATTAACAATGCAAATTAAGTATTGGAAAACAATCGTACACTAAATCTAATCCTTCTTATCGCAATTAAACATTTTTATCATGATACGATCATGATTTTCCACAGTTTGATTATTTCGGTTTTTGCGGCAAAATAGGTTCCAAAATGAAGATCGTGATAACAATAAGAACACCTTTAAGGAATGCTTAATTTTTTAATGTCATTTTATATATAAACTTTTTTATGTGCTGTTGATGCTGCTATGAAATGTTTTATTTTCGCGGGAGCTTATGTACAAGAGTATCACAGGAAAAGATAGACGTCTGTGAGGTGCATCAAAATGAGTGACGTATAATACAATCCTTACAACCAGGGTTCGTCTGAAGAAAGCTTGTTAAGAAGAGTACGAGGGAATATATCATTGTCATTTCTTATCCTTACTAAAATAACTAATAATTCCAAAGTAATGAGAGATATCACTAAGAAGTAGATTTCTTAAACGGTGAAGGTAAATACTTAAGGGCGTCAAAACTGGGGTTGAAAAAGATGGACCACCCTGCTGTACTGTATGCGTTTTTATTTTCGTAAGGTGCTATAAATCACTTAGATCTTCGAGAAAGCATATGGTTTTAGAGACGATTAAAACTTTGTTGCTAACGCACTGGGAAAACTTTAGAAATTTAGAGCGCCGTCTGTTGTCATAATGCCATGCTAGTCTCCAGTATGCCATTATGACAACATATAGCGACACGAGTTGGACAACAAAGACGATACTGATAAAACTTAGAATTTACATTGTTGCAAGGCCAAATCTGTATGAAAACAGCAGTTGGAATGATGTAATTGTAAAGTTTATAAACAGAATATACAAAACTTGTAATAATTGACATAGCATTTGTCAGACGACGTAACTACATAATCAGTTCAGTAGTTTGGCAAATCGCAATATACAATGCCGCAGAAGGAAAGTAGATTGAAAAACTTGCAAGCAACCATTTAGAGCTTGGATCAATGAAAAATAAAAAGTTCATGACTAGAATTATGAATGTAGCACTTGCAAGCAGTCATTTACAATAATGCAGAAGGAAAGTAGCACTTGCAAACTGACACGTCCAGTTTGCATCAATGAAAATACATTATACATTGATAGAGCTATGAAAGTAGCACTTGCAAGCAGCCATTTACAATAATGCATCAAGGAGGAATGGGAAATACACGCAAAGAATTATGGCGGTAATCCCCCTCCATACATCTCAGGTCTAATGTTATATAATGTTACAGTTATACAAGTTGAGCAACATCACGTGATATTAAATTGTATATATATATATACTAGTAGCTACATATATCTTATATGGCTACCATCAAAACGTAACATTTCAAACCCACGTGATTTCACATCTGGAGAGATACGCTAGGCACTGACTTTGAAATGCATAGTCTTATATTTACAGTACCCCACTGAATCATTATTCATGAATGAACTAAAGATATTCATAACTGGATGAGCCAGCTTTAAAAAAGGGTAAGTATAACATTTGTTCCTTGCCAGACATGTTTTCATTTTTATTATCTCCATTATTTTTTTTATACACCAAATGATACAAAACTGCACTCATTCAGCTTGAAACGTAGTGAATGATGCGTGTCCATAGTCATACCTCATGATTCAAAGCAGCGTTTCCTATAGGTCAAGTATGGTCATGCACCACGTCAGTAATTTATTTTCAACGCATTTCAACCAATCTCAGAAAACTATCAAAATGAAAGTAGCATAGAACTATTTTTAGAATTTATATCAGCCTTTTAATCATTTAGAAAGCCAGGTATACGTACATGTTGGTATAGACTAGACAGATATCCCATTGTGTGCAAATCATGAATTTGTCAAGGCCATGATAGCGTTACCTCTTCCCATAAACTAATTCTCGTTTAGGATGTAAAGTTTACAACCGATAGGTTCCTAACCCATTTTATCACTCTTGTTGATTCTCGTTTCTCTACTCTGATAAAACGATTTAAAAAAAAGAACATCTTTAGGATGTTTGTGGCCACTACGTGGTTCTCTAAGTTCCTGTCACTATAGCTAGCTGGTTACACCTGGTCTCATCGGTTTGTACCACAGCCAGAATAAGCAGAAACCCAGTCGGGAATTTAATCATTTGTATTTGGGACATCTTTTTTAAACCTCATGTTGAAGAAAAATATATTCTATATTGCTGTTTCACTGCAAAAGCCCAAAAATCATTATATTTAAATTTCAGTAGTAGTTTTAATTGTTGACTTTCCTCACGCTAAAAGGAATATTGATCTGACATAAATATTGGGATATAAAACAAAACAAACGCCGAAAAGTCTGTGCAACTAATTTCGCATTCACGCTTCTTGAGGCACGAAATGCTTTGAAAGAAACGAATGACAGGATCTAAAGGATACACGAGTCTCTAATGAAACTTGAATCAGTAAAATAATATAATATAATAGAGACAAACAGTCACACATATAATTATATTGTTATAAAGGATATACAATATATACATTTTTTTTTAAATTTTACAATTTTATATAGGACATTGGCATTAAGTCCATTAGGATACAAAGTATCTAACTTATGAATCTAATAAATTTCTTTTATGAGTATATTCATGTCTCCATGCACAATATCTATTGGCATGAAAGAAACATCGAGTAGAGAGTAATTAGTGGTGTTAAAGTGTGTTATTTGAAATATTAGAGGAAAACTGAGGATCTCTATGAAAAATAAATTATATGAAAGCCATGATTATTCTTTCTCTTAGAAACTTGTTGAACTGTTTGTCCAACATATTGCATGCTACATGTTTTACAGGTTATCAAATATATCACATCAGTTGATATGCAGTTAGTGTTATCACGTAGAGAAAATAGAATTTTTGTATTAGCGTACCTTAAAGAAGTAGTTTCTCTTATGTTTGCACATTGAGAGCACTGGTGTCTGTTACATTTAGATGACGAAAATTGTCTTTTTTATTTTCTGTCTGATTAGTTTTAATTAGAAAATTTTGCAAATTCTTGAGTCTTCTATAAGCGAGAATTGGTGTGTTTTTGTAAAGTGATTTTGCGCTGGTTTTATTTGATAAATTTAGGAGATTATAATATGTATTAATTATATGACCTATATTAGGTAATGAAGGATCATATTGTATTTTGAAAGGAATTATATTTTTCTCTATTTTACATTCTGCTGTGTTTAAAGCCTCATGTTGAGTAAAATTACGGGCTTTTGTCAGCGCAAAATCAATTATATGTGTAGGATGATTTCTATTTTGGAAATATGTTTTTAATTTATTCAACGAATTTTGTAATTGACAATCATCTGAAATAATGCGTCGGTATCTCTTTGGCCTGGCTATATGGTATACCATTTTTACATGACATGAGATGACATGAAGAATACTCTACATATTGGTGGATATTGGTTTCCTTGATATGAATATTTGTAGGATAGTGTTATCAGTATTTTTTATTACATTTACATATAAAAATGAAACATGCGTACTAGATGCAGTATAAGTAAATGTAAGTGTCGGGTGAAAATGATTTAGGCGATCAATACATTTTTTCAGTTCTTCATTTGAATGGTTCCAGATCATAAATATGTCATCTAAACATCTGAACCAAACAGACGGATTAAACATTTCGTTTTGAAAAAAAATCTGTTTCTAATTTCCCCTTAAAAAAGAGAAACGTATGAAGGAGCCATACGATTATCGTACCGTACTAATTATTTGCATGTAATTCGTATTATTCAATTGAAAATAAGTATTATTATTTTACAAATATCTTCACTAGATAGCGTGCAATTATTATTGTTATCAAGAAAATATTTATACACCTCAATACCATCTGCATGCGGAAATGTTAGTATCTGTGTGAGTGTGTGATTTGGATTTTTAACGTAGCTTTAACAGTTTTAGTCATATCGCTACGATGTCTGCAGTGTGACAGTTTATAGTGATGTCTAGCACTGGGGCATCATGTCGCAGACATGTAGCATGATGTCCCACCCAATCACATTATCCTGACACCTGGCCGACCAGACCTAACACTGACTTCTTAATGCTCAGTGCTAAGCGAGGCAGCTGTTAGTACCATTTTTGTAAGTCTTTGGTATGACTCGAGCGGGGATCGAACTCACGGCCTCCCGCATCCGAGGCGGACACTCTAACCACTAGGCCACAGGAGCGGTCTGTGATGTAACATCTAATATTACTTTGATTGAGTTATCAGATAGCTGTGGAATAGACTTCAACTTTTTAATGAAATCAGTAGAATCTTTAATGTATGAAGGAAGTGATTTCATTAAAGGTTGTAAAACACTGTCAATAAATTTTGGATAGATTTTCAGTATATGAATTACAACCTGATATAATTGCTCGTCCTGGATTATTTAAAGGTAAATTATGGTCAGGATTTTTATGAGTTTTGGGTAAAATGTAGAACTGAGGTGTATCTATGTTAAGAGGAAAATTACCGAATTCCTCATATACGGAATTATTATTTTTAGCGATCTCATTAATGCATGTTGAAATATTTGATTTAATTTCTTTTGACTAGTCTTCGTTAATATGTTTGCAGTATTTTTCATCATTTAATTGACGTTCAACTTCTTTAACAGAATCTTCTTGATTCATAATAATAACAGTGTTTGATTTATCAGCCTTTTTAATCCCTATACTGTCATCATTCATTAGGTTATATAAAGACTTAATTTATTCCTAAAATTATTACTATAATATTGCTTTTGATGATTACAAGTTCATATATCTTTGCGATCGCGTGAATATAAAAATTTAAATATGAATCGCGTCCACTAGGTGGTGATAAAAATGATTTAATTGTGTTAAAATAACCCATTTTTTAGAATGTAAAGAATTCGATTTACTCTCTGAATTGTTGTATGCTTTATCATTTTAAAAAAAATTTTAATTTTAGGCGTCTAGAAAAATTAAAAACTGATGTGATTTATTTAATAACCTGTAAAACATGTAGCATGCAATATGTTGGACAAACACTTCAACAAGTTCCCAAGAGAATTAATAACGATCGCTTTCATATAAAAAATTATAGAGATCCTCAGTTTTCCTCTAATATTTCAACACACTTTAACACCAATAATCACTCTCTACTCGATGTTTCTTTCATGCTAATAGATATTGCGCATGGTGACATGAATATACTCATAAAAGAAACTTACTGGATTCATAAGTTAGATACTCTGTATCCTAAAGACCTTAATGCAAATGCACTAAATAAAAACATATAATTTTTTTTTAAATTACAAATTGATGTATTGTATATCCTTTATATCAGCATAATTATATGTATGACTGTGTCTCTATTGTCTCTATTACCTTACGTAAACATGACACATTCCCCTAAAGTTGACACAGGACGATTGTGCTTCAATTCATACCATGCTACAATGAAACTTATTTTGACTTACATCTGGTCAGCTTATGGCTGCGAGACCCTATGTTTTAAAAGGTTAGAATATCAGACAAACACTAGGTAAAAAAATTTCTAGACTTTCCGGCAAAAAAGTCAAATAAAAGCAAACCTAATTCCACAAGACATAATGGATACATTTTATGGTTATTCAACTTATCAGAAACTATTTACTTTAGACTCCATCTGAAGATCTTTTATAAATTAGGATTAGTCATTAATCTAAATAATCTGTACGCCTGTAATACGACTTTCTTTTAATTACAATGTGTCTGCTAAATGTGCAAGTTTTGAACACATTTCTAAGATGTGTAAAATTCGACCAGAGGACAAGAAGAAATCATATTCATTATTAGAGTTCGAAAATATTCGTTGTCATTATTGTAACGCACAGTACCCAGCAATCACACAAGTGACCACGTCAGGGTTTCGTCACCATGGCGTGACCTAATTCATTGTGTACAGGGTGTGGGCTCAACTATTATGTTAACTCTTCCGCATTCGATATGATCAAAAATAAATCATGAATTCTTTCTTCAACTCACGATGGTTCTTAAATTCAAATTCAAGGGCATAAAATTGAATCAGGAAGTACTTATATATTCTATGCGACATGAGCGCAATCGATAAAGCTATATTTTGCAAGTCTGGCTTCAGATATTATGAATTAGGCAATAGTATCGAGAAAAAGATACCGTATTTGGGGAAATACACTGTATCGATGAGAAAAAACTAAAAATACTTTTCTGAATGGAGGAATAATGATTGGCACTATCAGAGTTCAGTGGTCAAGCATTTTTAAAACTTTTTTAACTTTAATCTATGAATTTGACCTTTACATTATGAACTGCAACAACAGTACGTTACAATATTGTAATAAAGCTTGGTGTGCAGCTTAATCTATATCTCGAGAACAAAAATGTGACAAGAAATTGCAGTTCTTTCGTTCGTGAAACTTTTGCAATATTTAATTCCCACAATATTTTATTCACTTACATTCAGCAGGTTAATTTGAATTTCATAGTGATTTTTTTTTATCCACACATATTATAAAACAGTGTGAAAATATTTAATTCACCTCTGTTCATCCATCTATCTGTCCATTCAAAGCCTGGCTTTATATATATATATATATATATATATATATATATATATATATATATATATATATATATATATATATATATATATATATATATATATATATATATATATATATGTATGTGTGTGTGTGTGTGTGTGTGTGTGTGTGTGTGTGTGTGTGTGTACACACGTTTCGAATTCCTATGTCAGAAATCAAGGTATATATAAATAATTATATTGGTTTACAAATATACAGATGAGATTATTTATTAGGTTGTCGTGTGGTTGTGTCTGCTATGCACATTTGAAAGAAGGTGGTCATACTTTTCCATACAAATGCAGTAACCATTTTATTATACACTCATTTCATTTTCCTATCTAAGGCTTAATAATAAAGGAATTCAATACCAGAAACAAAGTAATTGAACGTTTTTCTCGAATTTAGTGATTTGAACGACTTGTAAAATGCCCCATCTCTGAGTGACACGTGATTGCCGGTGTCCTCAATATGCTTTTTAATGCTATTTTTACAGACCCTAGACAGAAATGGTCATAGTCTGAACCATTCTATTTGGGAAAATTTCTTGTAAATAACTGCTTTCTATAGGTCAAGTATGGTCATTCACCACGTCGGTCATTTTCTACGCATTTGAAATAAAGTTCAGAAAACTATCAAAATTAATGTAGTGTAGAACTATTTTTAGAATTTATATCAACCTTTTAAGCATTTAGAAAGCCAGGTATACGTACATGTTGGTATAGACTAGACAGATATCCCATTGTGTGCAAATCATGAATTCGTCAAGGCCATGATAGCGTTACCTCTTCCCATAAACGAATCCTCGTTTAGGATGTAAAGTTTACAACCGATAGGTTCCTAACCCATTTTTTCAGGAAGTGATTTCATTAAAGGTTGTAAAACACTGTCAGTAAATTTTTTTTTTATAGATTTTCAGTATATGAATTACAACCTGATATAATTGCTCGTCCTGGATTATTTAAAGGTAAATTGTGGTCAGGATTTTTATGAGTTTTGGGTAAAATGTAGAACTGAGGTGTATCTATGTTAAGAGGAAAATTACCGAATTCCTCATATACGGAATTATTATTTTTAGCGATCTCATTAATGCATGTTGAAATATTTGATTTAATTTCTTTTGACTAGTCTTCGTTAATATGTTTGCAGTATTTTTCATCATTTAATTGACGTTAAACTTCTTTAACAGAATCTTCTTGATTCATAATAATAATTCATAATAATAATAGTGTTTGATTTATCAGCCTTTTTAATCACTATAATGTCGTCATTCATTGGATTATATAAAGACTTAATTTCGTCCTTAGAAATATTACTATAATATTGCTTTTGATGATTGCAAGTTAATATATCTTTGCGATCGCGTCAATATAAAAATTTAAATATGAATCGCGTCCACTAGGTGGTGATAAAAATGATTTAATTGTGTTAAAATAACCCATTTTTTTAGAATGTAAACAATTCGATTTACTCTCTGAATTGTTGTATGCTTTATCATTTAAAAAAATTTCTTAATTTTAGGCGTCTAGAAAAATTAAAAACTGATGTGATTTTTTTTTTGATAACCTGTAAAACATGTAGCATGCAATATGTTGGACAAACACTTCAACAAGTTTCTAAGATAATGAATAAGCATCACTTTCATATAAAAAGTTATAGAGATCCTCAGTTTTCCTCTAATATTTCAACACACTTTAACACCAATAATCACTCTCTCCTCGATTTTTCTTTCATGCTAATAGATATTGCGCACGGTGACATGAATAGACTCATAAAAGAAATTTATTAGATTTATAAGTTAGATACTTTGTATCCTAAAGACCTTAATGCAAATGCACTAAATAAAAATATATAATTTTGTTTAAAAAATTACAAATTGATATATTTTATATCCTTTATATCAATATAATTATATGTATGACTGTGTCTCTATTGTCTCTATTACCTTACGTAAACATGACACATTCCCCTAAAGTTGACACAGGACGATTGTGCTTCAATTCATACCATGCTACAATGAAACTTATTTTGACTTACATCTGGTCAGCTTATCGCTGCGAGACCCTATGTTTTAAAAGGTTAGAATATCAGATAAACACTAGGTAAAAAAATTTCTAGACTTTTCGGCAAACAATCAAATAAAGGCAAGCCTAATTCCACACGACATAATGGATACATTTTACGGTTATTCAACGTATCAGAAACTATTTACTTTAGACTCCATCTGAAGATCTTTTACTAATTAGGATTAGTCATTAATCCAAATAATCTGTACTCCTGTAATACGACTTTCTTTTAATTACAATGTGTCTGCTAAATGTGCAAGTTTTGAACACATTTCTAAGATGTATAAAATTCGACCAGAGGACAAGAAGTAATCATATTCATTATTAGAGTTCGAGAATATTCGTTGTCATTGTTGTAACGCACAGTACCCAGAAATCACACAAGTGACCACGTCAGGGTTTCGTCAACATGGCGTGACATAATTTATTGTGTACAGGGTGTGGGCTCAACTATTATATTAACTTTGTCGCATTCGATATGATCAAAAATAAATCACGATGGTTCTTGAATGCAAATACAATGGCATAAAACTGAATCAGGAAGTACTTATGTATTCTATGCGACATGGGCGCAATCGATAAAGGTAACTATATTTTGCCAGTCTGGCTTCAGATAGTACGAATTAGGCAATAGTATGGGGAAAAAAAATACCTATTTGGGGAAATACACTGTATCGATGAGAGAAAACTAAAAATACTTTTCTGAATGGAGGAATAATGATTGGCACTATCAGAGTTCAGTGGTCAAGCATTTTTAAAACTTTTTTTTAAACTTTAAACTATGATTTTGACCTTTATATTATGAACTGCAGCAACAGTACGTTTCAATATTGTAATAAAGCTTTGTGTGCAGCTTAAACTATATCTCGAGAAGAGAAATGTGACAAGAAATTGCAGTTCTTTCGTTCGTGAAACTTTTGCAATATTTAATTCCCACATTATTTTATTGACTTACATTCAGCAGGTTAATTTGTATTCCATAGTGATTTTTCTTTATCCACACGTATTATAAAAAATGTGAAAATATTGATTTCACCTCTGTTCATCAATTTATCTGTCCATTCATATATGTGTGTGTGTGTGTGTGTGTGTGTGTGTGTGTGTGTGTGTGTGCAGTCATTCCGAATTCCTAAGACAGAAGTCAAGGTATATGTAAATAATTTGTTTTACAAATATACAGATGACAATATTTATTAGGTTGTCATGTGGGTGTCTGCTATGCACGTATAAAAGAAGGTGGTCATAAGTTTCCATACAAATGCAGTAACCATTTTATTATACACTCATTTCATTTTCCTACCTAAGTCTGGCAGTTTATAGTAATGTCTATCACTGGGGCATCATGCCGCAGACATATAGCATGAAGACCCACCCAGTCACATTATCCTGACACCAGGCCGACCTATTCAAAAACTAACCTCTTGATGTCGAGCGACAAGCGAGGCAGCTGTCAGAACGATTTTATAAATATGTGGTATGACTCGGCCGGGAATCGAACCCGCAACCTCCCGCATCCACGCCGGACGCTCTAACCACTAGGCCACCATATCGGTCCTAGGGACAAATATAGACACAGACATAGAGACATAGACATATGACACCAGCATAGACTGATGAACGTTAATCTATCACACAAAACATAGACTAAAAATATTTAGGCAAGAGGGAATATATATCTTTTCTAGGCAATGGAGTGGCCCTGAAAAGGACATTTGGGTTTCTTATTTGTCTTCTAATTTCTGTGTTATCGTATTCTCCTCCACCAACACCTAAGTTTTTGCACTACATTATTCTTTTTCTTCTGGTATCTCTTCTCCCGCTCTTCTTACTTTACATACATCTCTTTTTTCCTCTTTTCGTTTCCCTCTTCTTTCATTATTATTTCATTCCATCTTCTCATTTGTTCTTTGTTCTCTATGTCTTCCTTTTCTTCGTTTGCTTGTTAATTAGTTCTCTTTGCCTTTCCTTCGCCTTTCTAAAATTATTTATCTCCCTTCTGAGACGGTGGGGACTATGACAATCATCCTCCAATCTCAACATTTCATCCAACATCCCAATATCATCAACCACTTCCTGCAGCTTGTTCATTTTGTCACGATGGTTGCTTACCATCTTATTTGATTATTCAATGTTGAATTGCGCAAATGATGAACGCCACATTTTCAATACATGAAGGAAAAGATCCCCTCTTACTAACTACCCATGTCACCTACCAAACAATCCACAAGGATGAGAGTGCTAACCTAAAATATAATTATACAAGACAACACACTTATACTGGAGAAAAAAGCCACTATACTTTCTATCAGCACAGAGTGGAAAAGCAAATTTTCTACGTACAAAACACACCATTACTTACAATCACATCAGCAAAGGAGTTAATGTTTATAGTGACCCTACTCCATATTCACACAAACGAAACACTCATGAGTGTAGTTACAATGGGTTTGTTAAGGGAAAAAAGACACACACACGCAAACGTACGCGCACGCACACACACAGACACAAACACACACATACATACACACATACACAAACCCAAACAAATACAAACGCACACACACGTACGCCCGCACACAAACACAAACAAAAATACACACACATACAATTATATGATTGGTAGATGTTTGTCAAAACAAGAAACTAAATGTTTTCTTGTCCTGGCCATCTGGACATGACCATGTCCTCTTCGTCTTTGTCTTTGGGTTCTGCTTCTAAGATATCCCAATTTTCAAAGATTCTCTACCATTCAAAGAGGGATAAGAGTCTTCCATAGCTTCTAACAGTCTAGAAAGACGTCTCTCAAACTGTTGATTTCTATCGTATTATCGAATTCGGTAAAAGAGACGACGTTCACCGTCTCTGGTAGAGCTTTAGCAAACTGGAGTTCCACACACAGTTGGCCGCAGTTTATAGGGTGGAAATGTATCTCGTCGCTGCCTTGGTCTTTAGTGAAATCAAAAGCCCATAAAGCGTAACTGCATACGAAATGCCGTGACTACTGTTGATCCCAAGCTGTCCGGTAGCATCGTATAGGGACAAGTACGACCTCGACTAATTCTTCTTATCAAAGTCAGGTTCAAAAGGTCTGGTACACAATGTCTTGCCATCTCGACTGACTTCGATCCTGGACACGTCGAAGTGTTGAAACTCGAACGGATTTTAATCGGGTGCTCCGTTGAGGGCTACATTGTTAACGATGCCAATGATTAAACGTTTCAGTAACTGTCCTTAGAAAAGATGATCTTCGATATTGGATCGGAGTCCAGCGGAAATGGTGAAGGATTTCA
Organism: Sinohyriopsis cumingii; assembly: GCA_028554795.2. Lineage (NCBI taxonomy): Eukaryota > Metazoa > Mollusca > Bivalvia > Unionida > Unionidae > Sinohyriopsis > Sinohyriopsis cumingii. The sequence goes on along the minus strand of CM068836.1, from coordinate 45,579,637 downwards.
CTTCCACGCGTCGTATCGGATACTTGGCCATTGTTCTGCTCAAAGTATGGCTGATATCGTTTCCCACTTTAACTAACACTTCCACGCGTCGCACGAAGAGTCGGGCTTCTTGGATAATGGTTTTGCAATTGGCAGCATCATTCATCAAACGGAAAGTGTTACTGCTGAGATTCAGCAAATACTTCTCTTGCAACCACATGTCCAAATGCAAGCGATCCATCAGTTCAAAACTACGGCTTAGAGAAATTTTGCTTCTACGGTTTTTAAATCCCACATTATCATCCGATATTGTGTCGAACTCACCCTTTTCTTCAGGTGTCCATACCACACAGGCATCCAGATGAGTGTTCTTGGCATTTTATACGTCAAGAGATTTTCCATGTACGCTCGATAAGGGTAAGTATCCATGCTGCTGCTGACTAGTTTGTTTTTCCAGTACAATTCCACCTCACTGAACAATGAATGCATGAAATTGTTGACGGGGATACTTTATTGTTGTCCTTTAGATTGGAACCGTCTACTGTTGTGTCGATCACTTTCACTTTCAGGTACAAGTAATTGCTATTCAGATCGATGTAATCTTCGGGCAGTCCTTTGATTTAAAACTCGATGGGAGCTAACTCCGTCAAAGAGAATACGGGTTGAATTAATATCCATTGGGATTCTTGCATCGTTATCATAGTGGATACAGTTCCGACTTGGAACATGCGCAAGACCTTTGGTGCATCATTGTTTCTTTCTGTGATTTAATAATCAAAAACGTGTAATTTTTTGACGGTTCTTCTTTTCTTGGGCTTTCTAGTTATGGTTGTGTGAAGTCCTCTGAAGGTGTCTTCAACTTTTTGTCTCTTTCTGCCTTGTCCTTGCTGTGGCGTCAGGGAAACAGGAATGTCTGACTTGGCAGCGTCGAGGACATTTATAGTTTCTCGTTGGTCAAAAATGTCTTTGCCAGACATTTTAGCCTGCTTTCAAGAAGGCTTCTTTGGGGTTTGGTTTGTCGATGATGACATTTTCGAGAGATTCTTTGCCTTGCGTCTAAACGGCATTTTTCAAGGTGTGTAATCCTCGTGTTACCATCGGTTTTAAGACGGGTCCCACCGAACGAAAGGCAGATTTTATCATATCTCCTAAACCATGTCCTCGCTGTCGAGCGAATCCTCGGTATACTGGATATATGACTTACAAGTCCTAAGAGAATCTTTTTCGAAAATGGAGTTTCATCGTGACTTTACCTTTGGAGAATGGAATAGTTTGTCCCAGATCTCGATTTATAGCAATATTGACAGTGTCGAAATAAGACTTACTCATGGGTAAATAACGAAGATGTACAAACTTGCAGTAAACGTGACACTTGTTTCCACCTTCATCGTCATTGGTCGTGGCAACATCAACTTTGAAAGGAATGACTCAGTAACGGTGCGGCTGTGTCCCACCACGTTTAACTCTACCACATCGGAGCATAGAAAAATCAAATTTAGTTCTTCGTTCAGTTCTACAGGGGATCTAAAATACTTGTAAACTTCCGTATTGCTGTTGATCTTCGGGTTGAAATGCGGTGACATTTTTGTGTCTCCACCCAAAATTTCAAACAAACTAGGATTTAAACTGATGGACAACGTTCGGGAATCCTTAAATTCATCAGTAGGAGACGAGCGACTTTATGGTACTCGAGGGTGACACTTCATTTGGCTTTCTTCAGGGCTTTGCCAAATACTTCCTCGAACCTGGAAGCAATCATGTCCACCAAATGATGACCGTTACAATAATAGCCTGCAGAAATGTTCACAGTATAGATGGTGAATGATGGATTGCTGGTTGAATTATTTGTACTTGAAAACCCGATTTCATTCATGGCTTGTTCCACTTGTTCGTTCATGATTTAGACGCGGAAAGTGTTTCGATTTTCAATGATGATATTGATTTGTGTGCGATGAATGATTTCGACCAAAGCCACTTCCCAATGGGCTACATAATCAAATTGTATGCCGGAGGTAATTTGGCCATGAAACAGCACAAAATATTGTGGGGAAACACATCCATGGAACTGTCACTGGGTAAAGTTAAGTAAAATTGGTTATTCATAATTCCAGAGTTCTGCTGTCCGAGGAGTCGCTAGGTCAGAGGAGTGTCCAAAAGAGGGTTGTTGTTATTGTTATTATAAGTGTTATAAGGGTGACTGTTTTGAGCGCAAGACTCCCGTTGTTGTCGTTAGAGTATTTCAGGAAAGGATTGGGAAGAAGGTAACCGATGTAACTCCATAGTAAAATGGTCCACAATTGTTTGTCTCTTTGTTGCAAACTCAAATTGGCAATGGCAGCACCGATGACACAATACATCACAAAGATTTGGCAGAAGAAAAAAGACGATTTGCGGAGAGGAACATTAACAAAGCTTTTAATGTTGATAAAATGAATTATACATTGTAGATATTTTGAAAGGAAAAGGAAGAAGACAAAAATAACTGTCGATGAGGTTCGATTTTCCATTGGAGGCATTGAGGTGATCATAAGGCACCGTATTCACTTGCTTTTAAGTCGAGTAACACTGCAAACAACAAAGATCCTGATCTGCCGTAGCGTAATGCGCCTGCAGATAAGGGTCTATGTTATTTTTGTCTGCTAATTACGCCTAATAAACTGCACAAACCCAGATCTTCCGGCGCATTATGCGCGGGCGGAACTGTATATGTGCAGCTTGCAGTTGGTCGCGACTTATAAGCGAGTATAGACGGTTAGTGTGTCGAGCAAACGCCTCTAATTATTATACAGAGACAAAACCGCTGTTTTTAGTCAAGTATCACCTTAGTTAATGCATTATCTGGCAATTTTCCCTGTGAGTGAATAAATAATTTTCGAATAGTCACAAATTGCAAATTCTCGTGAATGAACATTTTTGTCTGATATTTATTCCAAGCTTTTGTTTCATCGTTATCAGTCATGTACGCATAAAGGTTTGCCATTAATCCATTAAACACTCCTACTGATGTGCAAATTTAACTCATCCTTGAAAAGATATGGTATCGTTTTATTCATCTGTGATATTTTTATACATTCATCTTTGGACTGACACTTGTATCTTAGAACGTATCCTTCTTCTTGTTTTTGTAGTTGTTTTGGGGTTTAACGCCATATCTCAGCGCAAGATATGCTACATGGCGGCTAGTATAATTGGTGGAGGAAGGACGGTAAGAATCACCGACACACGGGGAGTTACTAGTCAAGGGCGTCGAAGTTACTCTTTATGTCTCTATCGACATGGATGCACAAGGAATATATGATATATGTATAAATGATGAGTAGTGACATTCTATGACCGTACTTACTTTACAGTTTGGTGTAGTAGAATTTATACATCTACCATTTTGAATGTCTGGCTATAGTAAAGAAAATCAACCAAAACCTTTCTGGGATAAGTTCATCTTCTTTTTCTTTTTGAGAACGACAACTTGGAAGTCATCATCTATTAGTCTCCTCCTGTCAGATGATGTCACTTATTGACACGACTTTTGTTGGTGTCTGGTCATGTTTTAGATGTTGGTCTCTTTCGGAGACGTTCCATTTGTCCCCCAAATACGGTGTTGTTCATCAGTATTAAAATGATTTGAGACCTAATTGGTAGAGTTTTGTCGCAAACTTGTATTCCGTATAATGTAATCTTTCAGACAAGGCTGCTTTTCAAACAAGTCAACTATTTGCATATTTTCACTTATAAACACAAATTCAGGTGAAGCTTAGGTTACTAAAATGTATAACAAATTCTTCTTGGTGTTCTATTATGCACAATAGAGCTTGGTATAGATTGGTAAAGTTCGTCTAGTACTGTACGCAATAGCTTTGGTATAGTTTGGTACATTTGGTCTAGTACTGAACACAATAGATTTGGTATAGTTTTGAACATTGGGTCAAGTACTGTATACAATAGATTTGGTATAGTTTGGTACAGTTGGTGTAGTACTGTACACACTAGCTTTGGTATAGTTTGGTACGTTTGGTCTAGTACTGTACACAATAGATTTGGTATAGTTTGGTACGTTTGGTCTAGTAATGTACACTATAGATTTGGTATAGTTTGGTACGTTTGGTCTAGTAATGTACACTATAGATTTGGTATAGTTTTGTACATTGGGTCAAGTGCTGTATACAATAGATTTGGTATAGTTTGGTACAGTTGACGTAGTACTGTACACAATAGATTTGGTATAGTTTGGTACAGTTGGTCTAGTACTGTACACTATAGATTCTATATAGTTTTGAACATTGGATCAAGTACTGTATACAATAGATTTGGTATAGTTTGGTACAGTTGGTGTAGTACTGTACACAATAGCTTTGGTATAGTTTGGTACATTTGGTCTAGTACTGTACACTATAGATTTGGTATAGTTTGGTACGTTTGGTCTAGTACTGTACACAATAGATTTGATATAGTTTGGTACGTTTGGTCTAGTAATTTACACTATAGATTTGATATAGTTTTGAACATTGGGTCAAGTACTGTATACAATAGATTTGGTATAGTTTGGTACAGTTGATGTAGTACTGTACACAATAGCTTTGGTATACTTTGGTACGTTTGGTCTAGTGCTGTATACAATAGTTTTGGTATAGTTTGGTACAGTTGGTGTAGTACTGTACACAATAGCTTTGGTATAGTTTGGTACGTTTGGTCTAGTAATGTACATAATAGATATGGTATGGTTTAATACAGATGGTCTTGTACTGTACACAATAGATTTGGTATCGTTTGGTACATTTGGTGTAGTACTGTACACAATAGATTTTATATACAGTTTGGAACAGTTAGTCTAGTACTGTACGCACTAGCTTTGGTATAGTTTGGTACAGTTGGCCTAGTACTGTACACTATAGAACTATAGCTTTGATATTGTTTGGAACATTGGATCAAGTACTGTATACAATGGATTTGGTATAGTTTTTTACAGTTGATCTAGTAATGTACGCTATAGATTTGATATAGTTTGGAACATTGGGTCAAGTACTGTACACAATAGATTTGGAGTAGTTTGGTAAAGTTGGTGTAGTACTACTGTACACAATAGATTTCGTATATTTTGGAACAGTTTTTCAAGTACTGTACACAATAGATTTGGTATATTTTTTTGGGTACAGTTGGCCTAATAAAGTACACTATAGATCTGATATAGTTTGGAACATTGGGCCAAGTACTGTTCACAATAGATTTGGTGTAGTTTGGTAAAGTTGGTGTAGTACTGTACACAATAGATTTTGTATAGTTTGGAACAGTTTGTCTAGTACTGTACACAATAGATTTGGTATATTTTTGGTACGGTTGGTCTAGTGAAGTACACTATATATTTGATATAGTTTGCAACATTGGGTCTAGTACTCTACACAATAGATTTGGTATAATTTAATACAGTTGGTGTAGTAATGTACACAATAGATTTGGTACAGTTTGGAACAGTTGGTCTAGTACTGCACACAATAGATTTGGTATGGCTTAGTACAGTTAGTCTAGTACTGTACACCATAGATTTGGTATAGTTTATCACAGTACCCTTGCAAGAATTTATCAATTTCGTTTGCACGGTGGAGATATCATTTTTGTCTGGTATAAACGTCTTTGGAGCACGAAAGTAGTCTTTGAAATGGTCGTTTAGAAGTGATGGCATCTCCAAAATCCATATCTAAAATCTACCCTATGTCAGTAACATGTGGCATATTTAACAAGTTTCTCTTTAATAATCTAGTCTGCTCCTCGTTGTCCCATCGTACTTGTTGACCTGACATTTATTTTTTCTTTGTCAAGTCAAGTATTCTGCTAGGATCAAGACAGATTGTATGTTACCTATAACGTGATTACTTCAAAACCATCATCACATTTTATCTTTCCATTTTCATCAGGATTATATTCATTGCTCTCTTCGTGTTATTTACACCTCTGATTCCAGCTTCAACCAGCAGGAGCATGTCCTCGTCAAAATACAATTTGTAAACTTGATATATTTGAACTGGCGTCATAAGCTTTACCAGGTGTACTGCGATATTGGGATGTGTCAAGTTCGAGGTGGGCCAGTCATGCAATCCAGAAGGCTTCGGCATTGTTGGATATGATTTCTACCTCATCACAGTGACATGTGAAAATAAGGAGAGCCCCTATTAAGTATAACTAAAAAATTATTTTTTCCCCAAGAACGATCTTGAAAAAAAAGCCTGTGGTCACCTGCTCTTAAGTACACACACGCGGAGAGAGAGAGAGAGTACGCCGATAGTGTTCCTCTGCTGATGATACGCCGTGTATTAAGGGAAAACACATTGTATATCTCTTTATTTGTGACTACCACATATAAACATAAATATACACACTCTGCAAGAAGATAACGCTACGCAACTGTTCTACTGAATCAAACTGCGTTTGAAATGAGCAATTTTGCACCGTTGGTATAGAATATTTCTACGAACGATGACTTTTTTAATATCACACTTTTAGCATTGTATATCATCTCCATTTACGTTAGTAGTCGTATTTAAAATATCACGTTATTGTGGTTGTGGCTGAGTTCTACGTTATAGGATGCTTCTAGTACATTTCCTGGACAATGTCTCCGGAAATCTGGCAGTAGAGGAAGTTGCCTCCCACTCAGCAGATCTTTTCCTTTTTATGCGGTAGTAAAGTATGTTATTTCATGATCTATACAGAGACACGTGTTTCAATAATTCGTAAAAATAACACACAATAATGTGAATTAATTAGCGAATAATTTTATGTATTTGTTGAGCGTGGGCGATATTTAAACTAAACATTTGATCTCATCCTGTCATGACTTACCTACTAATAGGATGGCTGCCAGGCTGCCATGATTTTATCACCCATAAATCCTAGTCATGCGCCAGGAGTCCATTAAACCGTAAAGAACCTTAAGCCACCATGTTTTATAATAATAATAATAATAATAATAATAATAATAGTAATAGTAATAATAGCATTCGTTGTTTTTTTTTATGATGTGTATAACGTAAATGTGCTGCCGAGAGTATAGAACAATCATAATTTACGTCCCTGTTAGTACTTTCACAGGGACTAGCTGATTAGATGTATTATTAGCATGTTCTAATAGTTTTTAAAAGGATTAAATTCACTCAAGTAATACAAACATTTCCTGGGCACAGATGCAAATTAAGAATGGCTTTTCATAAAGTACCTTTTCATGAGTTAACCAGTTTGAATTGTCTACGGTAAGATTGCCTTTTTATTACGACCATTCATGTCTAGAAGACGTGTGTGTGTGTGTGTGTGTGTGTGTGTGTGTGTGTTGGTACACGAAAACATAGAATTGCATGTTGATTCATAAGTTACAATTAAAAACCTATCTTAACATGTTAAGTCTGCTCAAGGACCGATAGGGTTATTGCAAAACAAAAGTGTACATATTGCTATGGGTTTTTACAAGACAAAAGTGTATATATTGCTATGGGTTATTGCAAGACAAAAGTGTATATATTGCTATGGATAAATAAAGGTCAGGTATGCATGAACTTCGAATTCGTTTTGGCAATTGTTATCAAAGTAAACAAGCCAAAACCTAAATTTAAAGCAAGCTATTTTTCGGATTAGACCCCTGTTCTTGAATGATATCAATGGCCAGGTAAACGTATAATAATGGATCTGTGCAATATTTTGTCTCACTCATTCAGAGGTGCGTTTTAGTTTTATTTTCATACTCTATTAGGGATTATTGAGAGAGAGAGAGAGAGAGAGAGAGAGAGAGAGTGTGTGTGTGTTGATATCAATATATAATAACAGAAGGATATGGGACACTTAAATCAGTCTCAGTGCGTATGTGAATTGTATAATTAGTTCAAAGCCTGAGGACAAAGTACATTTTCCATTACAAGTGCTTTTAAACTTGACAGAGATTATCGACCAATTTTTCTTCTGATTTTAATTTATTGAGTGGTACGGTTATATATGAAGGTACTTGTCTGTAATATAAGAAGGTATTTATCTGTTTCGCCGGTTTGTACTTAATTTAAAAGTGCATATTCGCTTGTGATTTTGCTTATATGTAGCGGCGCAATTTATACCCATGAAACCCTATTTTATTGTGCCGTCAAGAGAAGCATGTAAAATCATGCTTGCGTGAAAAAAATAATAATGAAGTGAGTTTTAATGACTCTATTCGAATCGCGGACCGCAAGTGCTGTATAATATTAACACAACGTTTCATTGTAAGAGATTTAAACAAAAAAATATTATTATTTCCACAACAGATCTATTGAAATATTACGTCAGATGGTCATAATATTATACGCACCATGGTTGTATCCTTTCCAAATGATGCCAACTTGTAAATGATGGATCTTCTGTAAAGAGACCTCCAGTGAGAATAATTTTAAGATCTTTATCGTAGCGTTTCGAAGGCGCCATAACAACGATTATAAACGGACGAGGAATTTCTGAATCTACAAGAAATGCACACAGGGGGAGCTTTTATAAACGGCCACTTATAGGAGCGAGTTCTCTGTCTTGAAAGTCAATCTTTTATGCCCCGAAACGCATCAAGCGTTTGAGAGAGGTGTGTGTGTGTGTGTGTGTGTGTGTGTGTGTTGGGGAAGCTTTTGTTGTAGTTTTTGTTCAGCATTTCTATTTCAATGACTGGTTGTCAAACTCATTTTATATTTGCAATAAATTATAATCACATATTCCCGTTCTCTAAGCATCGCTCCAGCTCTTCATGGGGTTCATGGGGTTCGAAATTATAACGGGGACACAGTTTGGCCTATGTACTACTTATCCTCACTTAGCATTAGTCCCTTTACCAATTCACATAATGTTTAGAAAATAGCGTTATATAATAATGATCTTCTGTCAGCATAACTACTTACCAATTACTTCATGTTTCGACCATTTTATCATCACATCCTGGAGTTGTTTCTCCACAGTACGTCTCCTGCGCCAAGAGCGGGGTCATGGTATCAGAACCCCTGATAATAATTAAGCTCACGGTTTGAAGTATATAACATGATCGCATATTCACCCATCACAAAGTTTACGACTGCTCCGGTAGCCTAGTGGTTAGAGCGTCCGCCTCGGATGCAGGAAGTTGTGGGTTCGATCCCAAGCCGAGTCATACCAAAGACTTATAAAAATGGTACTTATAGCTGCATCGCTTGGCGCTCAGCATTTACAGGTTAGTGTTAGGACTGGTCTGCCTGGTGTCAGGATAATGTGATAGTGAGACATCATGCTACATGTCTGCGGCATGATGCCCCAGTGCTAGACATCACTATAAACTGCCACAATGCAGACGTGGTAGTGATATGACTGAATTTTTTTTTAAAGCTACGTTAAAAATCCAAATCACACACACTCACACAAACTTCAGAAGCTCCGGTGTTTTTCAAAACCGATCACTGCTACTTAAGCATAATTGGATTGGGGACTATCTTTAAAATTTACTTACCTCTGAAACTGAAGAGCATAACAACCTGCCATACTATGCATCTCCGAAATTGAAGATTTGACAATGGAAGTTCTCCAATTAAGCGTTGTCAATTTTACGTTATGCAAGATTACATGTTAACAAATTTTGTTTATGAAGAACTGAACTTTTAAAAAAAAAAAAAAACAATCAATAGATATATTGAAATGATCTCAGCAAGTTATAAAAATAAATGAAAGAATGTTATGAACTAATTTGCTAATCTTCACGTACAGACGTAAACTTCTGAGTTTGTCGGCGTAGTTATAATATCCAAAAGTGGATAGCAAATCGCCAGATAGCCTAGTTGCTTATTTAGCGGCGATGGCACAGAATGTCCCCTGCCACTCCTGCTCATTTACTCTGACCGGAAGTGGAGCTAAGATGTCAAGCAATATGGTGTGGACACAATTTGGTTTAAGTCTTTGGTTAAACGTTTTCCATCACCTGTGTTTCCGGTACATCTTACCCGATTCACTTCATATATCGAATAATGTGATCATTGTCAACTGGTTTCTGGGTGCGACCATCAGGTCCGGAATTAAAATAGGGACACATTTTGAATAAAGCTTCTGGTTAAAAAGAATTTTTAAAAAATACATATAGTTTCATAACCAATTCACTTCACGTTTCCAATATATAAAACACTGACCTTATGGATTATACTTTTTCTACCCCTTGATAAAGTCCGTATATGTGCCATGTAGGACACTTCTGGGTTACAGTATTGATTCCATCTCTTTCGTTGTAAAGAGCATGTTCACTATACATTTGGAATATTTTATTATGGCATGTGCTTTGAAAATTGCATGAGATAACATTTTCTATGCTTTTGTCCTTTGTTTTGTGATGGGAGGATTCTGAGAAAAAAAATACGTTAGAGGAAAAAGTATGGAAGTCTTTAATTTTAGTGATGCAGCACACGTTTGATGATGTTGCAAACTAGAACGCGGCATTTGTCACGTCATCAGCCATAAACAGACTGATTATTTTACTCTGTTTAGTGTTGATTTACAATCTATGATATGAGACAAAAAGTGGCCAGTCAGCGTTTGGATATCCTAATGCGCAGAAACATTGTAAAATATTTCCCGATTAATAATATTTTAATTTTAAGATAAGTTTTTGCTGCTAATTTGGACACAATACACTTGGACTGGTTTGACTTTCTTTTGCCTTGTCTTTATTTCGTTTTTTTGTTTTATTGTTGTTGTTATTTGGGGTGGGAGGTCTAAATGCGTTCGCTGTAGTCTCTTTGCAAGGAATATTTGCAATTATTGATTTGAAAGTAAGCACTTGAAGCACTGGGGATACATTCCTATTGAATTCGACTATCTTAATAAGCTTCCCTGTCGTGTCTGATTTTGTCAGTGATACAATGTTGAAATTGTTCTTCCTACGACCAAGAGCCACACTTTGTTGGGGTTCCTTCTGACATTCTTGTCACTCTGCAGTCAGAAGTGTGGATGTGGGTTGAACGTGGCATTTTCCATTCAGTAGTCAGCATCAAGTCTTCTAGTATGTTCAATGTAGCATAATTTTCATGCAGCAGTCAGCGTTATGTGGGCATGTGGGCTGAATATGGCATTTTTGTCATTCAGCAGTCAGCGTTATGTAGGCATGTAGGTTGAATGTGGCATTTTTGTCATTCAACAGTCAGCATTATGTAGGCATGTGGGCTGCATGTGGCATTTTTGTCATTCAGCAGTCAGCGTTATGTAGGCATGTGGGTTGAATGTGGCATTTTTAATTCAGTAGTCAGAATTAAACAGCAAAAGACTAAAAGTACAGTTGACATACTACCGATTTGTGATGATATAAATTATCTGAACCAATATTAAAGTCCATAATGGAGGCGGAAAATGCATGCCTTTGGAGTAGTGGAATGTTTGTTCATGGAGCATAAAAAAGATATTGCTGTCAGAGGTAAATACTGGAGGTCGATAAACACAACGCACCTGAAAGTGAAAAAGGTTTACACGTACTTGTAGTATTAAATTTGGTACATCAAATCCATTCATCCTTTTTATATATTGCCTACGATAACACTGGTCAACAGTGAAATCATTACTGACTTGAAAAGGCCCTAATCTGTAGTATTTTGGTGTGCCGAACACGAATATAACCGTGAAAAATTTGTATTGGCTCTCGTTTTGAAGATATTCATATACCTCATTTTCTATGTTTCACTGTGTAAATTTCTCCAGTAGGACTGCAGCAACATCCGGAATAATGATGTAACATTGCATAATACCATCATGCTCACATCATCCACAGTTAATTGCATCATTTTCTGATGCAATGCAATACTAATGCCATGCGGCTGCTGAAGTAAGTTGACGTCAGCAGTGTACTATACATGTGTAGGCCTATTATACTAATGCGAGGCGGCTGCTGAAGCTGACGTAAGCAGTGTACTATATAAAGCCCAATCAGATAGGTTCAGCATTTAAAATATTTTAGACGTTGTGCGAGACAGTTCAAGCTACTGTTACATAAAACTTATTATTTTATCCATTTACGTACAATAAAGAACAGTAATGCCTCGAAAGTGTGTTAATACCGCGGACAATTTTTGCTATATTTGTGGGGAAGTGACATTTGCCAACCAGAAGAAAAGTATCAATTCTCAAGTGAAGAAGGCATATCATCTTTACTTCGGATGCAAGGTTGGTGACCAAGACAAGCCTTGGGCTCCGCATATATGCTGTGCTACATGTACAACACAGCTTTCACAGTGGTTGAATTGCAAAAGGTCATCAATGCCGTTTGCAGTCCCAATGGTGTGGAGAGAGCCAAGCAACCACCTAAATGACTGTTACTTCTGCTTGGTTCCTCCTCTTTCCGGCGGAATAACGAAGCGAAAGAAGTCGAGAATAGTCTACCCAAACATTCCGTCTGCATTGAGACCAGTTCCACATGGTGAGGGACTTCCTATTCCAGAACCTCCAGCAGAATATTCTCTTGATTCATCTGACGAAGACAAAGGTGAGTCGACCTGTTCTTCTCCTGGTCCATCAGCATGCAGTGATCCAGATTTTCACTGTGGTGCATCATCAACCCCACACAGAATAAGACAAAGGCCTACAGACAGATATGATCACCACGGATTTCTCCTAAGCCTTGTAGTTTGTACCTCACGGAAGACTGTTCAGGAAACTACACCTCTATGGTACACAGACGGATACATCCGATCCTTGCCAACCGCACACAACAGTCGTCATGTAATGCATTTGTTATCTATAAAAATGAGACACTGAGACCTCTCCTGAAGCTAGCTGAAAGAGCTATGACTGGCTACGTAGCTTATGTTCAGTCGCCCGCATAACTAGTTTGGAGTAGAATGAAACAGTTTATGTCTAAATCAGGGAAGGAGGTCATTAATCATTTTTTAAAATATATTTTGATCTGATCTGGTTAAGGCATACGTACCAACGTGCAAAATGACTATGATATTGACTGGTATCCAGATGATCCATGTTTTCACGAAGACTATCAAAAGCTGCGACCTGACATTTCTGACCCTGTCCGAAGAATCTATGAGGACAAACGGGGTGGTTCTGATTAGGTACTTCTGTGTTGATTTCTTCAAGATAAACGTATCGGTGATCAGCAGTTTCCGTAGCCCCTTTGAAATATGACCTGGTAAAACATTGGGATCTTGTTGAATGTAGATTGTCAAACATTGACTGGTTTCTCTAGAAGCTGGTTTGTGTGCTATGTTGTGTTTCGATAGTATTTGTTTGCTGTTCAAAAGAAAGTCATCACGTTCGATTTGTTTTGAAACTGCGGGCGTTTTGTTCATACGCTGTTTGCATTTTGGTTTCATAAAATGACTGCATTGGATAAATTTACTTCAATATATTGTCCATCAAATTTTGTATATTTCTTACTACAGTAAGCATGGAGTTTGCTAATGGAGTTTACTGTTTTAGGAAGACTTCTACAATCTTGACACATTCCAAACCTACTGCATCGTTTCTATTTTAAACGATAACGGTGTCAGTGAACAGAAAAATTAGCAAAAGTTATTTTTCATTTCATTTTGCCAATATTTTCCAATCCAAGTACCACTAACTTCATCCTTGTGCAATAAATATTTCAAGCAAATTTTAAGAAGAATGTAAATTTAAAATTTAAATTTATGCATTTCCCTACCTAAAAGTGCAAAAACAGAACGCAAAGGGAAATATATATCACCTACAATAACGTCAATGTGCAATACGATATTATAGAAAACCGCAGATTTACAGCATACGGGTCGCCGACTTTTATCAATGCCGTTGTAATTGAAAACCGTTCAAAATTGCCTGTGTCAAGGATATTTCAACCTGTGATGTCAAAGAGAGCTGCAGAATACAATAAAGCAGACGGCATTTCTTGCTTTAGGTACATAAGTTAATAAATATAACTTTTGTAGCAACTTTTATGACGTCATTTTTATACATAAAAATTGAATAAAAGCGTGTTGATCTTATTTAAATTCCTTAGTAATCACATTAATACTTATTAAAAATGTGGCCATCGCTCCAACAGTCAAAAATAGATTACATAACTAAATGATTGATTAGAGAACATGCTGGAAGTCAATTCATGATTGGCTGTGCTGGCTTTAATTTGATAGAATTTAATCAGCATTACGATGAGCACGGAAATCAAAGTAACAGATAGCATTGGATAGTATTGAACATCCCTAACATGTTCGAAGCCAAAGTTGTGTTCCTATATCATTCATGCTTTTAAAGCGTTGAGTTTTTGATGCTAGAAGTGCAACAGTATGCATTTCACATCATTAGTACGGCACAGGTGACATATGTATCAGATCGTATTTACTGAAATTAAATTAGTAACCGACCATTTAATTTCTGGTTTAGGTTTGGTTTTGGTGATTATTTACTGTCGAGATAATTGAGGAAAGTTCCTTGACGAAGGACACACCACATTAGCTGAAAGTTCCTTGACGAAGGACACACCACACCACATTTAATCCCGCGCCCTTTCGATCGTGAGATTAACACGACAACCACTGAGCCACCGCGGCTCCATTAATTTTCTGGCTGTTGGCGGCGGGGGGGGGGGGGATTAGTTGGAAACGAATTTCCGGACCCAGGTAGCTTCATCCTTTATATTAGTTGGAAGATTTAATTATACTAATGTACCTGAAATAAAAGTACCCCGTTTTAGAAGATTTTGTTTTAGTTCATGTCATTTAGCTGCGACATGGTGTTACAACCCTTATACTTGGTCGCTAAGAGCCGCCTAGGCTCAGCGGTTTGAGCAATCTAATTAAAATCACATCTCCGCTGTCCTACATGAAGATCTGACAATGACCGTTTAAGGGTCATGTTCTGGTAACCTTTGAATTAGCCAGTGGAAATGACGCTTGAAATAATCTGCAAGTGAATCAAATCAAGTATGCTCTTCATCAACAGTGTTCTGTCTCCAAATGCGAAGATAGTAGACTTCATCTGATTGGTTGGTGAAATTAGCCATTATGGTAATAACATAGGTTACCAGAACATGATTCCTAAGTGGTCACTGTCAGATCTTCCTGTACAACAGCAGGGATACGATTTTAATCAGATTGCGGTTTAGAGTGTTGGACTCTGGACGAAAAGGGTGATTGTTTGATTCCTACCATTTGATCAGCCACGGTCAGCTTCCGTGATGTGCCCTTAGTCAAGGCACTCTCAGGCCCGGCCCTAGGATGTGCGGAGCGCAAGGCAGCATGCGGGGCCCTAGGCACCAAGCGATGACCGGGACCCCAAGAAAAACAATTGCATTGTGGAGTTGATTTCCTGAAAGCGCCGGCCAAAGACGGTTGCCTGGTTCGCCTTGCCCTAGGGCCGGGCCTGTGCACTCTGCTCCAATTTGCCTCAACAATAAACGAACTACCGCATGATCGTACATAACCCAGGAATACTCGGGTACTACACAATGGCATGCACGCACATAAATTTAAACAAATAAAAAATATATATTATTTTCATACTTGCGAAATTTCTTACAAATGTTTTTCCCATCGGAATGTATGAAACGAATGAATGGCAGCTGACAACAATCATGTTTTCCAACGGTCAATATAGTATCAACCGCTTGTTCATCCCCACCATCCCTCCGTTTGATATGATAACGGGTAGACGTTTCTCACCTAGAAATTTGTGCTTATTTTTTTATTTTTAGGGCTCGATGAATAATCTTTCCAAAGATCACGTCATCTCTCTCGGTCAGAAGGAGCGTTATTTTAACGTGAATATAACAACAACAACAACAACAACAAAACGGTAACCATTTCCCCTGACTCACAGATGGTTTGTTAGAAATATCAATTTTATCCATTTCCCAAAATTTAAACATTCTAATTTTGATGCTTTTATCGTGCCGAAGCAAGTTAACAGTGATACAAAATCTTGCTCACGATTGTAAGCATAATAACATGGTGCGTGTCTTTACCTGAAAAACTCAAATTCAAGTGCGTAATCAAAGACGACAGACAGTTATGTGTGTGTGTGTGATTTAGATTTTTAACGTAGCTTTAAAAAAAACAGTCATATCACTACGATGGCAGTTTATAGTGATGTCTAGCACCGCTACCTCTATTTGAGATTGAGACGTGCTGCATTAAAGCAAATATTTTGGGTAAGGTCACAAAAATTGTGTTATTCTTAATTTTCAAAATCAGATATTATTTTTTCAGGATTTAGTTCATCAGATATATTAATTCCGTTTTCTTCTAGTTTTTTTAATAGCAGAAATAATGTCTTTGATATTTTCATGGTTCATTATATAATATATAAATCTTTAAAATAAAAAGAAATTATCCCTAGAACCCCACTCAAGTCTTTAGCGAGTTCGTCGGGATGTTTTAATGAAGAGCCCCTATCGAATCTTTAGCGAGCTCAGATTATGGATGATTATGGATGACGAGCCCCTATTCGAGTGTCTTAGCGAGCTCAGATTATGAATGAAGGACGGCACAAACATATATTATGAAATGAACTTCTATTCGAGTTTTTTAGCAAGTTCATTAAGTATGAAATGAAATATATACAATGAATAATTGAATAAAGGACGGCACAAACATATACGCTCAGCAAAATCCCACCCACAATAATCAAGCCCGTGGGTGATACGAAAATATGTATCAACCACCGGTTGATATGGTGGTTGAGTTTTGCTGAGCGGGGGGGGGGGATTTGGCGGAGCCCCCAATTATTATAAAAATCGCAACTATTTGCACACCACCGACATGTTGTCAGCCATGGGGATTCGATCCTGGACCGCGAGCGTCACAGTCCAATACGATACCGATTGAGCCATCGAATCTTGTTACAAACATATGTTTCGGAAGTTAATATATAGCTAATAATCATTGAAAAGGAACTAATTTCGAATATATTTACTCAAAATACAATTCTGAATTCAAAAAATACGTTTATATAATATATTCTCACCAAACAAAGCTGAATTAAGGAATTTCCTATTTATTATACCACGCCATCTATGATAGAACATCCGGTCCAGATCATCTAATTGCTAGATTTTTCCATCCTTCCTATGACATAACTGCTAGATTTTTCCATCCTTCCTATGACTATTACGAGATTTTCCATCCTCTCTATAACTGTTCAATGGAGAAATATATATTACGAGATTTCCCACTCGTAAATCTGTATCATAGTCAAGGGAGTATTTAGTTGTTAATATTACTCGATAAAAAATAACCACACATACGCATAAATACATAATCACACATACGTACACAATCTGGCATTATATTTCTGCACTGAACAAGGCAAATGCAACTGATTTTTAATTCCAAACAGTATTATGCACGTATTTCTGTAATCGAGTAAATACATGCAGGATCCCTGTGCTGTACTGTAGATCTAAAATTA
Source organism: Sinohyriopsis cumingii (assembly GCA_028554795.2). Lineage (NCBI taxonomy): Eukaryota > Metazoa > Mollusca > Bivalvia > Unionida > Unionidae > Sinohyriopsis > Sinohyriopsis cumingii. The sequence goes on along the minus strand of CM068836.1, from coordinate 45,562,276 downwards.
ACCCGCCACGATCAATACAGACTAGACGCTGGATTCTGCACTCAGTAAGCTGGAATATACATGTCGGTTTTCTGTAGGTTAGATGTAATGTCTATGTGTTGCGCTGTTCTAAATGTTTCACGAAAAGAACAGAAAAATACACGAACTGTATATTTTTGTAAGTTAGAAATCATAAATCCTTTCTGTAATGCATACTGTTCAACTTGCTCCACCAGGCATCACAGACCTTGGATGTTGTATATGATTATGACAATATACCGAGGATCATAAAATTACCTCCCTTTCGTGAGTCAAAAAATAAGTAGTATAATAATGATAATTTCTGACCCAAAAAAATAAATATAATTCGAGGTGGTGATGATAGTTAACAATACTGAAAGGTGATTCTCTGTTTATATTTTTTTGAGAAAGCGGTTTTATATATTTTTTCTGCTACTTTTTGTACTGAATATGAGTGAATATCAAAGTATTTCGCAGCAGAACATATCGAACGAAATATAATTACTTCGCCAGTTTCTGTGTTTGTGGAATTTACCGCCCTCTTTCCGATTGTTTTACATCTTCCAGTATTACCACATGCAGAGTTCACGCTTTGTGTGACAACACGAAGGTTGGATAAGGAGTTGTTCTGAGGATCCCCGTTAACTTGATCAATAACAAGATCATCTTTGATCACTCCGAAGAAACACTCATACGTGAATCGATGACACAGATATCTTTTCTTCCCAACTGTAAATCTAAGATAGCCAGTATTAGAAACAACGCCAACCGGTCTCTTCAACCTGCAGTGTCTGATGACACCATTACGATCTGATTCATAGTTTGTTATTGTGGGATGTGGGACAAATATATTTTGCTCCATATATGCAATAATATTATTTGTTTGAATCATTGTTTGTCTAAAATCTTGATATATAATCCTCCACGGATTTTATAGCGTTTTCACTATTATTATTTTTTTTGTCATAATATCTTTTAAGTTCTCTGAATCGTTTTCCACCGAACTTTCCACATAATTCTGTTTTTCCTCGCACTCCAATACCACATCGCAGACACGGTATTGGTCCTAGACTTCCTCGCCGTATATTTTGTAAGTGCATCCAACAAAATTCACCTCTACAGGATTTGTTGCATCGATTTACTGAACCGATCATGAGCCATCTGCATTGAGACATTGTATATATATAATATTCTTTATTTAAATATTTGTTTTAATTATATGAATGAGTTTGAGAGATTATCCCAAACTAGGCCTGTTAAATATAAATTTAATCTCGACAGATTATCTTCTGATTTACCAATACGAGATTTGGTTGATCCGAAAAATAAAAGTTTGATCAATAAAATTCACGACGCCAAGAAAGAATTTTACACGGATGGTGCATCTCATACATGGTCAACGTTCAAGATTATACGCAATACTGTCAAGGACGCTACAATGAATGACAAGCGAGCGGCAACTATCATTAACTACATCTCTGAATACGAGGGCAATCAAAAATATTTCTTTAGAGTAAAATTTATTGTACTAACAGAAACAGGTTGTTGGATTATCCGTGACAAATATGATCCTGTCCTTGGTAATAATAAAATTGCTATATTAAGCAAAAATTCCAGACTAGGTCTATTGACGGGTATTGACAAACCGTATTATGAGCGAGCGTATCCTGTAACAGCGGTTATTTATGGAATCTATGAGATAAATAAAAAACCCAACGTTGATAAATTGACACCCATGAAATTTTCAAGGTTAAATTGTGTAGCCGAACGAGTAATAGAACAATTTACAAACGCGATGCGTGGAAACGGATTAACTGATTTAAGACGTGAAAAAATAAACTCGTGGACTGATTCAGTTAAGGATACCGGTGCTACAATAAAAGATGTTGCTGAGTTAGGAAAACTATTAAAATTTCCAATAACCGTAGCGACAATAACGGGAGAAATACTGTACGAATCAAAATATAAATCGAAAGGAGCTTCAATAAATATTATTGATCATAACGCGCACGCATGGACCAGCGCAGTAACAATATTTCCACGTGATCGAACTATTAGATTTTACCCCCCAGACATGGGGGGAGGCATGTTTGATTTTATCAACGAAATAAGTAAAAACGATCCTGTATCGGTATGGTTATTTAAAAGTAATGAGGAAGGTGGATTTGATCAGTTTGTTAGACCAAACGGTGAAATATATCGAACAGAATTCCTCCATGACGAGATGAAAAATATCGCGGAGAAGTTTTTAGAGTGCAAGCACGCGGAAAATACTGACAAATTACTAACTAATTGCTTTACCGTTCCATCTGTTGCGGCTCATTTCGCTAGAGAAAGAAATTCATGGAAACCAACACGATTTGATTTACTCGAGGACGTACGCGCAAGTTGCGTCGAATACGGACACGGCGGATTTTGGAATACCAAGTATAATTACAATGATGTTATCTTGGTTGATATGGTTGCATGTTATCCGGGAAGTTTTCTAGGATACGAAGATTGTTCTGTATACTTTGAAAGATTTGGTCACCCTACAAACGAGATGACGCTAGTGGCAATTAATGGACCATTACCTGATTTTGATCTGACTGGATTCGCTTGTGTTGAATCATTCGAGCTTAACGAAAATCTTCACCAAATTTGTTATGTTTGGTTTGGCAGACATTTTTGTGAAAAACGGGGCACCTATAGTTTTATTACGATATATGCTAGATTGTGCGGTACTGACATCGTTGGTTGTCAGTGAGGCAATTATATCATATCATGCACAGACCGAAGTTTGGTTGCCCATGTCAGATTCTATCAGTATTGATGAAATTATTAGCGAGTTTAAGGAAAAATGTCCTGGCGTTTCCGAAGATGATATTATCAAAGAAGCTCCTAAAATTCTCGAGATTAAACTCAAAACCGCAAAAGATCTCGGTAGAAAAATTATAGGTAAATTTACTCAAGGTGGTGCATATGATCATAAAAGACATCACGCACGATTAATTTTAGATGATGCCGAGTACGATTTTATAATCGCTGATACAACAGCGAGAAATATATTTGTAAATCGAGAAAGTGTTTATTTATCCGACGGAACAAAATTGGGTACGATCGTTAGTTATATAAATATTTCCCCACAGTATACTCATCTAAGATCTTCCATGTTGGGTTATGTTATCTATAAATTTATTATCGATGATTAATAGATTTCCTGAGACTGCAGTCAGAGTCGCAACAGATTTGTTTTATATTTCGAGTAAATATTTGGAGTCTGTTATGAAATTTACAAGTAATGATGAACGATGGAGTTCGTGGAGAATAAAAAAGGAAATATTACACAATTATACAGAATCAGCAGATGTTCCGATGAGACATTTTTATCGTAAGTGTAATAAAATATCAGAAATGTCGAAAGCGCCGTCAGTGAGTGATCCAATAACTAGATATAAGACAGTATATCTCAATGGACCTGGTGGATGCGGCAAGACGACTCGAGCGATTAATGTTTTTAGAAATTCAGATATGATCGTGCTGACACCCACACATAGACTTGCACGGGAGATGAAACAATGGCAAGTACAATCGTGCACTTATCATAGTTTCTTTCGGTGGCGCGGGGATACATGGACTCCTGAACGAATGGGAGAAAAATATATACCCAAAGTAATTATTTGGGACGAGATATGTACGGTGTCATTGGATACATTAAAAACGTTTCTTGATTGGTTGTTGACGAAAAATACCGCTATAATAATGTGTGGCGATCATGGTCAACCGCCGCCTTTTGTTGGACCATCTCCACATGATTGGTTAAAAAATTTCGTTGATTATTACGAAGAAATCGATGATGATCATAGAGCTCTCGATGCAAATTTAAAGGAATTTAAAAAATTAATCAGATTACAATTAAACAAAATTCAGTGTGAAATAATACGCGGAGTAATCTCAGAGACCTCAATGAGTGATTTTTTGAAATTATGGAGACCCACCGATTTGATAGTAGCAAGCAGAAAAATAATCAGAGACGATTTACAACAGGAGTTATTTCAGCTGCATAAAGAAAAATATTCAGAATTGCCTGTTCCGTTGTGTTATAGACCATCAGATACACGAAAACAGACTATTAATGTTGATATTCCAGGACAGACTGAGAATCAAAATCTCGTATTAAATGATATTGTCGCTGTTGATATCAGTGTGGTAGAAGATGCATTACGCGCTGACAAATCTCCATGGGTGTTGGGATACGCTATGACGATCCACTCGTCTCAGGGATTAACTATTTCTGACACACGAGTCTGGATTGTAGACGATCACATCGAGTGGTCAAATTTAGCCTATTTAGCGGTATCGAGGGTCAGAAAAATATCACAATTACGGAGAATTATAATTCCTGAAATCGTTAATAAATTTAACGTCATTGATGATGATATAATAAGAAAAAAATTAATCGGATACAAACAATCTGATAAAAAAAATAAACGCGACTTTGATCTTGATGTTGAATTTATTATTGAGTTAAAACAACAGCAAAATAATCATTGTGCAAGTTGTAATTGTATATTGTTATGGCGGTATTCGAGTAATGATTCAAGACAATTTACCGTAGATAGAAAAGATAATAGTCACGGTCATACACGAGAAAATACCATGTTGACCTGTCTCGAGTGTAATCGACGTAGAGGCGCCAGCGCCTTGGGTGCTAGTTAAGTGATCGCGGTGGTAATTGTGTATCTGTGGGAATTATTTGTAGTTGCTCACGTACAAATCCACGTTGAGGAGCAGCCGAATCTAGTCTATAGATTGCAGGTCTACCTGAGGATCTTGTCACGGTGGATATTTTGTGTGTGGTAACACTCCAAATAGGATCAGTCGCTCTCGCTTTACCACCTTCAAGTTCACCCGGTTCATATAAATATCTAACTGTAACATCACCCAATATTTTTTTGTTTTTCAATATTATTTCGTTGTGTTGGTATATTTTTATTTGTGACTGCGCTAATGGGTTTCATGTTGGTTGTTCGTGTAATCTCATTATTTAATGCAGCTATCACGCTTGGTAATCTTGCAACCCATTCGCGAGATCTTTTATCTTGAATAAATTCCTTAGCGTATTGATATCCAAATAACCGCTCAGCAAGTGTTCGATTAAATCGCTCAACAATTGCCTGATCACGGTGAATTGCAGTATGACCTCGTCGTATTTTGGTATTATGTCGTTTCATCAACGATGATACTGGACCAAGAAATTCCTTACCAGGATCAACCTGTAGCAGCTGTGGCCATCGCAGACCACCTCGTTGATAAATTCGTTCAAACGCATCGGCTACTTCAGATGATGTTTTCGTTGATAGCGGCTCTGCCTCTTTATATCTACTTGCAACATCAACTACAGTTAACGCGTACGTTTTTCCACGCACAGTATCATGTGGTAAAAATAAAATATCGGCTTGATGAACTTCATTAGGAACACTAACATCGAAATACGCGTACTGAATTCATTTCGGTGGTGGTAGATAAATTTGCCATATTGCCTGTTTGGATAACCACGCTTTAGCAGTAGAATGTTTAACCGCTGCTGCATCAGCGAGTTTACCAATTGCTGCTTTGCCTCTCCAATATCCTCTTGGGGAATAATAAATTAATTCCATTATATATTACCAGACCCAAACGCTAATTTACTTTTCATCGCAGATCTTACTAACCAATTAGCTAATGATTCTCTAATATTTTTATTTTTTATGGAATTTAACGCGTGAATTAATTTCACATCTGCAATATGTCTGTCTTGTAGATTTTTACTTTTATAAGCTACATCATGAACATGACAAGCTTTATCAATAGCATTTACTGGTTCCTCGCCTGGTTTTGGTTGATCCTGATTATCGAGCCTGATATCGAGTCGAGTACCAGGACTTCAATAATTATATCCTGGTAGATGTTTTTCTCCTGGGTATTTAGCCCATGGAGTACCCGGAAACTTTGACATCAAATTAGCAATATCACCACCACGCTTATTAGGTAAAAATGAAAATTTTTTTCTACCGCAAACAGAATATTTTCCACCATACGCTATTTTTTTATTTTTTGTTATAACTGTAACTAAATCAGTAGTCGGAGTTTTAACTCTATAGCGTAAACAATATAAATTCATGTTATAATATATATGGATATAATTGATTTCTCAGCGACAAGAAAACGAGAACCTGTTAAGCATCATCCTGCGCTACCGAATTCCATCAGAATGATTATCATAGGACCATCTGGATCGGGTAAGACGCAGTTATTACTTAATCTGATAATGAGATGGTTGAAATGGGATAAATTATATTTAGTAGCACCATCCGTTGATGATCAACGATGTTATGAAGTATTAAAAAATTTTAACGAAAATGCAAGATTACTGGACGAAGATAATGATGTCATTGAGCTTATAACAGATATTGATGAAGCACCGTCCGTTGATGTTTTAGACGGATTTATTAATAATTTAGTTGTGTATGATGATGTAATGCTAGATAAACAATCAAATCCAGCCAGAATATTTTCTCGCGGCAGACATAAAAATACAGATGTGATCTATGTTACTCAGCGATATACACAAATACCAAAAGTGATCAGGGACAACTGTAACATTTTAGTTGTGTTTAATGGCGTAGACACACACACGCTGCGAAATATTCATCAAACCTGGTGCAGCGGTGACATGGATATAATTAAATTCAAAAATTTCTTCTCACGAGCGCAAACCACTCCGCATGGATTTATAACAATAAATTTGCACGATCCTAGAACAAGATATCGTGTGAGTCTTGATAAAATATTTGGATAAATTAATAAATTTAATTAAACAGATATCATTAATATAATGAACAACTGTGCGTGGTTAATTCAAGGAACAACAGATAAATGCAACAAAAGGTGCCGTGGAGAATATTGCAGGAGACATAATTATATTTTAAAGAAAAATCCTCATGCTGGTTCACGAAGTTGTATTGGATGTAACAACGGCGTTAGAGGATTATATCAGATTTGCAAAAATTGCGGTGGAGATCGATACAGAAGTTTGATGATATATTACAGAAAAAGAAAGAACATAAATCCAAAAATAGAAAAACCACCATCAGAACTTGAATATTACTTGAAGAACAAAACAAAAGATTCCCAGGATTCAGATGAAGATTCCCAGGATTCAGATGAAGATTCCCAGGATTATTGAGCAGCAGAGAGGGTCCTGTCTACAATTCTGTTTGGGACAAACAATAATCGTAGACGTGGTATTGACCTCTATGAAGAGTCACTATTTTGTTTGTCTAAAAAGGCGTACGTGACGCGTTAAGTGGTCTGTTCACCCTCTCTGCTGCTAGATTCTAGACACACTGGCATGAAATTTAACCTGATGGTATTGGATTGCGAGGGAAGCCTTGGCCCTTGATCGAATTGCTGGATACATGAAATTTAACCTAATGGTATTGGATTGGAGGTGTCGTAATGTAAAGTATTCACGAGTCATTATGGCAGCATGAATTAGTTTTATAAAATGGATCCTAATTTCTTAGTTTAATTTATTCTTGGAATACATTAAAGTATATCTGTTTATTAATATGAGCTAGGAAAAGATTTGTGTACTAGGAGTTTGGGTCATATTTTGCAGACAAATCACACGAATGTGAAGCAAAAAAAAAAACAACAACAACAACACGCAAGTCTGAAATTATATTCTTGTGAATGTTTAGTCACTAGTATGATTAGAGAAATATTAGTTATGGTATCAGTGCCTTGAAGAACCCTTGAATTCACCATGACTGTACTTTGAAGTCCTTGTAAATAGGAGAAACATTGATCTCAAGCCAGCCTTATACAGGTGTTCGTTGTTTCGGCCATTTGTGAGGTGCTGCTGTACCACCGATGTAAATACAATATCATGGGCATCATATAACTAACCGAAATTTTAATACACACATGTGCTCAAAATCCTTGCCTTACCGGGACATAACAAGTGAAATCATGCTTTCTTATCTGCCGACATAGGCGAGATAATATTAACTCTAGGCAACCTAAGGTTGATGAGAATGTATTTGCTTACAGTTTGTATACATGCTGTGCTTAGCCGCATAAGGAAAATGATTAACTTAATGTCGCGTATAGGTACAGCAAACACAAGGTATAGTGGTGCTTTCTGTCTTTGCTCAAACTGCCTCGGAATTACCCTACATGTGCTGATGTGACGAACTATGAAAAGAAAAGCATGTGCAGTGACTGTCATTCCTTATTGTCAACTAATTTTAATATCAGAATGTTATCTTTTTTAAAACCAATTTCCTAAATAATCCTGTTCAAGTCATTGTTGAAACAATTGATTCCTATCATTTTTGGAAGATGTACAGGACGAGTTTTGTATGTGTCCTTCCCGCCTCTTACATTTAAATGTATAGCGCTTCTTGTCTTCAAAGCCCGTTCAGCATTTACAGATATTATAAGGAACGAAGTGTGTGTGTGTGTGTGTGTGTGTGTGTGTCCATTATGGCTGTTTATAGTGATGTCCAGCACTGGAGCATCGTGCCGCAGACATGAAGCATCATGTCCCACCAGGTCACATTATCCTGTAACCAGGCTGACCAGTCCCAAAAGTAACCTCTTAATGCTGAGCAACAAGTAAGACAGCTGCTTGTACCATTTCCATAAGTCTTTGGTATGACTTAGCCGGGGTTCGAACTCGCGACCTTCCTAGCCGGACTCTAACCACTTAGGCCACCGTAGAGGTCGACACATACATACATATATACATACATACACACGCACACACACATACACACATACATACATACATACATACACACACGCACACACACATACACACATACATATATACATACATACATACATACATACATACATACATACATACATACATACATACATACATACAATACATACATACATACATACATACATATTATTTTGCTACACATATTTTCAAATCTGCACATATCTATATATACCGCTTTGCTTACACGTAAAATTAGGTATGGGCCTCGAAGCTCAAGGAAGCCAAATTTAATTATTTACCCAATTTAAACCATGTGTCAAACCAATGCAAAAAAATGCTTTCCAATTTTCTTTTCTTTATGTGTGGATTTAAATGTCGCAGAAATAAATTTGACTAATTATTGCAATTTGTCCTTATCATTTTACATTTACCTTTAGTTACGAATACCGATATTGTTTATAGTGTCAGACAAGCAGAGATAAGTACAATTCAATTTAAAAAGTCTTCCTGTAAACTGTAGTCTTTACTACAATAAATGGAATGTAAAGGTACTATTACATCATTCTTTTCAGCTATGCCTATCGACGGGTAATCTAGATGTCGGTGTGTGTCATCTCATTTCTACTCTATAGCCAATTATATGCTCCCAAACAAATCAAGAAGTAAAGAACGGTTTAATTATAGAAAGGTGCAACTTCACACACCACAAATCGAGCTGAAAATGTCTATTAAAAAAATAGATCTCGGGTATCCAGGTCATTGCTGACGTCTATAAGAGCTGTGCATTTGCATTCAAGAAGACGAGAATACACTTCCCATTCATGAAGTTGAATTATTTAAGGTAAAAATTTTGTATTCTTGCCACACCCATTTAAAAGGTGTTTTTGTAAAACCTGTATAAATGCATTTCGTTTGATTATTTGTTTCAATTTTGAAAGACTCAAAATTTACAACGAAACAGGTGTACGTAATAATTTTGGGACTGGCTAAAACTGATTGCAATACTGAGATGGTTGTTACATGGAGGTAATTTTATACAACATATGTTATGTTTGGTCTTGACAACTGTAGCTATTTTATGAGGGTGGCTGTCTAACAGAGGTGGCTGTCTAACAGAGGTGGCTGTTAGGTCAGATATGACAGTACTACTTAATTCTTTGAAAACATTTAAACTATCAGACCACCGGTACTACAATATAAAATCGGCTTATAAAAAGAAACTAAGGATTAAAAGGTATTCCAGACAGAAGAATACTGATCGCAATAGTTTGACTAAATTCAACACAGTTCAAACATTGTTTTTTTTATGCTGTGAGCGATATATCGAATTGTTCTATTAAATTTGATACAGTTGAATTATTTTTAAAATTATGCTGTGAGCAAGATATCGAACTGGTTCGATGATTATGAACCCATCTTAACATGTATAACACAAAAGTATCGAATAATGTTAGCAAAATATCAGAAAATGAATCATATATATATATATATATATATATATATATATATATATATATATATATATATATATACCTTTTCATTCCATACAACCAGGTATATCAAATAATTATTGATCAGTCTGTCTCTCTTTCAACTCTCCTTTCTTCTGCCTTTCTTTATCTTCTATACGACCACCACAAATAACTTGTATTTCTACCTAATCTCAAATGTCTATTTTTGAAACTAAATTAGCAAGAATGGATACTGTATTTTTTACTGGCAAGAATATAAAATACATCTTTTCTTTTTCTGAGATCGCCCAAACTCTGACAATTCCATGTAGCAGGATGTATTGACTCAGACGTTATGAAATGAATGTCTTGTTATTCTTTATACTATAAAAAAAAACTTTATCTGGCTGATTATTTAAGTCCGTGTATAATGTAAACAAATAATAATAATAATAATAATAATAATAATAATAATAATAATAATAAATATTAGAATGTGCCGCATTGTACAATATCAAAAGCACTGCTATTAAAGCAGTTGGTGGCCTGGTATAGAGACATTGTTTAACGTGTGTCATAACAGAGTAAGATCAAAGAAAAGATATTAAAAAAGAGAAGAAGAAAATGTCACTGACATATGGTACAGTGGAGAAATCACAAAACGAATGAAGAAAGCAAAACACCACAAAACAAGAGACCGCTCCGGTGGCCTAGTGGTAAGAGCGTCCGCCTCGGATGCAGGAGGTCGTGGGTTCGATCCCCAGCTGAGTCATATCAAAGACTTACAAAAATGGTACTAACAACTGCCTCGCTTGGCGCTCAGCATTAAGAGGTTAGTGTTAGGACTGGTCGTCCTGGTGTCAGGATAACGTGACTGGGTGGGAAATCATTCTACATGTCTGCGGCATGATGCCCCAGTTCAAGACATCACTATAAACTGCCACGCTGCAGACATCGTAGTGATATGACTGAAAAATTGTTAAAGCTACGTTAAAAATCCAAATCTCTCTCTCTCACACACACACACCACAAAACAAGACACAATTTGAAATCACATAATAGGCTCACAGATTAACCGCAGCAAATGTAAATAGCATGCAAAAATACAACAGCGCATTATCGTTTTTTAAGCATACTTATTTTGATGTCTTATTGACCGAATGAACGCTCATATATTTTATCAAGCTAAGATGTACATAGTGAGGCTTTCCCAACCTGATGTTCCTCCTGTCTGGCCAAGTAAAATAAGATACAGTAATAGATGAAGAAGGAAAATAAGGAAATGACGAGGAGAAAGATGAAGAGGTGCAAAAGGAGAAAAAGACGAGACTTGAAAAGCAACAAAAATGAATTTTCTTCTCTTCATTGGTTATCCCCTTATTTAAGGTAGGGGGAAGAAGAAGAAGAGTACATGTAAAATATACTTCATTATCTTTTTCCCATCTACTCACCTACCCCTCCAAAGGTTTATATGGTACCATGTATAACAACAGTTCAAGGCAGTACATAAAGAATACATTAGAGTTTGACTGCATTAGGGAAATGTGGGTTGTAATTGGGAAACAACCATTTGGCTAAAAACATTAAAAACTTCCTATACTTAACTTCACAAACCACCTATACTCTTTGAAATAATATATAAACACACACACACAGACAGACATATATATATATATATATATATATATATATATATATATATATATATATATATATATATATATATATATATATATATATATATATATATATATATATATATATATATATATATATATATATATATATACACACATCACCATTAAATATGTAATCCCTTAAGGCAACAAACTTATATTCTAAAGTACAAGATGAAAATTAAAATGATCAGAACTATACTTTTTTTCCTGAAAATGTGAAAGTGTTACTCCACATACGGATATTGTCTATGCGGTTGAATGTGCGTATGTAAGTAGTGAATGGGGGCGCTTTACGGACAATGGGAATTAGCATTAAAAACACCCCTGGGTCACTTTACGGACAAGGGAAATTTAACATGGAGAAAAATCGTGGGTCACTTTACGGACAAGGGAATTTAACATGGCAATAAATCGTGGGTCACTTTACGGACAAGGGGAATTGAACATGGCAATAAATCGTGGGTCACTTTACGGACAAGGGGAATTTAACATGGGATTTTTTTTTTAAAAAATTTAAAAAAAAAGGGGTAGGCAATTCAAAGACTATCTCTTTTCGAGAAATATGGCTGGCCCTGAAAAAGGCCTTTGGGTTTTATGTTAATGTATTCATTAACATAAATGGCACCGCATTGGTCTTCTTCTTGTCCTTAGGCTGCGTCTTACTGTTGGTCCGTACATCAGCACTCTTTTCAGGCATCCTTGTCTTTCGACGTAGATCCTACGTATCCACAGGCTGGTGTTTGTCCTGTGGACAACGGTCCACTTGGATCGGACATACATGAGCAAGTCTGTCCGAAACATCATGGAAGACACAAGGGTGGATGACTCAACTGTAGTCCACATCTTGAAGCGACGAGAACAGGTGAATCAATGCATTGAACGGCGCTTATTTATAGGCGGAGGAAGGATTGAAACGGATTGAGTTCATTTACCAATCCGAACACGCGTTACAGAATTCAGTCAGCTCGCATCCAATCCGAAGAGAGCAGTCTGTGACGTCACGTAGTCAATATAGATTCGCTAGCGCTTGTGTGCATTCAGTCTATGCGACAGTGATTCAACATGACGGAAACTCAGAAAACGATCCATTGGGGTGCACCAACAGGGGAGACTGCCCAAGGGAACTCGGACTTACTTTCAGAAGAGGTGAATTGGGATTTTGTGGATTTTCTCTCCTCGCAAGAATTTGTTCCGGAACCTTCGTTACCTTCTTCATTACCGCAAGTGGAGAATTTTAGACAGAGACAGAAAGAAGAATTGGAGAAATTTATACAACGACAAAAGGAAGCGGAACAGGCTTTTCTCCTACAGCAACAGCAACAAGAAGAAGAGGTAAGAAAAAAACAACAGCAAGAAGAAGTAGCAGCAAAGAAACAAGAGCGTGAAAATCAAACGGTCACGGTACTGTTGGACATTTTAGCGGAGTTAAGAAGTCTGAAACAAATGTATCAGACTTCTTTATCACGACCGAAGAGAATACGACCTTCCCGAGCTAAACACGTCAACCCTGTGACTAAGCCTACCGTACCACCCTTAGTGATTTCAACCCAATCATTATCATCATCATCAACATTACGCAGTCCAGAAGTAGGCCTTGGCCGTGGCAAAGGCATAAGGCAGTTAAAGTTGATTGGTTAAACTCACCCCTTCACCATGAAAAAAAAAGGCCCTTTTCAGGGCCACCCACATATCTCGAAAAGAAATACAATTTCAATTTGCCAATAACTCAAAAAAACTCACCCATTTTACCCTTATATTACGTGTCTTTGTATGAGTGCGTGAGTGTAGCTTCTTATTTTAAAATCAAAACTCAAAGACTCTTACCTTATATCATTCATTTATTCTTTTATCCATTTTTTACAATCCAATTCACAACACAACACTTTAATTTAAAGTTCATTGACTTCTTCTTTCTCCTTTTTTAGTCTCTCTGTTTTTTGAATTTCTTCACTGTCACACTCTTTTCCTCTTCTTCCTCCTCACTTTCTTCCCTTCTTCTTTTCTTCTCCTGTTTCTTTTTCTTCACCTGTCTTCTTTCTTCCTCTGAAGAATCCCTCTCTTCTTCTGAAGAATCCCTCTCTTCTTCTGAAGAATCCTTCTTTTCTTCTGACTCCTCTTGTTTCTTTTTTGGGCAATCTGGAGACCAATGTCCTTTTTCTTTACAATAATAACAGGTATCTTGACTTTTGTCTTTTTTATCCCCTGTTTTTTTTCTTTTTTGACGGTCTGGACACTCTGAAGACCAATGCCCTTTCTTCTGACAGATATAGCAAGTATCTTGACTTTTATCTCTAAAGGAAGGAGAGTAGTCCGTAGGCTGGTCTGAAGAGAATTTTCTAATGACCCCTCGCAAAGCTCTGACGAAACGTTCCATCTGGTCAGTCTCTTCCATCGTTGTGCTCGGCTTGAGAGTGAAATGAATAGTGAAAGGACAAGACACACACCCTTTTATATACGCTGGTCTGCTATGACTATAAAGTAGTTTATGGTGTTTGAACTTGAGTCATTTGACTTTTTGCTTTCAAGATGAAACGATCCCATTCATTCGAGAAGAAAGAAGAAGAAAGAAGTAAGAGGCAGAAACGTGATCTATCGCCTCGTACCAGGGCTGAAATCTTGGCACAAATTCATGCCAGTGATTTTGAAGAGGACATGAGTGAACCAGAATCCGAACCCTCTAAACCAAGTTCATCACCCTTTGTCAACCCTGAAAAGTACTATTCCATTCGAGAGACGGAAAAGCGCTCCTCTAGAAAATTTAGAACCACGGCTTACAAATACACGGTGAAGTTTAAAGATTTCAAGGCTGAAGTGCCGTTAGAGAAAGCAGAAGTGTTCATCACTGAGGTGTGGGATTCTTTGCTCACTGCACTCAAGCGACAATGTCAACCCAAAGAAGACGATCGCTTGAGACTTTCCATACAACACGACGGTTTGAAATCCCCTGTTTGGATCGAGTTTAGCACCCCTGCAGAATTGACTGCTTCCAAAGTCATGGACAAGATTCAACACGTACAACAATCTAATGATCAGTTTGACATCACCGATGGTAAAGCCACACTGGACATGACCCACGTCTCTCCTCCTCAAGGGACAGGACGCAAAAAGATGTTATTGGTGGACGACCTTCGCAACACCAAAAAGAGTCTCGTCCGAATTAACAACCCTCATGACCAGATGTGTTTAGCCCGTGCCATCGTGGTGGGACGAACCTATGCCAACAAGAACGACACGGTAGAATGGAAAAGAACCTGGGACACTATTCAACGTTCCGATCGAGCCAAACAACGAAACGAAGCAGAACTCCTGTTACAACAAGCCGGACTGTCCAAAGACACACCCTGTGGCATTCCTGAGATGCAAAAATTGCAAGATGCCCTAGCTCCACGATACACCTTGAAAGTGCACCCTCAAGAAGTGCGCGGACCTCTGTTGTTTCGAGGCCAAAATTTTAAGGACGGAAAATACATTCACCTTTATCATCACGATGACCATTTCGATACCATTACCAGTATCACTGGATTCCTGAGATACTGTTATTATTGTGAGAAATGTGACCATGGTTATAACAATCGAGAGCAACACAAGCATTGTGGATCGAAATGCTCAGGATGTTTGGCCTCTTCACCCTGTCTGAGCGATGAACCAGTGCCTTGTTCAACTTGTCTGCGTACGTTTGTCAGCCCTACCTGTTACCAACAACATCTGAAAACGCAAGGTTCACAGAAGAAATGCGCTTGTCAACTCCTGAGATTGTGCCCTACGTGTGGACAAGGCATACGTACCAATAGTACCAAGGCACACGTATGTTCAGGAAAAAAGAAATGTCACATTTGTCATCACATCGTGGACTTGAAACACCAATGTTACGTGCAAAAATACCAACCCCCACCAGAGAAAGAGGACGGTCACAAGAAGAAAGGCAATTTCATCTTTTTCGATTTCGAATGCATGCAAGAAACCGGCATTCACATTCCTAATTTCTGCGTGGCTCATCGAGCGTGCGAGAAGTGCATTCAAGAACCTATCTTCAGTCATTGCCCTCACTGCAGCAAGATACCCGGAGGGCGTGAAAAAATCTTTCGGGGACCAAACACGTTAGCCGATTTTGCCCAATGGGTCTTAGACCCCGTCGACAAGACGTGGAGCCAAGAGGACATCGAACGTTACGGAGATTGTCATCGTCATGCCACGGTGATGGCTCACAATTTCTCCGGATACGATGGACAGTTTCTTTTGAGGTACTATACGGAACAAGGCACCGAGCGTCCTAAAGTGACTTTGAACGGAGCCAAAATCATTTTCATGCAAGTGGGACAAGTGCAGTTTAAAGATTCGATGAGTTACTTGGCCATGCCTTTGAGTCGAATGCCTAAAACGTTTGGAATGACAGAAATGGCTAAAGGGTACTTTCCACACTTTTTCAATACGGAAGCCAATCAACATGCCGTTCTACCCCATTTGCCTGAGGCTCACTATTACGACCCCGACAACATGCGTACCGAACAACGAGAAGATTTCTACGCTTGGTACCAGATTCACGCCTCGGACCCCTTCGACTTTCAGGAAGAAATGCTAAAGTATTGTCGTTCCGACGTGGACATTTTACGGCGTTGCTGTGGAAAATTTCGAGAACTGTTCATGGAACACGGAGGGGTCGATCCTTTGAAAGAAGCTTGCACCATTGCCAAAGCGTGTTCCTTAGTGTATCGACAACGATTCATGCCTGAAAAGACCGTGGCTGTCATCAGTCCTCAAACGACCCACTTTGTCAAACGTCAATACTCGGTCAAAGCCGTACGTTGGTTACATTACTTGTGCGACAAGGAAGACAAGTGGATTCAGCATGCCCGCAACGGAGGGGGCGAAAAGACCATCGGAACGTATTCGGTCGATGGCTGGGACTTAGAAAACCCCAAGATCGTGTACGAGTTTAACGGTTGCTTATTTCACGGATGTCCCGTCTGTTACCCTGACCGTGGCACTAAAAATCAGTTTTTGCAACGAACCATGGAAGACTTGTACCAGGACACTTGTCAGCGACGCCTAAAGTTAGAACAGCAAGGATACCAAGTGGTGGAAATGTGGGAACACGAGTACGATCACCGTATGAAAACCGATCCCGAGTTTAAACGCCTCGTGGAAAGTTACCAGTTCATGGACCCGCTGAACCCGAGGGATAGTTTGTACGGAGGAAGGACCAATGCCACCTGTTTGCTGTACCAAGCCGACGAAAAGAAAGGAGAAGAAATCAAATACTTGGATGTGTGTTCGCTGTATCCCTACGTGTGTAAATATTGTCGCTTTCCTGTAGGGCACCCGCAATTGCTGACGGAACACATCGACCTGAAAAACATTCGACAATACGAAGGCTTGATCAAGTGCAAAGTTTTGCCTCCCACGAACCTCTACCATCCCGTCTTACCTCACCATTGTCAAGGCAAACTGATGTTTCCCTTGTGCCGTACTTGTGCCGAAACGTGCAACCAAGACCAGCCTTGTCATCACAGCCAGGAAGAACGGGCCTTGACGGGAACCTGGGTCAGCGTAGAATTGTTCAAAGCTCTGGACATGGGATACGAACTGTTAGAAGTATACGAGATTTGCCACTTTCCCAAGACACAACAGTACCGCAAGGGTGATCCCAGTCAGAAAGGCATTTTCGCCGACTACGTGGATGCCTTTTTGAAACTGAAGCAAGAAGCCAGCGGCTATCCTTCCTGGTGTCACACTCCCGAAGACCAAATACAATTCAAAGAGAAATATTACGAACAAGAAGGCATCACTTTAGACCACATCGAGAAAAACGAAGGCAGGCGATCGTTTGCCAAAGTGATGTTAAATTGCTTGTGGGGTAAAATGGCACAACGACCGTGTTTACCCAAGACGGAATATTTGACAGAACCTTCCCGCTACTTCCAGATGATTCACGACAAAACCAAATACATGAAACACGTGGACGTCGTTCGAGAGAATTTGATCTTGGTCAATTATGAAGAAGATCTGGACTTTGTACAAGACGATCCTTTTGGAAATGTCATCATTGCGGCTTACGTGACAGCCCATGCTCGCTTAAAATTGTACGAAGCTTTAGAACTGTTAGAAGAACGCGTCCTGTACTTTGACACGGACAGTTGCATTTACATCCATCACCCGATTCAACATCACCCTAACATCGAAGGAGACCGTTTAGGAGCCTGGACAGACGAGCATCCCGACGACAAGATTCTAAGTTTCGTCAGTGGCGGTCCCAAAAATTACGGCTACGAATACCGGGACAAACAAGGAGAAGTGCACACGACGTGCAAAGTGAAAGGACTGACTCTGAATTATCGTACCAGTCGTGTGGTCAACTTTGGGGTATTGAAAGAAGCCTTGCAATCGGGAGAGGATGGAAACTTTAAAGTGACCACTCACCAACCGAACAAGATTGTACGTTTACCCACTCACCACATCGTCAGTCGACCTTTGGAAAAAGTTTATCAAATCGTGTACCAGAAGCGAGTTCGACTTCCCAATCATTTCACCTTACCGTATGGACACGTTGGTATAAAACATTGGTTGTAAGAGGATAGCCACCCACCAGAAAGATGACTTCGCCACAGCAAGAATCGAGTGAGAAAACCGATGAGAACTCCAAGTTCAAACCCTACCATTTTCAAGTCTTCTTACCTGACTATTGTGATTGTGCCCGTCGATTGGACACGTTTCAGAAATGGCCTACGGATAGGGAAGGATTACCTTCTTCGCATGTTTTAGCTAGAACAGGATTTGTCTACTTGGGACCTGAGTCAGGATTGGGATACGAGGTACAGTGTTTCGCTTGCGGACTGAAGTTACGAATGGATCTATGTATCTATAAAGATTCAGTTATTCTGGAACATACTCGATGGTCTCCGCACTGCCCTTACCTTTCTATGGCCTTTCCACCCATTACACTACGGTACAATGTTGACGGTACCTTAGAGACGGTACCTTCCGAAACAAGACATAAAAAACGTAAAAAAGGAAAGATGTACAAACTGGAGACTGCATTGCGACTAGTATAAAAAGGGGGCTATGGTCAAGATCGATAGTTCATTGTGACTACCAAGACCGAGCTAACAAGATGAATACTTTGAAAGAGACATCGTTCCAGTTTGGGGATTGTAAAAAAGCTGTATCTTTCTCTACTGGATGGATAAGACCCAGACATTGCGACGGAAAATGTCCGGAAGGAAACTGCGATTGTCCATGTGGTTACCATTGTAATTGCGTAACGGAGTTTGCAGACGAGTGCGATTGTGAGCCTTGCGATGGGACCGATGCTGTACCTTGTGACCTGAGCGATGCCGTAAAGCATCATGGGAACTTTAGTGCCCCTACCCCTGTCATGGAAAGTGATGCTGTGCGTGTCAAACCTGTGGGATGCGAAAGCGATGCTGCTCGTCCTCTTGGACATTTTACTGGGTTTCGTTTTAAAGGGGAATGTCGACCTTCACGTTTACCTCCCTACGGATGTCATCCAGCCCTGAGCAAACTCCTGCCCATTTCACTCAACCCTCATCGAAACGAACCTGTGAAAAACGAATATTCGTTTCCTGTGCGTTTGTCGGAATACTGCGACTTTGAAAATCGTCTTCAATCGTTCAAAGGAAAATGGCCAAAGTATCTGGGAGGACCGACCCCCGAAGAATTAGCCAGAGCCGGATTTTTCTACTTGGGCGAAGGAGATAAAGTCAAGTGCTTCAGTTGCGGTGTGTCACTTCACCACTGGGAACGGCAAGATTCGGCCTACGTAGAACATGCTCGATGGTCACCGAATTGTCATTACTTACCCTTAGTGGGACCGAGACATTGAAGTAACTTCTTACCATAATAATCTGTTCATGGATACTTTACAAGAGAACATTCGTGCTTTGCCTGTGGAGTTGAGAGAACGCATTTATCGAGAACTGGTCAAAATACAAGTGAAACGTAAAGAACAATTGCATCCGTTACGTCACCGGTGTTTGAACCACTGGTACCTGAAGGCTATACAAGGACTGATTGAGTTGAAAGTGTTCCATTGGACAGACATTGATCAACGACCTCCTGGTTATAAAAAGGATTGGTTTGGTATTGACGATTCTATCTACTACATTGTAAACGTACTGCATCGAATTCCAGAGGAAGAGTTAACGAATTACCAACATCTTGAACACAATGTCAACTTGGTGAAAGAGGAAACTTCTGAACGAATTGTAATGTGTAGATTAGTGACTCAACGATTTAAATTCGACACTGAAGTGAAACCATGTTTGTGCAAAGAGTACATTTCTTGTGTCAGACCAAAGAGGATTTAGTATGACCTATTCATGGATACTTTACAAGAGAACATTCGTGCTTTGCCTGTGGAGTTGAGAGAACGCATTTACCGAGAGCTGGTCAAAATACAAGTGAAACGTAAAGAACAATTGCATCCGATACGTCACCAGATCTTTAACCACTGGTACCTGAAGGGTATAAGAGAACTGATTCGTCAGAAATTCTTTCAATGGTCAGACATTGTTCAAAACTTTGAGGTCGCTAATGATCGACATGTTCATGATTATGGTTACTTCGAGATTCACCTAGTGCAATGCATTGAGGAAGACAAGTTAAAGGATTACCAACATATTTTACGTGGAATCTACTTAGAGGAAGAGGAAACACCTAAACGAACTCTAACGTTTCGGTTACAGTATGCAAGATTTAGATTCCCTACTGGAGAACGAAGATCTCTGGCTAGAAAGTACGTCTATTGCATCCGAAAAAAAGAGAATATAAAAACAGGCTGCCATGCCACGGTTTATGTCACATGTCATCCAACAGATTCCGTGGAAGGAACTCAATGACCATATTCAAACCGTGGATCATTACCATCAATTATTACAAGAACTGTATCCATTCAATTTTGGACGACAAGTGGTGTGTGTCTTAGTGACTTGTTTTCTGGGATTTCGTTTACCAGCCGATTCCTTGTGGACTCTTTACGATCAGTACTTACCACCTCCATGGCCTTAAATGGTCACGAAAAACTCCTTTTGCTCAAAGCCTTGCGTTTTCATCTGGATACTTCTCGACCTCAACAGGAAAAAAAGATTCGTCAACTTTTAGCTACCCAAGACGTGTATGACGATGTGTGTGTAGCTTGTGACTTACACCCTCATTGGACAGATGTTCGTGATTGGAAAAAGGGGGGTTTTGAGGTTTGGACCCAAGAAGTGGCCCAGTATGCACAAGAGTTGTTCAAGGAAAAAAGTTACTTTTCAACCTGTGTTAGTGACGGTGCCAGAAGAACCCGTCACCGAGAACAACCACTCTCTTCAGGACAGGACTGTCATGGACATACCTGAAAGGTCATTCCGGGAGGACACTTGTGTGACAATACCTCAAGTAGAGACTGTAAGAACATTACACACTGTCCCTAGGACATCTTCGTTACCCAAAACATGTTGTACAGACACTTGTTTATATTTCACTTTGATTGTTTTGCTGTGTTTTATATTCCTGTACATCACTATTTGGGTTGTATGTATTTTTGTCTTTCGTGTTCATATTTGAAACATTCAATAAACGTGTTCTGAAAAAGTATATAAACTCTTGTCTTGTTTGTTTTTAGTGTCACAAGTGACATTTCTCACACCATGGCTACCTCTGCTGTCTCTGCTCCCTCTTCCTCTACTGTCAAAGTCATTGACGAACACTTAGATCGTGCCAGTTGGGAGGCTTTGTATCTTCGCCATCCCTTTAACATGCTCATTGCTGGACCTAGCGGTTCAGGCAAAACCGAATTCGTCAAACGTTTGATCGAACATAAACATCATTTGATCGATCGACCCCCTCAACGGATCGTGTGGTGTTACAAAGAGTGGCAATCGGCGTACAGCCTCTTGCGAGAAAGTCAAGGCGATTCCATCGTGTTTGTGGAAGGCATTCCTAAAGAAGACGATGGCATCGTCTCTGACTCCCGTCTAACCCATTTGGTCATTTTCAACGACATGTTAGGAGAAGACGAAGAAGAAATTAAATTGTGGTTTACGCGCAAAGGGCATCACCGTAATGCCAGTGTCGTTTACATCACCCAAAATTTGTTTCAACAAAGTAAAGCCCATCGCACCATCAGTCTCAATGCGCATTACGTGGTCTTGTTTAAAAGTCCTCGAGATAAATCGCAAGTGCAAGTCTTAGCCAAACAGTTAGGAACGCCTTGGCTGACTCAGGCGTACGACGATGCCACTCAAACGCCACACGCCTATTTACTCGTCGATTTGAAACCTACGACCCCCGAGGATTTGCGATTTCGTACCCACTTGTTTCACCACTGGTGCCAAGACGGAGGGCCTGTCCTGTACACGTCTCCGTCCTCGACTTCATTTCACTCCCCATGAAAAAAATCTATAAAAACCTCAGACCCTTTTTCGTCTGTCTCACACAGTGTGAACATGACGTCCCTTCAGTCGCATCTTCCCGTCAAATTGATTCGTGCCTTGTATGGCATCAGTCGAGAAAAAGATCCACAAACACGAGCCCGTGTCTTAGAAGCTAGTCTCAAAGAAGTCTTACGATGGTTCACGGTGACGGTACGTCAATTACTCCAAGGAATCATTCAGATTCCTCATCAAACCAAACGCTTTTTCGATCGAAACAAAGTCGCTTTGGTCCAACTGGCCGATCCCCGCATCGACACTCAAACCAAAAAACAAATCATTTTGAAACCTGGAGGGAGCGGTACTCTAGGAGGGGTCATCATTCGCTCACTCTTAAGATGGGATCCTAATGCCCCCAAAGTTATCCCCAAGACAAAAGTCCAACGAATCCCCAAGAAGAAAAAGAAAAAGACCAGGTCCCCAAGAAGAATAACTTCTCCAGTGGCAGGACCCTCCTCTTACCAGACACCACCACCATCACCCCGGAAAAAGAAAAGAAGCCCCCAGAAAAAGAAACAGAGAAAAAGTCCCCAGAAAAAGAAAAGTCCACAGAAGAAGAAAACTAGTCGCAAGAGAGGCACTTCGGCCAGGACGCAACCTTACACTCGCAAGCCACGACCTGCCACAGCGTCTCCGGCAGCCTCACGTTTGTCCACTTCTCCGTTGATGTCACCAGGAACTGAAGAGTACTTGGAGACGTTGATTACACCAAGAACTTCTCCGTTGATGACCCCCAAAAGAACTTCCCCAGTGGCAGGACCCTCCAATTTAGCGGCAGTGGCTGCTGCTCACAAAGTACCTTCTCCCAAAATCAAAGTCCATGAAAGATCGGGCATGTTACAAAGTTTACTGGATTTGTCCAAGCAAGAACTGGCTCGATTTAGTCCGTTACGTACCCCTGCACGACGTGTCATGCCTGTCCTCAAACTAATACGCCGTAAAGACAATCAGTGGCGACGCGTTCCAGTATAAAAAAGGCCTGTGACCGAGTAGGGTATCAGTGTTTTTTGGTGCTCCTAAAGACTCAAAGATGTCACCCTCCAGAAAACCCCAAGGAAAGAAAAGGAAAGGACTGCCACCACGTTTAGTCAAACATGGGGACCTGTTATCTGTCCTGTCCAAAGCTTCTCCACCCTTACGAAAAAAACTCATTCAAACGGCTTCCAGAGAGGTCATGCGAATGTTGTTTGAACGTCTTGAAAGGCACGATCCCTTTGTCCAAACACCAGAAACAATGCTTAAGCAAGCATCGTCACGTTCTTCGCCAAATGGTTCGAAAAAAAATTCCCATTCGTCAAAAAAAGAAGATGTTGGTCCAACGTGGAGGCATTTTGCCTCTCTTGTTAGGCCCCATACTGAAAGGAGTCTTGGGAACCATGTTGGGAGGACTGGTGGGAGCAAGATAAAAAGGCCCTCGGAAGTCCCAAGATCTCAGAATCGACCCCTGACAACCCCATGGAAGGACGAAAACTAGCTTTAGTGCCTTACAAACGATGGATGGAATACCATCGGTGGCAAGAACAACGCACCCCGCATTTACCTCCCAATCCCAATTTGAGCGAAATGTCCCAGTTACAACACGAATTGCAGTCCTTGATGGATCGCCAAGATTTGTCCGAAACAGAAAAATCGCAAAAGTACGGTCAACTCTTGCAACGATTGCAACTCTTTCACCAGAAAGCTTTAGACGAAACAGCTCTACCCACTCTGAAAGATTTTAAGACCTTGATGAAAAGTCCAGCACCATCACCAGTACCAGTACCAGTACCAGTACCAGTGGTCAAGACAGAAAAAGGAGAAGAAGAAGAGGAAGGGTTTCTAACTCCACCAGAAAAAGTACGCAAGTTAACAACACCACCTACCTCCAGAATTGGATGGATTAAAAAGATGATGGCCACCCCTTCTTCATCACAAGAGAAAAAGAAAGTGAAGACAGAAGTGAAACAAGAACCGATATCCCCTGCACAGACATCCTCCTCTTCGACACCTATTGCTGGTCGCACACGCAAAGCCTTGCAATCCAAGAAAATACCCCAAGAGAAAAAGAGTAGCCTCTTCCAAGAGTGGGTGCCTTATTAACACATCAACCAACACAAAAAATGGAAAAAGTCTTAGCCAGCATTTACTACGATCCCTCGCATCCTGCAGGTTACGCAGGAGTTCAAAAATTGTATCGTGCTGCCAAAACTCGACTGAAAAGTCTCCGTTTACCTCAAGTGCAACGATGGTTACAAGAACAAGCTACCTACACTTTACACAAACCCATTCGACGCAAGTTTGCCAGAAGTCGCACCCGAGTGGAAGGCATCGATCATCAATGGCAAGCCGATTTAGCCGATGTCTCTCATTTGGCGAGCTACAATCGCGGCTACAAATATTTGTTTTGTGTCATCGACGTCTTTTCCAAATTTGCCTGGGTCGTGCCCTTGACTTCCAAATCGAGCAGCGAGTTAGTGCGAGCCCTGCAACGGGTGTTGAAACAAAGCGGTCGTCGCCCTCTTCGATGGCAAACGGACAAAGGCACCGAATTTCTGAACCAAGCTTTCCAAAAGGAATTAAAGAAACATGACATTCATTTTTTTACCACCGAGAATCCCGAAACCAAAGCCAGCATCGTGGAACGTTTTCAACGTACTTTGAAAGAACGCATGTGGAAATATTTTACGCATCACCACACTCTGAAGTACATCGACATCTTACCGCACCTGGTGCAAGCGTACAACCAATCTTACCATCGAAGCATCGGACGTGCCCCGCAAGAAGTGACTCCCGAGAACGAAGTGCTGGTGTTTGAGCGTCTGTTTGGTACGTCCCCGTCGAGGGCTGTCCCCAAGAAAAGTGGAGAGTTGACCGTAGGAGATTGGGTGCGCATTGGCAAAACCAAACGCACTTTCGACAAAGGTTACTTACCTAACTGGACGACCGAATTGTTTCGCGTCACTGGACGAGTGCATGGCCGTCATCCTGCCGTCTATAATTGGAAGACATGAACGGAGAAGTACTCAAAGGAACGTTTTATTTGCCCGAGTTACAACGTGTCACCAAAAAAGAAGACGACGTGTACGACATCGAAAGCATTCTCGAACGCAGAACCCGTAAAGTGGGCAAACGACGTGTCAAAGAAGTCAAAGTACGTTGGAAAGGATATCCACCCAGTTTCGATTCTTGGATCGACGCTTCGCAAGTCATCGACTATAAAAAGAAGAAGTGACCATCATGCCCTTTCACACAGCAGACGCAGCTACGTCGACCAGTCCTTCTTCCCCTAGTTCTTCTGTGCAAGATTTACAAAAACAACCCTTGTGGGTGTGGTGTGGAGAACGTGTGCCTAAAACGCAAATCGTCTTTTTCTGCCAAATCTTCGTGGTGTATTGTGTCATCGGGGCAGCCATCGCCAATTTGAGTTTGCAACAAGGAGACAAACAATTGTGGACCATTTTATTGAGCAGTTGCATCGGTTACCTGCTTCCCAATCCCTCCCTGAAATTCTCCTCGAACGGGAACGTTGTGTCCAGTGCCAGTGCCAGTCACCACTCCAACCACAACCACAACCAGAACCCCATTTTGGACGGAGACACGCCTCTGACATCCACTAACCCCTCGGACAGCCACAGAACTCTGGAATTATGAGTCACCAAAACCAATTTTACTTAACCTTACCCAGTGACAGTTCCATGGAGGTGTTTCCCCACAACACGTTGTGCTGTTACACGGCCAAATTACCTCAGGCCATCCCCTTAGATCACGAAGCCCATTGGGAAGTGGCTTTAGTGGAAATCATTCACCCGACCCAAGTCCTCAATGTCCTTCCCAATCAAAATTTTTTTCATGTGGAAGTTCATGACGAGTCATTGCAACAGGAGTTGAATAAGAAAGTCATATATGACAATAAAACCTATAATGAGAAAACTCAAAAGTGGACCTACCACTTTTTCATTCCTCCAGGTTATTATTTCAGTGGTCAACATTTGGTCAACATCATAGCTGCCAAGTTTAATGGCGTGTTTGGGAAAGCTTTGGAGCATGTCAACAAAAGTGTCACCATGGAGTACCACAAAGTAGCTCGTCGCTTCTCGATGAAATTTGAGCGGAGTAAAATCATGTCCATTTTATTTTGTCCTGAATTGTTTGACATGTTGGGCGGAGACATGAATCTGAGAATGAGCATACTCAAGAACAACGAATTACCCATTGTTTACGACAACGAGTCTTTTAGCAAGTTATTTCGTACCCCAGTAGAACTGAACCAAGGACTGAATTTGATGTTCGTGTACTCCGATGTGGTGGAGTATAACGTGGTGGGACACACCACCGTACCGTTACTGCGTGTCATTCCTTTCAAAGTGGATTCTGCCGCGAACGCTGACGAGGAAGGTGGAAACACTTACCACGTCCACCGCGAATTTGTCCATCCTCACTATTTGCCCGTCAGCAAGTCGTATTTGGACACGGTCAACATTACTATAAAAGGAGATCTGGGACAAAATATTCCATTTACCAAAGGAAAAGTCACGGTGAAACTCCATTTTCGAAAACGGTTCTCTCACGATTCGTAAGTAAGTCATGTATCCAGTGTACCAAGGGGTTGCACGACAGCGAGGACACGGTTTAGGAGACATGTTAAAATCGGCCTTTCGTTCGGTGGCCCCGGTGTTGAAACCGATGGTGACACGCGGATTGCACGCCTTGAAAGATGCGGCACTGACGCAAGGCAAAGAATTTCTCCAAAATGTCATCATCGACAAACAAAACCCTAAAGAAGCCTTCATGAGGGCAGGCAAAAATGTCCTGCTGCAAACGGGTAAAGACATTTTGGGCCGACGAGACACACCTATAAATGCCCTGCACGTTACCGAGTCAGGCATTCAGCAAGGACAAGGCAGAAAGAGACGACGAAGAAAACACCCTTTCACCAGACTTCAAGCTAGAAAAGCCAAGAAAAGAAGAACCGTTCGAGACTTAGACGTTTTCGATTATTGAGACACAGAAAAAATGATGCACCGAGAGTCATGTGCTTGTTCCAAGACGGAACTGGATATGTTTGCCATGCCCCCCACCATGATGACGATGCAAGAATCCCAGTGGGTGGAATTTCATCCCGTCTCCTCTTTGACGGATTCCGCTCCCATCGAGTTCGAAATCAAAGGACAACCCGAAGATTACATCGATCTGAATAGCAGTTACCTGTATTTGAAAGTCAAAGTGATCAAAACTGACAACACCAATCCTGGAGCCAATGATAGGGTAGCGCCCGTCAACAATTTCATGCATTCCTTGTTCAGCGAAGTGGACTTGTACTTGAATAACAAACTGGTCAGCAGCAGCATGGATACTTACCCATATCGTGCCTACTTGGAAAATCTCTTGACGTACGGAAAAGAAGCCAAGAATACTCATCTGGATGCTTGCGTGGTATGGAAACCTGACACGGCAGGTGCAGGCACGTTTAGCGACACAGCCCTGACAGAAGATGACAATCCTCACAATGTGGGGTTTAACACACGTAGAACTAAAATTTTGCAAGGACGTAGTTTAGAACTGATGGATCGTTTGCATTTGGACATGTGGTTACAAGAAAAGTATTTACTGAACGGAGTTGATATTCGCCTGAGACTGAATCGTAGCACTGCCGCTTTCCATTTGATGGCTCATGCCAACGAATACAAAACTGTTATCCAAGAAGCCAGACTTTACGTACGCCGTGTGGAAGTGTTACCTAAAGTGGGAAACGACATCAGTCAGACGTTGAGCAGAACGACCGCCAAGTATCCCATACGACGTGTGGAAGTGAAAACGTTCACCATTCCTGTTGGACAGCGATCCATGATCGAAGATCATCTGTTCCAAGGACAGTTACCCAAGCGTTTGATCGTTGGTATCGTCAGGAATTCAGCTTTCAATGGACTTCACAACGAAAATCCTTTTGAGTTTCGACACTCTAGCGTGTCCAAAATCGAAGTCAGTCGTGACGGCAAGACCTTGTGTACACGACCCTTTGAGCCTAACTTTGCCCAGAACAATTACTTGAGATCGTACTTGTCCCTGTACGAAGCCACCGGACAGTTAGGAACCAATACCAGTCACGGTATTACGTACGAAGATTATGCAGGAGGCTACGCTTTGTGGGCTTTCGATTTCACTCCAGACCAAGGCAGCGACGAGGGACATTTCCACCCTATAAAATCTGGCCAGATTCGTGTGGAAATTCAGTTTGCAAATCGAGACCCTGCTGATCCAACGTTGAACGTGATCCTGTATGCAGAATTTGACAATACGATAGAAATCAACAGTTTGAGAGAAGTCATTCTAGATTACTAGAAGCCATGGAAGACTGTTATCCCTCTTTACCTAGTGAAGAAACTTTGGACATGAAATGTGAGGAGACCGTGGAAGGAGAATCCCAAGACAAAGACGAAGAAATTGTCATGATGAAGTCGAGATGGCCAGAACAAGAAGCCCATTTAGTCTCCTGTTTTGCCAAACACTTGGTCGACAAAATGACGGAATTGATCAAGAAAAATTGTTATGGATGTCAAAACGATCATCCCAGTCAAATTCAACACGATAAATGCCTGATGTTGAGTCAAGAAGAAAAATTGGACGAGTATCTGGACGAAGCTTGGAGTCTCATCTCAAACAAAGACGTGTTGCACCAGTGGTATAAAGACTTGCGTGAACATTCTTGTCCAGCATTAACCACTCAAGAGATCCATCGTATCGAAGCTCTCCTGAATCAGAGTGAGGAAACAGAACGAATAACCGTTTATTCGTCAGACATTTTCAAGCAAAAAGTCAGGATCGAATTGACGACTTATTATTACCTGTGAAGAAGAAAAAAAACACAAATCAATGGATACCTGGGAACTTTATTACCTTTTGAACCATAGTTCGTATACGGCTTCTTGGAATCCTGTCGTCTGTGCTAAAGATGAACTCCCTCATCGCAAACCTAAAGACCATCAAGCTTACGTGATCAACACGGACGAAAGTCATCTCCCAGGAACCCACTGGGTAGCCGTCTACTTTCCTCAAGAAGGATGTGTGGAATATTTCGATTCGTACGGATTGCCCCCTTTGGAAGACGATATCATCGACTTTATGAGAAGAAATGCTCAAACCACCCGATTCAATAACGTGAAATTACAAGGCACAGATTCCTTGGTGTGTGGACAGTACTGTGTGTATTTTCTGCATCATCGCAGCCTGGGCTATTCCTTAGAACATTTAGTGACTCATTTTGATCCTCGTTCTTCTGCTAGAAACGATGTGAAAGTAGATCGATGGTTTTGTGACCATTATGCTTATCTTTTGTCTCAAGCTAGGAAACGTAGTGTCCATCAATGGCCTAATGATTTCCAACAGTGGAAATCACAATTTCATTCACAACGTTGTCAGCCTTGTTTAAAGTAGATCGTATTTGAAGAAAAAAATGTTTGTGATTTGAAAAAAATTGTTAGATGTTATAGTGTTGGATTAATGTTAAAAAATGTTAGAGTTGTTGTTGTTTAGTGTTAAGTGATTTTTGAATAAAAATGTTGTGTTTTGAAAAAAATGCCTTTGTGGTTTGTTTAGCTATAAGAATATTGGATTGATGCTCTTTCATTTCTTACTATCCCACTCATGAACGTTGCGGCTCGAAAACCGTGTGGGGGATGTTTTCCTTCACGTCCGCGCTTTAACTTTAAGAACCGGGTTGTTCCCAGTCTAGCCATCCATTGTCGACTCATCCTCCTAAGAAGATGTGCTCCAAACTAGCTAAGCTCAACGAAGCCTACGTGAATTTGCATAGGGTCAGACACAGTCTGATACCGAAGCCAGAAGAAATAGAGAATGTGAGAATGTTAAAAATCACTGAAGACCTGATAGAAGAGCTCTTCAGAGAAGAAATGAACAAGGAGAAAGAAGAATGGACAGAGAAGTACAGACTTCAGAGACAGCAGCAACAGCAGCAACAACAACAGCAGCAGCAACAACCTGAAGCTGACAGAGGCTTTGTCGATTGTCGTATCGACACCAAAGAATTCTTCTTCTCTTTCCGAAGAAGCAGACCTATTGCCAGAAAGTCTATCCTCAGAGGACATCGCATTCTTAGAAACTAAAAAAGAATGCCATAGCAAAACAAAAAACAGCCCTTTTCAGGGCTACCCAATACTCTAGAAAAGAAATAACTATTAATTTGCCAATGTGTGTAGGTAGAGTAGTGTGAAAATAAACACTAACTCTTTCTTAAAGAATGTGAGGGTATGAGTTTGTGTGTTTGTGTAATTGTGTTTGTAAGTGAAAAAATAGATTGATGTGTATAGTAGATTAAAATGATGTTAGTTTTTTGGCTGTTTGAGGTGTATATTTGGGGTTAGATTGGATTTCCTTGCGTATGTGGATAGTCTATTGAAGTGATGGGTAGCATAAAAACGTGAGTGAGTGTTTCTTTTAGGTCCGCGCGTTGTTGTTGTTTCTTGGTCATGATCTAGGTAAGATGAATTTTATGTTTTTAGGGGATGTTTTCCTTCACGTCCGCGCTTTCAGTATAAAATGAAACTCGTTCGGCAGTCCAGCTACCCTTGTTGATTGATCAACACCAGAAATGAACACGAGACTGGAGAAACTGTTGGAACTTCATGTGCATCTGGAATATGCCAGGCGCATATTAAATGAACTGGCCGCTGAAGCCATTGTCGAGGAGGGAAGGATAAGAGAGGAGGAAAGAAGAAAAAAAGAAGAGGAGGAAAGAAGATATAAAGAAGAGGAGGAGGAAAAGGAGAGAAGAAAAAATTTCAGAATCCCAGAGAGTGAAAATTGGGATTCTGAAGCGACATATCCTGCCTCTGCTCTCTCCCCCCAAAAGGTAAAAAGTAACTGGGGGATAAGATGTGTATGTGGCGCCAGGCCTGGAAGGTGCCACCATTAACCAGGTGTCCATGAAGTTCCAAACAAAAACAGCCCTTTTCAGGGCTAACCAATACTCTAGAAAAGAAATAACTATTAATTTGCCAATGTGTGTAGGTAGAGTAGTGTGAAAATAAACACTAACTCTTTATTAATAGTGGAAGTGTATGTGTTTGTGTGTTTGTAAGAGCTCAGGTATGTTTGTGTGAATAGTAGATTATGGGTTTCTTAGCAAATGTGGAGAGTATAGTTAGGGTTATATTATATAAAATGAGAAAGTAGGGGGATGTTTTCCTTCACGTCCGCGCGATGTTGGTCATCATCTAGGTAAGATCCATTTTATGTTTTAGGGGGATGTTTTCCTTCACGTTCGCGCTTTTCGTATAAGAACCCACAGTATTAGTTGTTCAAACCATTCTGCAAAGAATACAAAGAAGAAGATGGCGTCAAACCAAATGGACAAATTACAAACCTTGCAAGACGTTTTAGACAACTTAGGAATAATGGAACAGATGCTAATAAGACTGGTTGAAGACCATTATTCCTATAGTCCCCATCGTGTGAAGATGGAAATTAACAATTTAAGGAAAGCAAAGGACAAGATTAGTGGTGTCATGAAAGAGATCAAGGAGGAGAAGGAGGATGAAGAGGAAAAGATAAGAATAAGAACATGGAACGAAAAAATTGAAAAAGAAGAGGAAAATGAGAAGAGGAAGAAAGAAGAAGAGGAGGAAGAGAAGAAAGAAGAGAAGGAGAAAAAAAAGAAGAGAAAGAGTGTTGGAGCTAAAATAAGAAGTTGGTGGAGGAAAAGAAGAAATTAGAAGAAGAAAACCCAAAGGCCCTTTTCAGGGCCAGCCATATTTCTCGAAAAGAGATAGTCTTTGAATTGCCTACCCCTTTTTTTTTAAATTTTTTAAAAAAAATCCCATGTTAAATTCCCCTTGTCCGTAAAGTGACCCACGATTTATTGCCATGTTCAATTCCCCTTGTCCGTAAAGTGACCCACGATTTATTGCCATGTTAAATTCCCTTGTCCGTAAAGTGACCCACGATTTTTCTCCATGTTAAATTTCCCTTGTCCGTAAAGTGACCCAGGGGTGTTTTTAATGCTAATTCCCATTGTCCGTAAAGCGCCCCCATTCACTACTTATGTATCACGCTTGTTTCCAAACAGGACAATATTTAGCACTGATTTTAACACGTTAGTCCTTTATTACCCGATTAGCCAATCAAGTTAAAAAGTCATACGAGTGACGTGACTGTCTTTAAGAGTATCATTAACATAAAGCAATTAATCAAATTATTAACGCATTTAATAGAATTTAACAAAAGAACATTTTCCCACATAGAGCGGAAATCGCTAGTTTGACTGATAATAATTTGCAAATCATACATTAGTAAGTCCTGCCAAAAACCAAAAAAAGGACGAAAGTGAAATATTGCATGAAACATGAAATCAAAGAATTGGACATGTGAGTGTGTCTGCTACTCACGAGTGCATATAACACCGACTGAACAACATCATTTATTGGTGATGTGTGCTTAGTCGTGAAGGAATATGGGCTCGTGTGTGCAGGCAAGCAGATGGGTGCCGTTTACCCGCTGACCTGGGTTCGAATCTCCGTAGAGTACGAATTAAAACTTCTCTAACCAGTACGATGATATTATTTCTATTAAAATATTAATTCTTCTATTGAATCCCGGGATATCACTTTCTGTTATGTCAGGTGTAAATTTATAATTCTCTCTCTCTCTCTCTCTCTCTCTCTCTCTCTCTCTCTCTCTCTCTCTCTCTCTCTATATATATATATATATATATATATATATATATATATATATATATATATATATATATATATATATAAGAGCCATCAAACCCTGAAGATAATACACTAGATATAATCGAAGACAGCAGAAGGTGTGACGTAACCTGTGGTGCATTTTGATGTCAAAGTGAACCTTCCATTACTTCCCCATGCTTACATGGTTTGTATAGCTTCATAGTTCATATGAATTCCTAAGGCCTCACAACTTATATCAGCATATGAGTCAATAATTAAGTTATGCAACTTTTTTATCGCGGAAAAACTACATTGTGTTGGTAATATGTCAAACTTTATGATCAATCATAGTTGTAAAAGTAAGCAAAAAGGTTTGGTGCATTTGTCAACTATTGTTCAGACATGCACAAAAACCATATGTGACCACCATATCTACTGCAAAGGCATGCACTAGAATTTGCCAAACGCATTTTTCATACTCTTATTACAGGGACTAGATACACCATCATGCAGTATTGCTGTGCAATGTCAGACTGATAAGATACTTAAGAAAAAAACAAACAAGCCAACGAGACATATAGCATTGTATTAACTAAGCTCAGTATGATTATGTCAGTGTTTGACTCAGTAGACCAAGCACTTGTTAACTTGTTATTATTTAGCAATGCTACACATTAATTGATACACATATTCATGAGAAATCCTCATCTGTGTGAAAACCATGATGATCAGTATACGCATGTCTAAATTTCACCTACTACACATGTTGTCAAGTAAATATCCAGCAAGTAAAGAGAAGGAGCAAATGTATTGCAAACTTTCATGTACATGTCAGCATTCATACATGACACTCATGCAAGAAAATGAGCCCACTTTTTAACTGTTACTTTTGCAAAAGTCCATTTTTAAAATGTTGGTAAACACATGTAAACTATGTACACGTACAGGTGACATCATATTTCAAAGAAATAGAGGTAATGTTAATTTTGCTCGACACAGGCTTTCTCTTTTCTTCAGAGCAATGACGTGAAGAGTAGTTACCACATGGAGAAAGAGGGACTTTCTAGAGCCATAACAAAAACTGCAGAATCACGGTGTGGAGGTACCAGAGGGAATATGACCACCAGTCACTATTTTGATGTGTGGCTTGTTGCCAAGGGTATGTAGATATTGCAATACATACTATACTGAATGATACCATCTGATAAAACTCGTATACAAGCACATATAGTTGTTGTTGTTGTTGTTGTTATAGGGTTTAACGCCATTTTTCAGCACAAGATGGGCTATACATGGCGGCCAGTATTAATGGTGGAGGAAGAAACCAGGTAAACCCCGGAAAGAACCACCGACCCACGAGAAGCTATCGGCAAGCTTTCTCACATATCCACATTGGCAGAGCCCGAGACTCGAACCCACGCAGACAGAGGTGAAATGGCAGTGATCCGTGACGGAGAGCGCTTTAGACCACTTGGCCACTCGAGGCCCCCTGCACATATAGTAATATAAACGTTGTATGTTTGAAGTTAGATTAAAGTTGGATAATGAACATATCACTAGGAATACAGTCAAACCCCCACCACCTTAAAATTAAACTTGAATAAAGTTATATTATTTCATGTGACCCGGTTTTCTGTTACTTATTTCATGTTTTCAGAGTCAAGGCCTTAGACATAAAATTAGATTTTAATACAGCCAGTATTAGGAAGGTAAATGAATCGAAAGCAAACATGAACAGACAGCAATATGTTTTTAATGTAATAGTATGGAATCTGTTCAAGAAATGAAATTATATAGGATTAAAGTTACAGATTTTTTATGAGAATTTCCAAGATAATGGGCAGATGGTTTAACAGGATATATTAACAAAATGAAAGGTTTGGATAAAAATTCCACACTCAAGTAAAGTGGTACATTTTGTCAATAAAGGAGGAATTTTAGGAAAAAGAATTTTAAGCATAATTTTCACATGTGTATAAAGTAATCACATGTCTCAAAATTGGCCCTGATAGTGGCACCGTAACTATTGTAAGAATATTTTGCCTGAAAGTGTTCATGTTCTCGGACAGAATTTCCTTGCAATTTCCATATTCCTGTCTGTAGGCACAGTATGATGCTTATATAACATGTTCGTCCAAGCAAACTGTCTTAAATCCTGGATTATCAATTATACAATCCACCTTGACCTCCTCAGTCTAATCCAAAATCATGTTGATCTCTCTACAGCATCTACACTTATCTACTGTTTGTTTACTGCTGCAAGTTCCACAGGTACACCAATATACACGGTAAATATATTCCATCATTCATTATTGTGTTAGATAGCATTGTGGGTAAAATGTATGAGAAGTTTTTGCATGTCAATGTATGAAATATATGTATATGTGATGCATGATTAGACTTTGTTCTACCTTTTGTACCAGTTAACGAACATTTAATCAGCAATGTATTATTCTCAAGATTTGTTTCCCCATAAATATGCATACTTCCTCTGCCACTAGTATTATACACATAGGCCCACAGAGAAAATATATGCTTGCTAAACATTTGGATACACCAGGTCTATGATTACTTTTTATTAAAATTCTTCAATTTTACTATTTGTACACTTCATCACGGTTTAGAAAATAACTTTTGTCATAAAGTTAATAAAGTATTTATTTCTACACCTCTCACAATCTGGGTCTTAAGTGGATTACTTTTAACACCACTAGTTACTGATGAACCAAGCCCACAAGAAAATTTGCTCTGAAGACATCCAAGTTTCGCCCAAATTCGTTCCCTTCTCTTTTCATTATGAAATTGAAATAACATTAACGAAAGAATAATAATAATAATTACCATAGTGATAATAGTAATTACCAGAATGAATAGCCCAAACGCTGCTGAGCCTCCTTATGCCCTACGTTCTCTCTAGGGTCTTCTTCCTCGTACTCAATCTCGTCTCGTTCGAGATGAAATTGGTGCGGCCTAACCCCAGCGAGCAGAATCTTCTTAAGATTCATTACGTTGGCCATCTTCTGGAGTTTAGCTCCCTCACACGACGAAAATAAGCATGACAAATTTTCCATAAATTCGCTAGAATCATCACTAGATTCAGCCATCATCACCACATACGCTAAACTTGAAAGACTTCCCTACAGTACGTCACTTCCGGAAATTCTATTATCACCGGAAGTATGAAAATATTTCAGGAGTTATTTAGCGAAAACTGAACATTCTGACACACAGTGTGCATTGTATTATAGTAGACCTTTAAGCTACGGATTGTTAGAGGCAAACACGTTTCCTGCAGATGGCGATCTGCCACTAATATAATATTTAAACATTGTATAACATAGGCTATATGCTAGGAAATAAAGAACAGTAAACTTTGAAACATTTTCTGTGTACCGTAAAGTCAAATGGTCCATCACTAATAATAGGTGCTTGGCTATCTGTCCTTGAAAAATCACTATACAAATATCAGGTCTTCTATAAGGCGTGGAGAAAATAAGGTTTCAAGTTAGAGCGTTTTCCCCGCTGAGACTGACGAATGATTCGAACAGACATGTTGCTAAAACACAATAACCCTGGTTATGGAGTCCTTTGTTATCCATGATAGGTAAGGCGTTGGAAACTCTAACAAGATCTAAGGAATACAATCTGCAGTGTGGTCGATCCCACATCCAGACTGATGCACTCGTTGGCTCTTGTTAGTTCAGTTTTCTAGTATGAAAGCTGATTGTGACGTCGGTCACAAATCGAAAATGATTACATACACAAAAACAGTTACTCATGCTAATTAACCTCTAGAGGGTAACTGTTATTTTATAGCTTGAATTACCTCCATAATTCCTAGAATTTCGTCCCTATGAACTCAGATAGTGGTTGAATTCAAACATGTCATTGAAATCAATGGAGGTAACAACTCACCCAACTGGCAGTAAGAAAACGGAATGAATTCTGTGCGGGGCCATTAAGTGCATTAATCTGTGGATGACTCTCCCAGGGATTGACGTCCAAGGGGGTAGCAGATACCTTTGTCAAATATCTCAAACATAAATAAGCACATAAAAGCCACGCCTATAAGTACCGCTCTAAAATTGTGTACTTGTGAGATAGGGACCGGTTTTGAGTCGGCAAAATGCAAGAGAGATAACGTTGTTATACATTTATGCAACTTTCATGTACTAGCTTTCTTTCTGTATGTTTGTATAGACACAATGCACTAAAGCAGACGGTTTATCAAATAGCTGTTTCCATGTGCTCGAAAAGTGAGTCTGAACTGATTCAAATAACATGAACTTAAGCAGTTATTAAAAAAGGAAAAGTGAATTTTGCTAGATTGGACACTGCAACATTTTGATACTGCAATGACTGAGTCATTATATATATATATATATATATATATATATATATATATATATATATATATATATATATATATATATATATATATATATACATAAAAAGAAGTTATCAGCTCGTTTTTTTTAGCTATACCTTTAAAGAAGTCCTTTAAGTGAAAATGACCAGCCCGAACTAGCAGTCTTATGAGAGGTGCACATGTGAAGCAGGGCCAAGTTATATACTCTATATCCTAAATTACACCCATCAATCATACATCAAAATAAAGGAACTTTTAAAAATAAATTTAAC
The DNA here is from genome assembly GCA_028554795.2 of Sinohyriopsis cumingii. Classification (NCBI taxonomy): domain Eukaryota; kingdom Metazoa; phylum Mollusca; class Bivalvia; order Unionida; family Unionidae; genus Sinohyriopsis; species Sinohyriopsis cumingii. The sequence continues at coordinate 45,524,650 of CM068836.1, read as the reverse complement.
AATATCCAAGATATACAAGGCCTGGTTTAAACAACCAGGATAAGCAGTGAGGAAAACCTGAGAGTTTTTTCCTTTTAAAAACAAACCCAACGAAAAGTGCGAAACTGTGAAGCACAACCATATTGCTGTGGTATTTACGTACTTGTTTTATCTGAAACATAAAAACTCAGTTGTTTATTTGCATATGAATATCAGAAAACAAGTGTTTGCTTAGATCACGTGAGCAATGATCATCGGATATTTGCATGATATCCTTGCTATCTGACGCTTGTAAAAAACAACTAGCATTTTGTATGGAGTCTAACGTATAATATTATATCATGATATGTTTGGGTTGGATAATTGCAATTACAGTTTTTCTTTCGCGAAAATTACAGTAAATGTTTAACAATTGTGTTTAGTTTTATGGTCATGTTGATATTTATTGTTTGTTTCAGAATTGTATAACAATGTTAATGTAGTATTTATTGCGATAAACACTTTTTTGTAATTTTTCGTTTGTGGTATTTTTATCATAATACTTAATACTATATTTGGCTTGAATGTAACCTTGATGAGATGCACAATTGAAGCACACATTATCGACATTAATTAATTTGCTGTGATTTCGCTTTATTTTTAGACTATCGTTTCATAAGCTGCACTAAAGATGTTTGCAAAGAAAACAGAGACATCCTGGGCCTCTGATGCCAGCCTCTGACTCTTCTTATTCCTTACCTTCTCTCAAGGACTCCACTTTGATCTAAAGGCGCGAAATATGATTTAAAACTTCAGCTTATTTTTGAAATGTTAACCCAACAAAAGATGAATATGTTGGTCATTGTAGATTACTACTGAGGCGGTTAAGGCATTTTATTAAATGTCATTCACACTGATACATAACACATGTAAATGCGTGCTAAGAACACATTACTATATTGTCTAATCTTAAGAGTGAACTTATCTGATGTAAGTATTCATAAAGTGGAATGGCATTTATTAAACGCTGTTTCCCAGAAATGCTCACAAACACAAAGTATCCATAAGGCTAACAGGGATATAGTCAAAGACCCTCCTATTTTAAAGGCCCTCATTTCGGCCTTCCGTTCCATGTTGAAGTAACAGCTGAACAAAGCTATCAACCTTAGACCCAACGTAACCTTAATCCAACATTATCGGTATACATTTGCATGCCCGTGCATCCATGCACCTTCATCTTACAAACATGAATCGTATTTGGGCATTATAAGCAAAGTTTCCTCTAGAACTCTGAAGATTTTTAGTATGAGGTCCTAACAGACTCCAACAACTACCTGTCTCACCTTTCAGTTAGAGGCATTGTACGCTGGTGATCAAACAATTTTAGATAATTTGTACTAATAACTTTTTCACCTCACCTCCAGATCAATTGATCTCTGTTCTGCTTCGAACGTACTATTAATTATAATAATATAAATAATCCAAGAGCAAGAAACGTTGTCTTAGATATATGTGTCAGATATAATTCATTAGATTTATGGAGGGAACATAATACAAAGATTCGAATCTATATGTTGAAAAAGTAAGACTGGACTTCTGATTTTTTTTCTTGCTTTGAAAAATGTATTGAAATGTAAATATTGAACCAGGACATAGGACTAACCTTTCTCTTGTTAAACTGATAATGGTTCTCCAAACTGAAAGGAAAAGAAAAACATTCTGGAAATGTAGTAATAATTTATTTTTGAAAGACACGGAATATGTTTGAGGAGTAAAATGGGCAGTTTTAAATTAGTGGAACAACTTCATATGCATCTCTAAAGAAGAAAATAAAGATCGACATAAAAAATCAATTCACTTTAGATATATGTAATTTAAAAGTGAAAACGATAACAAATGAATTAACAAAATTGTAAGAAAACAGAAAGAGTTAGAAGATATTAAAAAGAAAATGACAGACGGCGTGAGGGTTAGAGCTAGAATTATATGGAATGAAGAATGTTTTTATTATTACGAAATTATAATTACATAAGTAACACGATGCGACCTATTGTTAAAGGAAAATGGTTTTTAACAGACGGTAAGAAGGAAATTTTGATGAGGTAAACTTATATCATATTCAATTAAATGAAAATAGTTGTTATCGTGTCAATCTTGAAATGATACTTAATTATCCAGACATTCCTAGACTGGTTGTTTAACAGCAGTATTCCTTAACTGATTATATATCATATCATGAAGCTTCAGACAGTCTACAAAATGAAACAAGTCAAGTAACTGAAGCATTTACGGTATAACGTTTCAAAACATTTGGGGGTGGGGGATATTGTCAGTTTCTAGTGAGGGCTATTAACTTTGCGTATGAACTTTGGGAATTAACTTCCACACAGAAAGATGGAGTTATTATATGAATATCTGAAGGAGATAAACCTTAGCAATATATTTCAAACTGGAGACCGCTTTCATTCGTAACTGTATCATAAAAGATTACTTTTGTATGTAGTGCAAATTAGAATAAAACTGTGCTCCCAGCAATTGTACATAAGAGTAAAATATGGTTTCTTACAGGAATATTCACTGGAGAGAACATAAGCAACTTATTTGATTTAATGTTTTAAACCAAAAAGCACTCTATTCCTGGACTGCCTGTTTTGGTTGATTTGAAAGAAATCATTTGGCTCAGTTTCATGTCTTTTGTCTAATTATGCAAAACCAATAATAAATTGGATGAAGCTTTTTTGTCGAAACATCATTTCATGTAATTAGTAATGGTAACGTTTCTGGTTGATTTGGTATCGAACGAGAGCGCAGACAGGGGGATCTATCCTCGTATATTTCTACCTAGTGTGCAGAGATTTTACACCATATGATACGAAACATTAGGAGAATAAAGATATGTCATTTAGCCGATGTTCCTTGTCAGATTGCTGACGATACATCATTTATTCTCTGATGGTTCCGATAAATCTGTAATATCTGATTCACAACTTATAATTAAAAGAAAAGAAAAAGAAAGATAAGCTGGACTGGATGTAGAACATGTAGAAGCAAGAATTATTATAAAGAATATAAACATAATTGGGCTTCAAATAAATTTAGTTGTCTCATGTGTAAAGTTGTCAACAAGCTTGCGAGCAATTGCAACTTTTACTTTTCCATCTAAAATCAGGGAAATTATGAACCCACTGACTCAGTGGAACAACAACTATTTAACTCCATTTCAAAAGATACTGTTGGTAAAATGTGTAACTATCTTTAAATCAGCTTTTATTGTCATTGCCAATTCACTCTAAGCAAGTTCTGAATGAACTAGATACACACTTTTACAAGAATGTATAGCATGAGTTAAAGGACATAATCGAAAGAAATATTGCCGTGAATGATTATCATGAGGGTGGGGTTAAATATGAATAATATATTAGTGAGTCGAAACGGAAACGCCTGTTACAGTTTTCAGTACCAATTATCTTTTAGTTTGGAACAGATTGTATTAACTCGGAGAAACAAGGATCTGAGGATCTGACTAATTTTTGAAAAGAGGTTTTTGAAACATATTTAGCACCAACTATAGCATTCAAAGTAGTCACAAGAGAATAATTTTTAGAAACACAAATGTGGTTTAATCCCTGTATTATAACAGATGGGAAAAGCGTGTATTGCAAAACATTGCTTCAACAATGGCATTAGATTTGTATATGATTTTACAAGCAAGGATAATTCCTGGATAAGTTTTGACGATTTAAATATCGGTTTTCTGTTAACATTAACTTGATATATTTTCAAAGCATGTTAACAGCTGTAATAAAATAAATTCAGTATCCATTATGACTCTAATCTACAGCAACATCTCATAAATACTGCTATGCATACCATCATAAGATATAAAAAGGATTACGTATATACGTATATATGAAAAAGAGATTGCAAACAATGAAATAACAACTTCTTCAAGGAAACGGAAATTTAGTGTGGCAAGTTAGAAGACCAACACATGCATGAGGTTTTCTTTTTGCTATATTAAACATCAGAACGTTCAAATATTACATTGTTGCAATTTAAAATGTTACACAGAATCATTGCAATTAATATATTTTTCAAACAAATATATCACTAGCAGCTGGTGGAGTCAGTTATGAGAGATGGGTAGGGCTTGAACCAGCTGTCATTTGAAACAAGCGTAAGTTGGGGGTTTTGACGTCTGGATTCAAGACTTTTTCATGGTTTATCTCGGCGTAATGTTTCAATAGATACCAATTGTGTTGCACCAGTCACTATTCTGGCTTTATTTTTCTAGTTTTTTTTTCTCTCGAGTGCCAAACCACATTACCATATTTCAGAATGGTTTGTATAAAAAGCGTGAATATTCTAAAGATTCCCTGTCCAGCTGAGCTTACGCATTACATTATTTCTTGACCGTGCCTTTTCCTTGATATAGTCTATTTACTTGTGAAAAAAACTCGAAAAAGTTTGTGAACGTTTTCTTAAATTCTTTAGTTGAGCATATATAATGTTAGATGGAAAGGTTTCTTAATGTTTCTTAAAAGAAATGTCAGAGATTCAGTTTTAAAAAAGGATTGAAAGATACAAGCCAATTATTATACTACTGAGAACTTTTTTGTCCAAGTCAGGCGTAAGGTTAGGAGGTTACGGTTGGACTATCTACAAATAACCTTATATTTGAGTTTTTATCATATACAATATCATTTATGAATAAAAGTAAGTATCTAAAACGGATCCTTATAGCACACAAGGTCTAATGCACTTCCACTTTGAAAGCTCGGAAGGAGCCATCCTTGTCTTCAGCTTTTGAGATAGCCAGAGAACCATTTCATAAGGCTTTCAATTTGCGAACAAGTCCCTTTGTGCCACACTCGGTCAAAAGCTTTATAAAACACAACAAAACGAGAAACAAAAGTCTAATTTAGAGACGGGAATCTATTGCTTTGCAAAGCGTTATCATACGTGTATGGTAATTGATAACTGAAAACCTAACCAGAATAAAACCAGTCTGGAAAGGTGTCTGAATGTTATTTTCACGGAAGTAATTGAATATATGTTTAAAAGCAGCCTTTCAAAACGTTTGCCAATAGTTATTAAAATTGATATTAATATTCAGTTAGATATGATGGAAGGGTAGCCCTTTTTAACCTGGAAAAGTTGATTATATAAAGACTTGTTAAAAGTAAACAAAACGGATGTGAGATTTCTTCGCACAGCTCGCGTAAAATAAAGTTATTTCGACCATCAGGACCAGAAGCCTTACGAACAAGAAGGCTTTTGGGAACATGTTCTGCTTCGTCATGCGTTAGTTCCACGTCCGCATGTAGCGATATATCTAGAAGGTTAACATTTGTTTCATCGAGCAAAGTTTGATCTATAAAAATATCGTTAAAATGATTCACCTTTGTCAACTTCGTTGATAATTATCGAACTGTTATATATTAAGCATGCAATAGAATGTGTACGGCGATGGCTGATAAAAACCTTCAGGACTGGCCATCAGTCTTTGACTGGCCATCAGTCTTTGGATGATTTTCTAATTTTGTTAGTATGTAGATAGGTCGGATTGCTTATCTTTGGGATCCACTCTCTTACGTTTGCGTATTGACCGTTTTATTACCGTTGTAACCCATGGTATTATGTATATTTGATTAATTATATCTGATTAAATATATATTTATTTCAATTTAATTGTTTGTCATTTAAAAAAAAAAAATATTTTTCTTTACATAATATTGTAACGTTAATTTATTCACTAAAGATGATACTTCCTCAGAAAATAATTTGACCTTGACTGTTACTTTATAAACACCAGGTGTTGATCTAAATCCTGACATTGTTTCAAAATTTGTAGCAACCATTGTAAACAAGTTCAATTTTTACTTTAAAATGATTGGTTGTTGTCGAGGTCATGATGGGACTTCGTGCTTAAGATGTAAACAATGTTTTAATTTTTTATTTCTTAGAATTAAATGATTGGTTTTCGTCAGGGTTATACTGGGTGTACGTGACCTTTAACAAGTACGTAGTTTCTATAACCTTCGAAAAGATGATCACGTGACCTCTTGTTTACGTTTTTGAAGACCGTATAACCTCTTTTTGGAAAATTATTCTCAGTTGCAGCTGGGGGTTTTCTTACACTAGAAGTTGTATGTTGTGCTGTTTGGAATTATTTCAAACTACTTGGATTCAAAAGGATTAATTCTGTTGTTTTTCTGGAAAATACGTGTGCTCATGTGAAATTGATGAACAATGATAGTTATTTTATACAAATTTATTCAGCTATAAAAAACGGAGTGATTTGTTGTTGTTGAGTTTAATTATAGTGGCGTGCGCACAATTGTGCATGTGCTACTTTTTTTCTGACTGCACCGCAGTCTGCTAGTTGTTCCTGGGGAAGGGGATGGTGCCACCTCCCCCAGGCTTTTATGGATTCAAGGAACCCTGATAGTTTGGCCTCAATCTGTGGGTCCATAAAGGTCCCTACAGTTGAATGGTTGGCTGTCATTAGTGGGAAGGAGAGATAATACGGAGTGATAATCCTTGGTTCTATAAGGAACTGTAGAATTCAACACTACAGCTTTCACCATACGTCATCGTCTTCCATCTTGGATTCTTCATCGGGATTCGAACTTGAAATCAGTAAAACATTTTGTTATTAGGACTTCAAAAATTCTATTCTTGGATTATTCTTGGATTATTTTGGATTTGATTCTATAAAACCGTAAGTTCATACTTTTCATTTTTACAGAATTTTTCCAGAGAAATAAATTATTGTATTGTTTCAAAGCTTGTCGTTTTCACTCTTTCTTGTGTTACTGTTTATTCGAACCTAAGCACGTGACATAAGAATGGAGCTTCTGCTGGTTTAATATCAACAAGTCTGTTTCGAACACATTGGCCAGGTTTCACAACTTTGTAAGCAGTGATATTTTTGACATATTTATAAATATCGTCACATTTCAAGCAATCCCAGTCGGTATTGGGTGTTTTATGTCTCAGGAAAGTATAGTCGCCTTGGCCGTATACACATACCTCAGGTACTTAAACAAAAATGAACATATAATAAAAAGGTTTCTGTAGATTTATCGTCGTGCAGTATTTTGTCAGAAAAACTCGTTCACATTTTCCAGTACAAATTAAGTAACCTATAATTGTAATAAGACAGCGACGAGAAACTGTTGCAACTCACACGTCCCATAAATAATTTTTCCTGAAAAAATTCCCTTCACTGTGTATTTTGCATATGCAAACAGCTCCGCAGTACACCCGTCACTCTGTCAGAAGTACGTAATACATCTAGATCACAGCCTTTGCTCTTTTCCAACCTCTTGTTGTTTGTTAATAAAGGACTAGTATCAGCGAATGGTATGACTGGCTGATGAGATGAGGCGCCGCAATATACCACTGTGTTGACAAGATGACGTCATGCTTTGAGTGAACAATGACAGCTTCACTGGATGATTGCAACATATGTCCTTGCGTTCGCGTCGGTTTACAAAAAAAACGGTTTCATTATATCCTTTTAGAGAAAAATGATTTATTTTGAGAAACCAATTTTATTAAATATAAAATATATAGAAAATTTGTAATTTACCAAACTTTTGCTTTGAGCACCTTCTAAGAGATAAGTTCTTAATTAATTCTCTGCGATCGACTACGTTCCTGTGTGCAGAGGAATTCTTTTCTAACCCAGACTATCGACACGAATGTTTGAAATTAATCTGTCATATTTTTAAAACTGCCCAGTCGGATGGAATAAAATTGTGACAGCTGTTCTAGTTCCCATGTATATTCACAATGTATACTCATTTAAGTCACATTTGTTGTTTTTAGTTTTAGTGTAAGAAACAAATATTTGAAAACAATTCTTTTGTAAGTTTTCGTTTAGTAAATTTCCTAATAGTAAGTAATTATGCAAACCAAAAAGCTTGTTTTACTTCTCTGTCTCTTTGTTTGTATTTTGTTATTATTGGTTGCGGTGTTGGTATTTTCACGAAATTGAGTGTAAACTCGCAGTTTTCGCATTATATGCGTCTATTAAGTAGTATAAGAGCATAAATGTCTATGACATTCATCCACCTCATCTGTCTCTCTCCTGTTTTATCTCATTTGTAGAACTGAGCCTCAGCGGACTATTAAAGTGAATCCCAACTTAAAGTAAAATAGGTATATATATATATATATATATATATATATATATATATATATATATATATATATATATATATATATACGAGTCTGTGATCTTAAAATAAGTAACAGAAGAGAGTAAAAACAACGATCCTTGTCCAATTTATTTCCCCAGAATACAACATGAAAAATTAGAAACTAGAACTTACAGTTTTACGAATTCAATCCAAAAATAATTCAAGAATTAAGAAACACAAGTCTTATCAATGAAAAGTTCTAAGCCTATCTCAGTTCGAATCCCGGTGAAATTCAAGATGGAAGGCGATCAAGGCTGTAATAGTCAGCGTTGTACTGATGTGTCAACGGTGTCTTGTTAAATCACAGAAAATGGTATTCCAGTTTTGAATTCCGTATAATTTCCAATTAATGCCTTTGTCCAAGAATTATATAGAGCACTTTTGTATTTCCAGAGTAAATAATCACTTGAATTCAATAATTTGAAGAAGAAAAAAAATTTCAGCCCAAACTGGTCACAAGATAATACAACGTAACGTGTCAGATGTTAAAGCACGTCTGATAGAACTTTTATCAGATCATCAGTTATACACCTAATTAAGACGCCAAACAGGTTCCTGGATGGGGGTCAAAAGTTTATCCTTCTGGAAAAAATAGAAGTTTGTTTACCAATTGACACATGCTTAATGACACGTAGTCCAGGTATGACCTTGACTCAACTTACTGATTCTTACTCTGAGAAAGATAATAATGATAATAAAAAAGTTTTTAAAGTTCTTTACCAAAACTGTCACTTATTTTGAAGTTCAGAAACTAGTTATAATGTTTGAATTCTGGACATTGTCAAATCCAGTAAACAATGTTACATTACAATAACATGCAAGGAGCATCGATTGCATGGTAATATTTATATGAAGGTACATTTGATGATAGAAACATGAGACTTACGGTTTCAGTCTGAGTTTCTGACGAGAATGTCCTTTATAGCTCCCTGTTGATCATTTTGCTTTGTTAAATGATTTGGTGTGTATCCGTAAGAAACAGAAACATAAAAGTATCGGAGCACTGCCACCGAACTGACGGCAAGCCCCTTCTGCATTCCTGGCAGCCTCATCAGTTGCTTTATCACCCATTCAGGCGCACATTTAGAGTCTGGAGCCGTAATGGTAGTGGTGGGTGCTCTGTAGTGACGGAGCCGCCTAGCGTGACAGTGAGTACTGTCATGGAGATAACTAGAGCGGTGACCAATTAGACAATAGTCACTAGCTGTAAGCGCAAGAGTCAACAGCCATTTGGCCAACGGTATGTTTCTATTACTCATACGTTCGAAGGACTCTTGAATTGTGGTCAACTGGCTTTATAACCGGGAATCTAGTTTGGCCTGCGCAGCGTTTTCATTGATCTAGCTTCAAATTGGGCCTAATGTTTCTCCGGTTCATCCTTGTTCTTCAGGAGTGCAGTAATCGCCTTTAGTGCGTCCTCATCGTCCGCAAGAGATGGTATATTGGCCTTAGCAAAAGTCTGCGCCCCGCGCATGGTTTGAAGCACTTAATCCAGCGATTACGAGTACAGGAAAACCCCAACCATTGATCTGGGATTGGTATCAAGCACGTTAGCCCTTTTGCTTACCACATACTATGGCAACGTACGGGTCGGTGGTGAACCCTTCGGAATGAATTATCTAAACGAAATCATGGGCTGCCGTCGAAACCTTTATATTTATTTTGACCTTCGTCGAAGGGCACGGGAGACGAGGATTGATGTATTAAACTTACATGCGCCATTTTGCCAATCATATCAGTGTATATGTATTTTATTACTTTCCCGTCCCGTCTTAACATGATCCTGCACATAATAATGACTCAATACGGCAACATGCTCGGTCCACACCGCGCCCTCCGTCCACCTCTGGGGGTATAGAGGGACCAAGAGAATGGTGGTGGTCACCAACAACCCAATCACCATCGACTAGGATCAGACGTTCCTCGTACGATTCCAGAACCTCGGGTGCGGACAAAGTCATCGTCCTTGGTAGAACCAGGCTGAGGTTCACGATAACACTGTTGGGCGGAGGCTAAACGTCCTATCGTTAAAAAAACATATTGGAAGGGAGCTAGTCGGATAGATAGAAATTGCGTACTCGGAGTGATTATAGTGACTTGTCGCTCATGGACAAGGAGCGGGCCAACGTCACCTGCCAAGGCAAACAGAATGACAACTGCCATAGAATGCGCGTGTATGTCATTATTTAGCAACCAGTTTCGCATCCCTTTTGATTTTGAGTTGCTGATCGATCAGAAGTCAGTTTATTGATCAGGCGTCTTTCTTGTATAACTGCGTGTTGCGACACCGCCATGTCGTGGCCATCAAAAGCGACACCTTTTGGATGATCAACCCGAAAATGTCCGCCATGAGCCGGAAATTCATCGTCCTACTCTTTAGATTCGTCTTAGACCTTGACATGAGGTTCACTCGCTCGATGGGTAGAGCAGACGCAGGGCCGGCGCTACCATATAGGCAAACTAGGCAGCCGCCTAGGGCGCTGATTTCAGGGGGCGCATTTCTCCAAATCAACAACAGTTTTGAAAAATAAATAAATAAATTTCAGTTTTATTGAGGGTCGTTTTTTTATCCTGGTTTATTTCATACAGGGACAAATAATCGGGTAGATTCAGTCTGACCGAAACACCAGGCTGACCGGAACAAGCAAAATGAGTGAGTGAAAATCGCGCGTATACGAAACTTTCAAATGTTGAAAAAAAAATCTCAAACTTTATTGTTTATAAATTTTGAAATTTATATTTTCCTGGGGGGAAAGGGGGGGGTGGAGGGGGCGCCAGAATCTAACCTTGCCTAGGGCCCCATATAGTCTGGCGCCGGCCCTGAGCAGACGCATAGAAAATGAAATATATGTCTTCATGCGCTCATATGAACATCAATAATGGCCAGTTCGTGTCCGCCGTCTTGCGGTGGGCAAGAGTAATTATGAGTGAGAGCTGCTGGAGACCGTTTAACGGTCGCTACGACAACGTTGTGATAATCGGCCCGACTATGCGGGACAACAGGTCCTACGAACTGTGCGTGGGCGCCGCCCGGAGAAAAGAGGACCCGGTCGTGTTTTCGGTCAATCCAGGCGAGACGGACCTGTGGTTTGAGGAAACCGAGACCGTTTTCATTCACGGCTGAGCCTTCCTCGGCGACGTCCATTTAAAGGAGAGAACCATGACCAAACTCGTCAATACGAACCGCCACGATGAGGTTAGCGTGTGGGTTGTTTCGCAGAATCACAACGTCACTTTCTGGCGTTAGCAGACATCGGGGTGACCTTCGTTTCATCAACAACTTCAACAGAGACCACAAGTTCCAGAGCATGTACCTCAGCATGTTCCGCGGGTTCCTTAGCTAGAACTTTCGCAAAGTTCCTTAGTAAGTAATTAAGCAATTTACTCAGCAGGTTACTGAAATGGAGCATAACATACTGACGGTTACTCGGGTCACGAATACAAAACATCATGGTAGGGTAGTTGCTGGAAAGAAGACGGATACGCATAATTTTGCAAGGCTTTGAGTCTTGTTGTCGCCCGGACCGGACCCATGATTGGATCCTGTGCTAAGCCATGTTGCCCGTGCTAACCTTGTAGGCCTGTGAAACTCCTCTGAGATTTTTGCGTGCTTATAGCCACAGGAGGTAGATGACGGATAATGATCTAGGTATCCTCATCTTTCACGAAATCGTTATGTCCGGCTTCGCGATATGGCACACAAAATGATTGGAAGATTTCAAAATAGTGTTGTCTATACAGAACAGTTTGACCTAGTATTTAACAATTTCACTCTTTTTGATTTTCTTTTCGTTTTGTCTTTCGGGATATTTTGGAACATCTTTACCTTTTGCATTTTGTCTTATGAAGCATATTTACTTTTGATAGAAAAGGTTTGTCTGCCTGATATTATGGAATGGTTTTCGTATTTACCCTTATTTAGCTTTTGTTCTGCACTAAATATCCGTGATTGTGCTAACGTGCTGTTAAACCCTATGCATGCATACATACCTACGTGTGTTATTCGTACGTAAAATACATGTACGCATATCTACATAGCTACCTACCTATCTACTTAAGTATATACATAATACTTAATAGAATATAAATGATTCCATGAACAAACCTCTGGTTTATGAATATATAAACGGCGTTTAAACAAAAACAAAACACAAAAATATATTACTCGACGCATTCCAAGTATAGTAAATGAAATATACCAATAAAAAAGCCATGAAAGCAATGAGTGTTGATTAAGATGAAATATTGGATGCGTGCTACATACTTCAATACCTGAGTCACAGAGTGTTGACGTAATTGGAAAACCCACAATGTATTTCTCCGAAATAGATTTACTTTTAAATACTAGGTAGACAATAGTGGTCTATACTGTTCTTAAAGTATAAAAATTAGAAAACAGAGAAAAATTTGCTTGTGATGTGCACTTGAGCGTCATGCTTTGACCATTTCCGCGCGATATGAGCGTATTCCTCGCGTTGTCATTTTAATCATAGCATATAGAATCATCAGCGACTGGTCGTGACATATGTATAATCTCTTCCAACAGCCTTAGATGATAGATGCTTATACTGCAATGCACAGAATTGCATATAAATAAGTTCAGGTATTACGACTTTCTGAAGGCATGCTAGCAGTGGCGTATTAACCATTAAGCAGACTAAGCACGTGCTTAGGGCACAAGGGCCAAAGGGGGCACCACAAAGTTCAGAAAAGGGTGAAAAGAAAAAACAAAACGAGTGAAGATTTGTAAAAAAAAATTGATAAAACTAGTGCAAATTGATCATAATGTTCTGTTTCTTAATCATGGTGCACCCTAGGGTTATCTTCCCAGGTGTACGTGGAAAGGAGGGGGGCACCAAGATCTGTCAGTGCTTAGGGCACCAGTGAGCCTTAATCCGCCCCTGCATGCTAGAAATATTCTTTTTATGTTTGATGATTTTCGTTTCTGTACGTTAATATTGTACATGGTTTTATCTACTGGGGTACTTTTAATTTTAATTGCTAATTGTATATGGCAAATGTCTTCTTCATTAGGAATGTTTTCTATTAATAACTTGATCACATATTAATATGCAGCTGCAATTAATTTTTGCGATGGATATGCTTATAAATGTGTATTGTTCAGTATAGAATTGTATTGTTGCTATGGATATGCTTCTAAATGTGTATTGTTCAGTATAGAATTCTATTGTTGCTATGGATATGCTTATAAATGTGTATTGTTCAGTATAGAATTGTATTGTTGCTATGGATATGCTTATAAATGTGTATTGTTCAGTATAGAATTGAATTGTTGCTATGGATATGCTTATAAATGTGTATTGTTCAGTATAGAATTGTATTGTTGCTATGGATATGCTTATAAATGTGTATTGTTCAGTATAGCATTGTAAGGATCTGTTCAGTCCATTCGAACTTTTAAAAGAGCATGCCAAATTATGTGATTGCACTTCCATGTGATATTCAAGCAATGGATCATGGATTATGGCAGTAAACCGTTGACTGATATAACGTAACGCTATCCTGGAAATATTTTAAAACGTAATTTAGTTCCTACCAGTCTGCGTTGTTGCAATGCGTTAGAAATATTGTATATTATTGTGAACTGTCTAATGTGTTTGATTATCACACTTTAAACGATCAAAGATGGCTGACTGCAAAATTACGTGCGAAAGAGCGATTCCAACAGTGTTTCAATCAAGCATACTATTTTTTAGTATGTTCACTACATAATTCTAAATTAAAACGTTAATATAAAGAGCTGGCAAATACAGTTCACGGAAAGAGTGTAGTAGATTTGAAGGTACGTTTAATTTGAACTGAGAGTGGCATCGGCTGCCT